>JAFEMH010002121.1:0-374520 GCA_022495995.1 Adenophora triphylla var. japonica | reverse complement strand
CGTTTGATCGGTTAGGAAGAGTCAAGCGCATCGTCGGCTTCACCGTTCGTTCCGACTCCGGGTTTGAGAGATGTACGCATCGGTTGAAAGTAACGATGGGGACAACGTCACTCCGCCTCCACAGGACTCCTCGAAGCAGACGCATTGATGGAATCGGCTAGTGAACGGATGAGAGTGCGACGGGAAGCACGGTGAACCGCTTGCCTTATGGAGGCTATCAAAAGCCGTAAGGATTGGCCTCCGAGTCTCAACCCGAGATGGCACCTTCCTTTGCATGGAAGAAGAGGAAGACCTCAATCCCGCTCTTGGTCAAGACTACTCCAGGATGCCACCACCGGCCTCCCAGCGGTACTACCACTGAGCCCATGCTCCTCGATCTATGGGTCGGTAGGCTCCCCAGCTGAGGACCACTTTGGATCCACGCGGCTGACGGGGACGAGCCGGTTGCAATGCCTCGGTGGGGACAAAGTCGATGCGAAATGCCTTCCCATGGTTGGGGATACCAGGAATGCCACGGCAAATTGGGATCCCGCCTCGGTTTGGGACCAATCAATCGGACTTTCGCGGCAACGGTTTGGAATGCCACCACGGTTTGGTTCGGGGCGCGGTCGGGAGCCCCTCCTCGGAATGATGCTAGCTGTTGCTCCTCACACGGCTTCCATGAGCCCATTTCTCACTCGGGGTTCAATGGGTTGCAAGCCCCCATCCCGGTTTCATCGGAATCACCGGGACCACAGTATCCTCTCGGTTATGCATCCTCGCCACAACCGGCCATGCAATTCAACAACCGGGGACGGCGGCCCGCACTTAAGCCTACTTATGGGCCTCACTCAGGAAATCGAAGCCATCGGCTACCTCGAATCTGCCTCCATCTTCCTGCCGATTGGAAGCCAACGGCAAGTGTTGGATTCTATCCCTTTGCCCAAGCTCCTACCTACACTCCCCGGGGTAATTTGGGCCAAGGACGGGTTTTCACCTATGCTCAGGGATATGGTATTCCTTCCACCAATGCACCACCAACGGCTAGTCCTCTTCCCGGCTCAAATATCGGCTCGGGCATTCCCGCTCCACCTTTGGATCCCCAATTGGCTTGGTTTATGGAGCAACACAAGGAAATGAAAGCGCGGATCTTGAATTGACCGTCAAAAGAACAACTTGCTCTTCGGCCTACGGATCTCGACTCAATTGTACTTTTTGCCTCACAAGTTCGTGATGCCCAATCTTGAAGCTTGTTTGATGGAAGTGCTTGCCCTAAAACTCACTTGGACACCTACACTTTGGCAATGAAAGCTAAGGGATGCACAAACCGGCGGTTAGTGACTACTTCGATCTCTCTTTGAAGTCGGGGGCTTTGAAATGGTTTTTCCGATTGCGGCTGAAGCTAGGGCTACTTGGGAGCAGATTACCGGTACTTTCACGAGATAAGTATAAAGCCAACTTGGAATGGGAAACAAACAGAGTTGACACAGACAACGGTGCGGCGCCACGATGAGAATATTGGGGATTTCTATAAAAGGTGGAACTGAAAGCTTAGTGAAATGGCCATTCCTCCCTCGACGGAAGCGATTAGACATCTTTCGGTCATGCTTGAAGCCGCATTTGAGAGCTTCCCTCGGTCACTTCCCCTACGGTTGACTTGCGTGCAATGGTTAATTCGGGGCTAAGTTCGAAAAGGCTTACAATCGGCGGCCATTGCTGCACACCTACGAGATAGGGTTTCTTCCACCTCCAACACAGCTCACCTTGCAACCAAAAGGTAAAGAAGTGATTAGCTATGCGGGGACCAATTTATAACAATGCCACTTCCTTTGTTCCCAAGAAACTGATGCATCCGAGATCCCGGCTCCAAGACTTGAGAAACTTTGGGATGCCTTTGAGTGATATCTTTAGAGGTTTGGTGAGAGAAAGGTTTGCTCCGGCCTTTGGAAAATTATCGGCCTAGAAACCCCAATGCTCCTTTGGATACCTCCAAGCATTGTGCCTTTCATCAGTACATGGGCACTGACGGATGATTGCGTCCCCACTTTTTGAAAAAGGCAATCCAAAGTTTGATTGAACAAGGGAGATTAGAGGTGCTGAAGGGCCCAATACTATCGATAACCCATTCCCTAGAAACAACAACCCGAATGTCAACATGGTCGAGTTTGGTGATTCAAAACTTGTGGGCATAATGGAATTTGACTCACCCCTTTGCGAGGTTAATGAACCAGTCATCACAGGCAAGGAAAATGGTTGGATTGAGGAAGAAGCTGACAAAGAAGTCCTGGATGGGAAGACTGCGATAGCTCCGTCTCCAGCGTCGA
Organism: Adenophora triphylla var. japonica; assembly: GCA_022495995.1. Taxonomy (NCBI): domain Eukaryota; kingdom Viridiplantae; phylum Streptophyta; class Magnoliopsida; order Asterales; family Campanulaceae; genus Adenophora; species Adenophora triphylla. Next base: position 372,217 of record JAFEMH010002121.1, on the reverse strand, counting down.
AGAATAGATGCATGGTCCAACAGCAAAGAGCGGCTAGACTAGGGGCTACCTATCTCTAAAATAGTCTTTTAGTCAACCTTCGTAGGTTCTAGTATTTTTCTTTCACCTAAGTCCATCTTGGACACTTGTCGGTTTTGTCCACCTCGAATGTTGTGGAAAGATAGCTTAACTATCATTTAAAATTTATATATATATAAGTCTTTCTTCTTTTCTTGCTAGACTCGAGACATCACTTGCACACCCACGTTACACTTAATTGAAATGGTTTTATCCTAGATGATCACTTGTTCTGCTCAACCACTAACTCTTTGAAATGATTAATATTTAAATTAATCGGAGTGAGAAAATTAATTGATATCTTTCCCAAATTGGGGCTTACCAACTCCCCATCTTGCATTTCATATGCTCACATCCCTTTCATCATCATCCTCTCGTTGCTCGATGAATTTGCATGAATCTTTTCTCATTTAAAGCTTAAGCAAGCAACGAAGACTTAATCTCGTTTAGGTCATCCAGTAGGGATTGCGGTTGAAACCTTTCACCCATAGGAAAGCCATTACCTCACCCTCACTATACACTACCCTTTCATTTCAAGATCGGCGTGTTTTGAAACCCGGTTTAGCCATTATTTTTGCTCCTTACTGAGAGAAGTCCAAGCAAGCCCAAGAAGTTAACTTCGAGAGTCGGCGATGCGCAAAATATCTCAAGCCATGAAGGAAGGACAAAGATAGTCCTCAACTCCTCAGGAAGCTTTCCAAGTCAAATAAAAAGGAGCTCAAAAAAAAATTAAAAAAAAAAAGCTTCAAAAAAAAAAGAAGGATTGTCGATCCTCACAATTCAGTAAAAATCCCCGACTTCTCAAGAAGCTCTCCAATGATCAAAAAGGAGCCTGAATTCTCGCAAGATCGCAAAAAGTTGTCGATAGCTTGGATTTCCTCTCACCATTACCTTAAATCAATCCCAAGCCATCCTCTCGATTTTAGAGGATACTCCCACTACCCTCCCCTTTGGCCAAAGTCAAGATTTGACCTCTCATTCTTAGAGGCAATCAATCTTCCCCGCCGTAGATTTTCCAAACACATCCCTGCAAGCCAACCTCTCATTTTTAGAGGTTCAGTCAGCAAAAGGCCCAGCCGACCTCTCACTTTAAGAGGTCATAACTTCCGAAATTACCCGATGGCCGATCGAAGCCCGGAAATCCAACCGCAATTCCTATCGGATAGCAATTTCATCATAATATCTTTAAGATCTAAATCAAATTAACGCTTCATTGCTTGCTTAAATTGGAATCTAATCCATTTCGACTCAAAATTACCAATCAAAGATTGTGCAAATTCGAATTTGATTCATGTGAGCATAATTCATTTCTACTCCACAGCACTTCACTTAGTGGATGTCCCACTGGGGCTTCGCATCCGTGTCTTTCATGGAAACTCTAAGGGGATATGTTATTCGAATCTACAATCCTCAAATTCCCAAAAGGACCTCTAAGTCTTGAATTTTCACATTCATTCTCTTTTCAATCGGGTTAAGCCCGAACTACGGCGACCTGAGCTCTTCATAATGGAGGGAACGTAGGCAACCAGAAATGGTCCAGTCGAAATCACAAACAAATCTCAAAAAAAAAAAAAAAATCCGGTCTCATCAAGGATCGTCCCTATACACTTTCCGCCCTTCCGAGCTTGATTCTCGATATCAGTTGGTTTTCTCCTTGTGATTAATCAAAATATTTGTTCATATCAGATTTAAGGGTTGAATAACCCGAACATTAACAAAGGGTTTTAAGCAGCCTTGTGATCATCATGAATAAGACAAGTTTTCAAGTGTCTCGACAAGTCTTCTCTCTCTCCATCATAGGGAAATAGAGCCAAACACTGTCTTTCTGTCAGCAGGGGCTTCCATACACTTTTCCACACCTTGTGATGCTTATACTCTCTCAAAAGAGTCAAACCTAAAGCGAGTGTGTATACACAAAATCGGGATTCATTCCCACTTTTCGAAAGATGTGCCCCTGCACGTAAACATTTCTGAGTCTTGTCCATTGGCTGGTTGAATAAGATCCGAAAAGATGGGTGCCTCCCTGGTCACATGACGACTCTGTCTACAGTAAGACTGCTCTGAATTTCTTCACGCTGGGGCTTGCTAAGCGGTTCTCCCAGGTTCTCCTGTATCAGCTCTTCAAGCTGGGGCTTCTATAGTCATCTTTGGGTCCACATTGGTTTTTTTCACTACGAGATAGACTCGCCAAGTCGCTTCTTCAAAATCTGGACTTTGCCTACTCAGGATCCGGGGACTTTGTCAAGATGGTCTTTTGGACCCGAATTTTATCAAGAAAGAATTTCAGCTTCAGAACTTGGTACACGGCAGCTTCCCGTAGCATCGGAATTCAAGATCAGGGTTTCTCCCGGCATTAGCAATTCCATCAAATCATTCTCCGAACAAGGTTTCGGCCAAAGTCACAGCTCACCCAAATGAAAGAAGCGTCGCTCATATCGACGTGCCCCAGAGCCTGTCAGCATCAGCTTCAGATGACCAAGAATGAGAGGGAAAATTTCAACCAAAACCCGGGATCCGAATCCAAATTGAGGTCCATGTGATACTGTCAACAAAACCTCATCAACAACCGCTGTTTAAACTGCGATCGAGGGCTCTCACCTCCCCCACTTGCTCAAAGCCTGTCCCAAACAGTCTCCAAACACATACATCCCGACGCATCCCCTTTCATCACCATGCATCCCCGCCAAAAAATCTCCCAAGGGCTCATGTAGCATGCACAAAATTTGAATCAATAGGAAAAATCCTAAGTGATTGAAGATCATAAATCATAATTTCCCTGCCAAAAGCTTAGGCTAAGTACATCTTCGAAAGCAAGTAAATGCATCATCTCGCGAACATATGCGGTGATACTGTCATAATCATTCTGATTCTATGCATGCATCTGTCATCATGAATGTCATATATGCATCTTCCTCTTCACTAACGAATGCAGGAATTCAAACGTGAAATCAAATCCCCCTTTTTTTCGGCAAGGATGATCTTCACCAAAGACGACCTCCAATGTCCACAAATGGATGAAGACAGCCTCCAGCATCTACAGTTTGGCAAAGACAAGCTCCGGCGTCTGCAACTTGCTAAAGACGACCTCCAATGTCCACAAACGGATGAAAACAGTCCCCAATGAAGACCACCTCCAATGTCTACCGTTCGGTCAGGGACGCCAAGTTCTCAAAATACAAATCGGTCAGAGACGCCAAGTTCTCAAAGGCAAATCGGTCAGGGATGCCAAATTCTCAAATACAGTTCGGTCAGGGATGCCAAGTTCTCAAATACAATACAGTCAGAGACGCCAAGTTCTCAAATACAATACGGTCAGAGACGCCAAGCTCTCAAATACAAATCGGTCAGGGACGCCAAGTTCTCAAAATGGAAATCGGTCTGAGATGCCAAGTTCTCAAAATGCAAATCGGTCAGGGATGCCAAGTTCTCAAATACAAATCGGTCAGGGACGCCAAGTTCTCAAGTACAGTTCGGTCATAGACGCCAAGTTCTCAAATACAAATCGGTCAGAGACGCCAAGTTCTCAAATACAGTTCGGTCAGAGACGCCAAGTTCTCAAATACAGTACGGTCAGGGACGCCAAGTTCTCAAATACAGTACGGACAGGGACGCCAAGTTCTCAAATATAATACGGTCAGAGATGCCAAGTTCTCAAATACAATTCCGTCAGAGACGCCAATTTTTCAAATACAATTCGGTCAGGGACGCCAAGTTCTCAAAATGCAAATCGGTCAGGGACGCCAAGTTCTCAAATGAAAATCGGTCAGAGACACCAAGTTCTCAAAAGCAAGAAGTCCCAATGTGAAGACAAGCTCAACAACTTCTACAAGGTTGACGATCACCAGCAAGATGCAGACTCAACCAAACTCCCCCCTACAGGTCAAAATGCCTCCAAAGACAGCAAATCGTCAGCGGAAACCGCAACCCAACAACTCTTCATCAACATCAATCGTAGCCTCAGTCCTTCCGGCAGCTACAGGTAAGCACAGCACAGGTATGAAAGCATATCTTGGTCAACTACTTTTCTAAAAAGAACATTATAATCAAATCTTAGGGTGACTTCCTAAAAAACAGTCAAACCTCGGGTGACTCCCAAATACCGTCAAACCATCAAAGACCATTCCCAGCAGTTTTCGAACTACGACTGGCTACGTAGGTAGCCTACCATAGGTCCAGCCGCTTGACCAATACGGTCACCCATTTCCCCGATAGTTCTCGAATCTTCCCCAGCGAGAACACCTTCAAATAGTCTCCCTCAGGCACTAAAACCTCGACTTAGAATCATACTCCTGAACTAAGTCCCCATTTAGGTTCATACTCCTGAACCAAACCCCGACTTAGAATCATACTCCTGAACTAAGTCCCCATTTAGGTTCATACTCCTGAACTGAAACCCCGACTTAGGATCATACTCCTGAACTAGGTCCCCATTTAGGTTCATACTCCTGAACTGAAACCCCGACTTAGGATCATACTCCTGAACTGAGTCCCCATTTAGGTTCATACTCCTGAACTGAAACCCCGACTTAGGATCATACTCCTGAACTAGGTCCCCATTTAGGTTCATACTCCTGAACTGAAACCCCGACTTAGGATCATACTCCTGAACTGAGTCCCCATTTAGGTTCATACTCCTGAACCAAACCCCGACTTAGAATCATACTCCTGAACTAAGTCCCCATTTAGGATTCATACCCCTGAACTAAACCTTGACTTAGAATCATACTCCTGAACTAGGTCCCCATTTAGGTTCACACCCCTGAATTAAACCTCGACTTAGAATCATACTCCTGAACTAAGTCCCCATTTAGGTTCATACTCCTGAACTAGGTCCCCATTTAGGTTCATACTCCCGAACTAAACTAACAAAATCCCCAGCGAAGTTAACGGAATCCCGCTTCTTTTTCCCATTATCCTCGACAGCAAAAGTAAGACCGATCCCTTCAAATCAAGGTTCGAGGCACCTAAGACGCCATCACCAAGGTTCGAGGCACCTAAAACGCCATCACCAAGGTTCGAGGCACCTAAAACGCCATCATCAAGGTTCGAGGCACCTAAGACGCCATCATCAAGGTTCGAGGCACCTAAGACTCCATCATTAAGGTTTGAGGCACCTAAAACGCTATCACACATAACACGAGGAAAGCGATAAATCGCAATCATCCCCTAATTCGACAAACCGAAATCATTACCAGGGTGACTTCCCAAAAACAGTCAGATCATAGGGCGACTTCCCAAAAATAGTCAGATCATAGGGCGACTTCCCAAAAATAGTCAAACCATAGGGTGACTTCCCAAAAATAGTCAGATCATAGGGCGACTTCCCAAAAATAGTCAGATCATAGGGTGACTTCCCAAAAACAGTCAGATCATAGGGCGACTTCCCAAAAATAGTCAGATCTTAGGGCGACTTCCCAAAAATAGTCAAACCATAGGGCGACTTCCCAAAAATAGTCGGATCATAGGGCGACTTCCCAAAAATAGTCAAACCATAGGGCGACTTCCCAAAAATAGTCAAACCTTAGGGCGATTTCCCTAAAATAGTCATTCCAGGGTCAAAGACCCGAACTACGACTGGCTTGATTCCTCTTAAGGATACGTAGGTAGCCTATCATTAGGTTCAGCTATCAGACCAAAAAGGTCATCCCTATCCCCAGCAGAGCGGATAACCCTCCGACCAAAAATGGTCATTCCTATCCCCAGCAGAGCGGATAGCCCTCCGATCAAAATGATCATCTCTTATCCACAGCAGAGTTTCTTTCCAGCAATCGACTGCAGAACTCGCTCATCAGGTTCGAGGCACCTAAAACGCCATCATATCCAGGGTCAAAGACCCGAACTACGGCCGGCTTGATTCCCACTAGGGATACGTAGGTAGCCTATCGCTAGGTTCAGCCACTCGATCACCTGATCATCCCGCCAAATATGGAACCTTACTCTTATCGACGACCCCGCTTCCTTCGAAAGCGTCGTCGCCGAGGGGCTACTGTAAGTGCTCCAATTTGAGCTTGTTAGTATTTTCGTTAGAAAATTAACGAAAGTTATAACATTCCTAACAATTACTAACAATTACTAACATTTCCTAACAATCCTAACATTTCTAACAAAGTGAGGGCAAAATGGACATTGTTATTTAAGGATAAACCAAGGAAAAGAATCAAAAAAGTGAAAGAAATGGTCAAAAACCAAAAATAGAAATGGCTGGAACATAATCTGGCTGTTTAATTTGAATTTTAAAAAAGATTATTCCTTGTGTCCAAAGCCTGAAGCAGCATTTAATGAACAGTGCACGCGACTGATCCTATCCGCGCGGACATGTCTGTCATTTCCAGAGGGCTATAAATTGAGCCCTCCAGTCACAAAAATAAGGAGGAACAAGAGCACAATTCACAGCATTTGGCGAAAATACTCGAGAAAACAGTGAGAATTCTCTAAGAATTGTCACCTTTTTCTCTTGAATCTTCCCAACTTTCACTCACTCAAATCAAACTCACTCACCATCATATTCAAAGCCTCAAACACTCATACATTCAAGCCAAAGCCCCAAAATACAAAGAAGATAGGTATAACCTCCCTCTTCTTACCCTAAATCTCTCATCCATGCATGCATCTTCAAACTACAAAATGTAGTTTGTTCATTTTCTTACTCTAGATCCAAGAGGATCACCATGGAAGTTCATCTCCATGGATGATCCTCTACAAGGATCAACATTTTCTTCAATGTATTCTTATTTTCTTGCAAATGCATCTTCAAAACCCTAAAAACCATTTTCAAGCATCAAATCTCATTTTCAAAGGATAAAATTCCCCTTCCCAAGCAAATGAAGTGCTTAGTCCTAATGTACCCCAAGGATGGTTTGGTATAGTTGATTCACCACTAAAATGTCATGTGATCACTAACCAAAACCTAGGGAAATGGGGACAAGCATGGATGCAGAACCCCCCTTTAAATCATATTTTCTTTCTTGAGAAGTTGCTGTCCAGTAGCAATTTTTCAGGATCCCAGTCCATTGTCTTAATTTTTGGACACAGATAAACTTGGAATTTGGTGTTGACTACAAAACACTTTTTGTAGCCAACATCAAGAGTTTTCCATATATATTTTTACTTTATTTTTTGGGTGATTAAAACTCCTCTTTTCAAATTTTCTTTTAGAGGCCAGTTAATCAGCTTCTGGAAATCCAGATCTCATATCTGAGATTTCCAGAAGGTTTTGACCCCTCAAATCTTCTCCAAAATGGAAAATTCCTTCGTACAAATCTTATTTAAGGTGTCTGGAACAACTTTCATTCTCTGAGTTTATCCAGATTATGAAGTTTTAAGACCCTTGAATCCATTTCAAAATTACGGGTCCACTGCCTTTTTCATTCTGACAGAAGTGACTCTCAATTTCAAAAGGTCTTTTGAGTACCAAATCTCAACCCAAAAATCTTCCAAAAAATCATGGGATCAGTTTAAAGTCTTAAAAAGATATCCCAATTTTTACTTTTCTGAGTTTCAACTTATTTTGGCCAACACACACACACACTCACACAAATAATTTTCAGCTTGGAAGACTCATTTTACGAGGCATTCCGGGTGCACACTAACGTCCTTCCCGGCGTGTAACATGACCTCCGAACCCAAATCTCTAATCTCGGGCATTTTTCAAAGTTTTGGCCCTTAAAATAAAAATGGCGTGGCGACTCCGGTCTTTTTTCGATTGGTTTTCAAAGAAACAAAAATTTCAAAGCAACCCTTTCGAAAAAATTTTGGTGGCACATCATCACAATAGTGGATGTTGCCGATCATCTGAATGACTTCATCTGGGGTTGTGTAACGACCCTAAACCTAGGCACAATTTGAGTATCGTATTATAAGCTTTTAATATTAATGTTAACCTTATGTGTTTATTCTATTCCTTTAATATTTATGTTAGGTTGAGATGGTTAGGAGATAATTTTAAAGTCTTGGGATAAAATGGAAGTAAGTTAAAGTATTTGGTTGGATTAAAATAATTGAAAGTAAAATAAAGTAATAGGGTGGAGTGATAATAAAATGAACAAATAAAATAAAATGGGTTGGAAAGATTATTTTTAAAAGAGAAAAGAAATAATTAGGAAGTATGGGGGGGCATACTTCCTCCCCTTAATTCCCTCATTCTTTTCCCTTTAGTCAATGACTACCTCACCCATCCCATACTCCCTCCATTCCCCTCCTTCTCTCTAATAATTCCCCATCATCCTCCTTCACTTCTTACTTCCTCTCAAATGCTTCCATGGAAGCCTTCTTGAAGCTTTACATTCCAAGTCCCTAAAGAAGCCAATCCTTCTCCATTTTTCAATCCAAGAGTACTTTTGTGATTGGTGCAACTAGGAGAGTTGATCAAGCCAAGAAAATCCTCATTCCATATTATATTTGCTAAGGTAAGTTATTATGACTTCTTTCTAAATATTGCACATTTTATGTGTTAATGAATGTTTTGTGAAAAGAAAAAGGATGTTGTATTTTTAAATAAGATTATTTGAGTAAAATGGGTTAATTAAGGATGAATTGATTTTAGTATGAAATGGGGGTTTAAGTTGGAAGAATAAGGGTATAAGGAATGTAAAAGGTTAATGACTTTAATGGAATTCGTGTATGTGGTTATGTTCATCTTACCTTGATTTGGGAGATGTAAGGAGTATATCTCATATGGGTTGGAAGAGGTAGAGAAGGATTTAATATGCTTTTAATAATGTGGGTTATTATGATCTCCTTTCAAACTAGATCATGAAATGTTAATTGTGTTAGGATGTTGCTATCATTGTTGTTTGTAAATTTAGAGTACTTCCTTGGAGTTGAAGATTGGTGAAAGACCTAAATGTGATAATATTGTCTATGGAAATTGATAAAGAGAAAGGGTTGTGGTTTAATTAGAAATAAGAAGGTTATATGTGAAATGGGATAGTGAAATGGGAGAATTAACTAAGTAAGTGAAAGGGGAGGTTTATCTTAATTGTTTGGAATGTTTATATGGATTTTGAGTATTAAATTGGTAATACTTTGGATTTCAATGGTTGGTAATGATGTTAGGAAAGTTAGTGAAATCTTCTTATGATTTCCAAAAAAAATGAGTAAGCTTGGTTGAATTTTGGTCCAGCTGCGAATCTGAGTAAAAACCCTCTTGGGCGGTCGCCCATGGTTCCTTGGGCGGTCGCCCATCACCACAGAAATTATAACCCTTTTGAAACCTTCTTGGGCGGTCGCCCATGTCACCAGAATTTTACCAGTTTCCTTTCTTGCTGAAATTTAACCACAACCACTAAGTATGATTCCTAACCCTTTCAAAGTAGTAAAATCTAATCTACTTCAGATATGAATTAATCCTTTTTGACCTAAGTTAAAGTAGAATACCTTGGCTAGGCCATGATGTCTTATTTGGTCAAAATGGAATTGTGGGAAGTAGGTCTTGCACCTTTATTAATATTATTCAAGGTTGAGTAGTAACTTTGTAAGAATGGTTTACGGTTTAGGTTGGCCTTACTTGCTCCCATACCTTGGTGATTAGTTGAACGTGGTAGAGACTATAATCACATTAGTGTGTTGGTTAGTAATGTATATGTGTTACATCAATATATTGTATCCCGATTGTGGATTATTTGGTATATGGTTGTATTGTATCCCGAGTATGGATTAATTGGTATTGTTATGTTGTATCCCAGTTGTGGATTATCTGGCATATTGATTATATTGCATTCCGGTGTGGATTATGTGGTTATGTGGATACCTTATTTGAACTCATATTCGTTAATGGTATTATGCATAGTGTATTAAATGAACTGTTGCACTATGGTATGGATTAGCATGAGTATATTTTACCATGTTGTTATATTATTATCCCTTTTTGTGGATTTATTTCAAGTATCTATTATGTGCTTGAACGTGTTGATCTTCGGGGGTATAATGGAATTCAATCAATTATTGATTTGTTCTATAAGTGATTGAAGGTTCATTATACCTGTGACCGTTCCCCTCTGTGGCCACAGAGTGGGTGTGCTATCGATTGTATTGATCCAAAAAGCTTTACAGACCGTTGCGATTGGTGATTAGGGGGAATGCTTCTGTATTAAGCCTAAAGCTTTACAGTAGCGATATTATTGTTGGATACTCTGATATAGGTATCTTTTCTTATATGGATCTACGGAGTATGAGTCCTATAAGAGGTGAATGTGCTGGAGGCAGTTCACCAAAGAGAGGAGTTTCACTCCCACGTTGTACGACTTATTGTTCAGACGGGAAAGGTAAAATGAGGTAACGTAAGGTGTTTACCGCTTTTATAATGTGTTATGTGCTACCATGCTATGTGTTGCATCTTGTTTGGCATATTGCTGCATTCATAATAGCTTATTGAGATTAATTCTCACCCCTTCCCTTTCTTGCTTTAGATTGTCTTGAGACAGTGACTCGAACCGGTGAGGCGGGAAAGAGTTTGGACTCTTGCTTTTTGGGACTTGTCTGGATAGGTATATGAGTGGGTTGTCGGGAGTCATATTTAAGTATTATTCTTTTATAAGTTGTAAGGAAAACTCTTTTGCTAAACAATGTTAATTAGGGTTTTTAATGTAATTAATCAAGTATGGTTATTAAAGTGTTTGTTTAAATTCCTCCAAGTGGAGATATCATTATTTGATTTTTGTTTATGGAAAATTGAGAATTGGTTTTCTTGTAAAGGCAAATAAAAGTTTTAAAAATCTAAGATGGGTTTTCTTAGTTTGAGCTTCTCAAGCTCGGGACACGCGTTAGGTCCCGGGTTGGGGTGCTCACAGGTTGCGTCCACGGGGACCATGGTATGGGCCAGGCTTTCCTCTAGCTTGAGCTTGTGAGGATATGAAGAGGTGAGCAGAGACCAAAGGGAAATGTTCGCCTGAGTCTGAGTCTGCTTGAGCTGAATGAGGATCGGGTCCTCTTTCAGGGAACTTGCGTCTTCGGGCAGACTGGGTTGCAGTTCTGGCTCCGCAGGCTTTTTGGTGGCCTTAGGTGGTAATGCATGGATTTGACCCGATCGGGTTAGAACGCTGACATCAGGTTTGGTCCCTTCTGAACAGGCCGCTCTGAGTTGAGCCATAGTTAGAGGAGGATTCCTCGTAGCATAGGGCCATATGTCTTCCCTCAACTCATTGACTGTGGATGTATTCCCTGAAGCTTCGGCAGCTTAACGGATTATGTCCCAGGATACTGGCTTAGGTGCCTCTGCGGGGAGGTAGCCTATGGTTTGACGCAGCTGTTCGAATGTCAGTGCACAACAGTGGTCGCCTGAACTGAACTGTGCATTGCTGACCCTCCGAGGGAGGTTGGAGAGTTCTCGGCTCAAGCGAACGGTCTCCTTGATCTCTTCACGGTATATCGCGTTCCTTTCCTTCTTGCTGAGCATACTCAGGGCATTACAGAGTTGGGTGCGCGATACTCATGGTTTGGTAATTTTCCTCCACTCTTGGCCCGAGATCAACTTTCTTGCGGCGGAGCTGCGTCGAGAGTTAGCGCTGCGTTTCTTCCCATGTGAGAATAGCCGGTGCATCTTTGAGCTGCGTGTCTGCAGTCTAGGTAAACCTCCGTCGGGGAGAGTTTTCTCCTTTGTTTTATCGAGTGGCGGGTATGTCGGAAGGTGAGTACACGGCTTCCCGAACATCTGCCCATGTGGCCAGTTCTTTGTCCCGGTTGATCGTTTACGTAAACGAATGCCTCGGTCTGTGGAATTTCCACGAGTAGTTGCTCGAGACGAATCTCCATCCTCCTCTTGTTTTTAAATAGACCTTTCTCCACGAGTTGGCCTTTCAATTTGAGTGCGGAAATGATCCGTTCCCATCCTCCAGGGACCCTTGGGAGTCGGTTTTGTTGACTTCATGCCCGACTTGGAAGAGAATGGTTTCATCGCCTTCGTCGTCGCTTTCACGAGAGAACTTGCTTTCCCAGGGAGGTAAGCGGCGGGATTCGTTATCTTTGTGTCGTTCCATCTCCTAGGTCATCGGGACCGTTGACCACCCTCGCACAGCGAGAGGGTTGGATGAGAACAGAGACGGTAGTCCGGGAAGTTGCCGTGAGCAAAACCTTTGAGGTCGGCTGGTGCAGAGTGGCCTCTAGCTTTACATGTCTGAAGCACTGTGACACTTTAAGGGCTCGGTCCACTGTCGGTCTTTCGAGCTTGGTCTTTGTCCCAAAGATGACTTTCTTGAGCGGCTAGTTCCATGAGGGCTTTCCTTGCGAGAGCTAAGCGAGTCTCGTAGGTGCGCATCATCGACTAGTGTCCAGCCGTGATTACATTCAAATCGCCGAATGGCGGAAACACTTGGATTACGTTGACGAAGGAAGTCGGGTAGGGACATTCCATGCGGCCTTCCTTGATCTCGATTACCAAGAAATTTGCCCATATACGCTTGATTGACCCTACGGGGTATTGAATTACTGCGATGTTGACGGTCTTGTGATCTCGCTCGATCGCCAAGTCTATCGAGCTAGCGATCGGCGCGGGATGTCGAATCGGGGCCGTGACGGTGGGAGCGAGAATCGAGCTGGAGCATGTTGATGCTTTGAGGTGGTCATTTCCTATGTCGGAAGGCGGCTACGCCTTGCGGGGAAGACTTTCACGAGATGTTTCGGGGTAGGCTGCCGGAAGCATTCCCGAGTTGATCGACTCGTAGCGGGGTGAGGAGCTTTGTCTCCTTTGTTGTTGCCCTTGGCCTTGGCGGCGCTTGAGGGTATAAGCTTGGCGACGGCACGGGTCGGTTTCGGCCAGAGTGGTACTCGGAAGTAGTGATGAGCTCACGAGCTCGCTTGGCCGGGGCCTCGTTTACCATGAGCGGGCGATCGTCGAGGGTGACTTTGGTATTGCGAGAATCGACGATAAGGACCGGATCCTTGGTATCATCGGGATATACGGAATAAATGATGTTGACGAAGTCGTCGTCGACCACTTGGTCGAGAGGATTCTTCGTTGTGTGGACCGGTTGCTTCTAATTGTCGGATAGCCGCTGTATTGGACGTTGAGCTTGACAATCTCCATGGTATTGGAGCCTTGGTCGTAGGTGACACGATCGGAAGGAGTGCCGTCCTCAAGGCGAGCATGTGAATGTAGAGGTACGCCGCGGGTCTGCCGCGTCCTCGACTCCGAAGAGTCTGATTCGTCGTCGTCGACGGCTCGGCCCAAACGTAGGGACGTATGGCGTCGGGTGCGTTCTTTGGAGCGGCTAGAAAAACATCATGCCCTTCATTGGAGAAGAGGGTGCGGCGGGTAGTTCCTCGTGGAGGACATCCCATACGACTTCCATGCATTCAAAACGAGAATGACGGTGCTTATTGACCTTTATCACAAAGATCTCTTCGCTGGCGGGGCAGAGAGTTGGTTTGAAGAATGCGACGAATCTCCGATTGGAGGCCCAGGGAGTTTATGTGCCCGCATCATGGCGATGTTCGGTGTTTCTTTCCAATACGCCTCCAAATGTTGGAAACGGCAGTTGAACTTGATGTATCGGGCTTGCCGAGTGCACTGTTCGAGTACGTTTACATAGTTAGCATCTCCGGACTACGAGGATTATGATGAGATTTGCCGGTAGTCCCTTGGTTGATTCGAAGGAGGTAACCCGGTGCACAGTACGGACACGCTTGGCTATTGTCTCGGCTTCGTTTCCTATGAGGAAACTATCCCCTCGGATGACTTCGAGATCTCCCTGTAGGTTAATGAACTTAACACGCGATGGAGAGTGGAGGCTATGGCTTTCATATGATGCGGCCAAGGCGCCCCAACGAGTTTGTGAATTCGGATGGAATGTCCATTACGTGGAATTTCTTTGGCACCATTTGGGTTTCGAACCGAGTTCGAGTTACCGTCCCAGGTATGGGGCGAGGCAGTGTCGTAGGCCTTGATAGTTCGGGTTGACGGAATCGAGATGGCTTTCGTTGATACGGAGGGCTCGCATCATCTTTGAGAGGGAGAACGTTAACGGCTGACCCGTTGTCTACCAATACTCCGGGGAGTGTTATGGTGTTGAGCTTGAGAGTGATGTACGAGCTTCGTTGTGCCCCAGAGGCATCTCTCGGTAAGTCTTCGTCACGAACGTGATCATCTTGCCGTACGATCGGGAATCGTAGATCTGGTCTCTATCAGGAGAAGGAGAGTCATCAAGCCATCCGTTTCTGTCTTCCTCTTGCGAGGTAAAGCCTTTCTTTGGAGCCTCGGGATTGTGTTGAGGCTGTTTGTGACGGTTGCCGCCCTTGGTTAGCACGTTGATCGAGTGCGAGTGCCAAGGCGACCTTGATCTTCCTTTACCGGTCCGAGCTCGGAAGGCTGGACAAATTGAATCTTGGGCGATCTCGCGGGGGTTAGGCTTCGGCGCGATAAGATTACCAAGATGCGAGGTATTCCGGTGTCCCAGTACGAGCTCTGTTATCGGCGGGACTTTTCGGCTTTCCCATCCTGCTTGCTCTAAACTGCATGGCTGGAGGAAGAGAGGGGGTGGAGTACGGTGCGTAGTAGTCGAACCTCCGGAAGGCTCTCAGAGTGTACCTACATTGGTGTCCCCGGCTTCGTATCTTTCTCTCGATTCTTTGTTGAGAGGACTTTTTCTTGTTTTCGCGGAGGGTTGCTCGGACCATATCTTGAGACTCGTACTCCCGGGCGGGCGGAGCGATCACAAACATCGTAGGCGATGTGGACATTTGATGAGAACCCGGCCCCGGAAGAGGCGGAGCGGATTACGTGGCAATCTTCTTGGGCACCCGCTCAATGGAATTCACGTTGTTATTGTTCGGAAAAGGGTTTCGGCTGTATTGGGCCCGGGGCGCTCCAACTTGCCTTCTTCTATCAAGTTACGGATTTCGTATCGTAACCCCACGCGGTTGTCGGTGGTATGGCCGTGATGCGATGGAAGGCGCGATATTTGCTCTTGTCCGCATTGGCTACGGGATTTTTGGGTTTGTAATTTGCAACGGGTTTAAGGAGACCTTCCTTGATTAACCCTTCCGACATCTTGCTCGGTGGCATGTCCAACTTGTCGAAGTGTACGGCGGCGCACGAGTAGAATTGTTGCTTTGTGGGGCTGGGTTTTACATTGCCCGATTGTTGTCCACGATGGATGTAATTGACGGACGTATCTTTCCCTTTGTCGGGGCCGGTGCGGGATTGAATGCAGCTGGCGGCGGTATACGTATGGGTGTGCGGTAGCCAACTTCTCCTTGAGATCCTTCTCGAGCGTGAGCCGGCATTGACCATGGCCGGAGATGCAGGAAGAAATGATGAGTGATGAGAGTTACGATGGACGGTCTTAAGCGGGACTTGAAGATCCGCATCTGTTCCTCTTTGGAGAGTGGCTCCATGATCTCGGAGAGTTTCCGGCTCCACCTTTTGTAGAATTCCCCAACACTTTCATCCGCTTTACGCTCGGTGGTGATTAAGTCCTCACGACTTGTTTCCCACTCTAAGTTGGATCGGTACCGTTCCGGGAAGATGTTACTAATCGATCCCAGGTGTGGCGATCCGCGAGCTTGACCCTCGAAACCATCGTAAACCATCGTAGCTTGAACTCTTGAGCGTATCTTGGAAGTGGTCGGCCATTTCTTTGGAGGGTTGCTCCTTTTGCTCTCATGCAGAGAACGTAGGTGTCGACGTGCGTTTGAGGACATTCGGTTCCATCGAATCGGTCCATCTTCGGCATTACGAACTTGGCGGGAGAGGCGTGACCATTCCGGATCCGTGGATTTGAGCGTTTCCTATTTTGAGTTGCTCATGGTGGCTTTCGGGTCTTTCATGCGCTCGACCATCCAGGCTAAGGTTGGGTCCGGTGGTGGGCGTGAGACTCGGCGCCGGGTGCTACCACGTGAGCGGTAGTGATTGGAGGTGGAAGGCTTGATATATGTGGGTATATGGGAGCCATTTCTGAGCTGTATCGGGGTTTGTCCCCGGTGTTTATGGATTCGTGTATAGGCAACGGGACGAACCGGGAGGGTATTGAGGGATATTGGCATCTGAGATGGTCAGGCGGTGCGATGGTGGTATTGAGTGATAGGAGTAGCCTTTGGGGTGGCCAAAAATGACGGGGTTGCCACGAGAAGTAGCAATGTGGAGCCTAGGTCATTTGTTTCCTTGGTTGGAAGGCATCCGAAGTAAGTTGGCGGGGAGGAACTGGTTGAAGGCTTGGTGAAGCTGGTTTCGGGGAATCGTCATCCTCGACCGGGACAAAAGTACCGTCGGCGGGGATAGGCTGCTATACCTCGCTCATTCGGAAAGGCTGTACCACGAAGTTCTGGCGATCTTCTTTACGCCTCTTGTGAACCTCACAAGCCCGGATGGCTTCTTCCAAAGTCATATCCGTTACCGGTGGCGGGGTCCTTCCCGTCACGATTTCTCGGTGAGCTAGACATGTCGGAAATTACATTTGAGGCGAGGGAACCGAAGAAGCTGTACGTCTTTGCCGTAAAGGTGATCTGGTAAGGCGTTGACCGGAAATCTGAACCACTTTACGCTCGTTGCGGGGAACGAAAGGAAGGGTTTAGGCTTCGGAAAGGGTATTTGGCTCAAGGTTTCGGGCTTGTGCAATGTGCGATTACCGATTAATGTTTACTTAAAGCGCGTTTTCTCGAGTCCTAATCGGTTGGAAAAGAGCGAGTCTTCTTTCGCAACTAATCCTAGAGCTCTAATCGGTGGATCTCGTCACTACGCTTATAAGCCCCTCGTTTCCATTGTAGATCATCTTTCTCGGGACGGACTATCCCGGCGAGGTACGATAAGGCAAGCGAGTTCCACCGACAAAGGAAAAAGTGAACTTAAGGCTAGGCGATCACGCAAACTTTCAACGTATGTGACGCGCGGGCCACGGTCGAAGTCAACGCCCTTAAGTTAAGGCGGGGATCGTGCCAAAATTTTGGCATGACCTCTCTGACTCGCTTGTGCGAGAGACCTTAGCTTTTGGCGTTGGCCAAGTTGTGGGCGGCACGGTACATACGACGAGGTTTGGTGACACGGCGTCACATTGAACCTTCGGGTATATTTTTCGGCGAGCTCCGCGTCAAAGTCAAGGTGAAGAGCGCGAGACTTGGGTCGGGAACGACCTTTGGTCTCAACCTCTCGAGCTTGACTCGGAGCGGGGCCGGCGTAAAAACATACACTTAGGCTTTATGACACGAGCTAAGCCAAAACCAGCGGGGTCTTGGACAAAGTGTGACAAAAAGAGTGCATAGCTTACGGGCTAGGATGGGATGTTTGGGACGACCCCGTGCGCCCCAGAAAGGTGTACGCGGACCAATCGGGGTGCAGCGATAAGGCCATCCCGGGTTAGGGGTTGTAGTGTGCGGTGTACCGAGGCGGAAAGTGCACGTGAAGTGCGGTGTTCCGAGGAAGCAAGTGCGCGTAGTGTGCGGTCACTAAAATTCTTTTTCTGAGTAAAAACAGAGATTTTTTCAGAATGTGTCTTAAAGCATTATGATGCGCAGTTCAAAAGACAGCATGAAAATCAAACATGAATGGGGATGCACAAACATGGTTAGATTTTGAAAAGTTGACAATGTAATGCCTTTTAAAAAAAACAAACCGTTCGAGGTTTAAAGTAACACACGCACACGAAAATGAGGAAGGGTAAACGAAAGTTTGACCCACGGAAGACTTTTTAGAAAACAACGGTAGTTTTGAAAAAAGTATCTTTTCCCCAGCAGAGTCGCCAACTGAAATTACCCGGGATTTCGCGCGGGCGCGAAACGCGGTTGTCTTTCGCGGGGGGTTGGTGTCTGAGACCTCGCTTCATGGGAAGGAAAAAAATGAGGAGTCGCCACGCGGTTTTTGTATTTTGAGCCCAAACGTTGAGAAACGGCTTTTGAAAATGGTGTCGTTTTTATTGGTAGCAAAAACTTAGGAAAAGGCTTTGAAAAGGGGGATCATTTTTATTGGTAGCAAAAACGAGTAAAAAGCTTTTTAGTACCAGAGATTGTTAGGTTCGGAGGTCACGTTACGTTTCGGGAAGAGTATTACGAGATCACCCGAAACGCCTCGCATGACGAGTCTTTCTACCTTTCTCGAAAACGTGTGTGTGTGTGTGTGTGTGTTTTGGAATGGGGGCTTGAATGACAAGCTTAATCTTGGTTTGAATGTCAAACGTTGATTAGGTGACTTTGAAAAGGCGAGCGTTTGAATGACAAACGTCGGTTTTGAGACGGAAATGAGCGTTTGCGTGGCAAACGTCGATTTTGAGTTGAAATGAGCGTTTGCGTGGCAAACGTCGATTTTGAGTTTGAAAAGGAGTTCGAAGGTCGAACTCCGGTTTTTTGAATCGGGCGTGTCATTGTTAACGATTTTTACGGGAAAAATACGTATTAAATGATTTTAAGTGTCAAATGGCGGCTTTTAGTTTGAAGATGAGCGTTTGGAGGCCAAACGTCATTTCGCGCGTTTTTGAAAGAGAGTTCGAAGGACGAACTCCGGTTTTGAACCGGGCATTACATTGTTAACGATTTTTACGGGAATAATGCGTATTAAATGATATGCGATCAACGAATCGGGTTGCGACTCGGACTTTGAAAAGTAAATACTATCACGATCCAAACGGGTCGGACTTTATAAATGACAGTATTTAAAGTGCGGTATCAACGGAATCAAACGATCCGGAATCGTAAATGACGATCGACGAGGCCAATCGGCTCGGAATTGTAAATGACGATCAACGAGGCCAATCGGCTCGGAATTGTAAATGACAGAAAGTAAATGACGATCAACGGATCGATCGATCCGAAATTGGTAAATGACGTAAAAGTAAACGGAACAGGGTCGGAACGCCGTTTTAACCCGTGATTACTTCTCTTACGGAAAGAGAAGAGGATCGAGGGGCTAAAACGTATCGGACCCCATTAGACGGAGGCATCTACATTTCGATAACGTCGTTCGAAACGGTTGTAGCGACTGGCGCGTAAACCGAGACGGAACGAGAGAT
Organism: Adenophora triphylla var. japonica; assembly: GCA_022495995.1. Classification (NCBI taxonomy): domain Eukaryota; kingdom Viridiplantae; phylum Streptophyta; class Magnoliopsida; order Asterales; family Campanulaceae; genus Adenophora; species Adenophora triphylla. The sequence goes on along the minus strand of JAFEMH010002121.1, from coordinate 353,234 downwards.
TTAGAGAGAGGGAGTTATACCTATGGCTAGAGTCGACTCCTTTGGCTCGGAAGGTGTGTACGGGACACGAAAATTAGTTCGAAAGGGTGTTTTGAAGTGATGAGGGGCGTATTTGATCGAAATACGGAAGTTTCACGCGAATCGAGGCAAACGGGAGCTCGGGAAGGGGTGAAATCAGTTTGGGCCGTGAGGAGAGTGACTTTTGGTGTTAAAATGTTCCTCCTTTTTGGCTTTGACAGCCACTTCTATTTATAGGTGAAAATTGCAGTAGGAGTCCGGACGGACTTGGACTGTTTTTCAGGGTTTTGGGGTATTTTAGAATTCTGAGGGGCTTGCTGGCAATTTCAGCTTGATTTGTGATTGAAAGGTGACGAGAGGGCTGTGGCATGGCTGCCATGTGTCCTCTGAGTCACCAGATGTATGGGAGTTCGTTCCCGGTCAGGTTTTTGTCCGTTTTTAAAATAACGGTCAGGAAAATGTCCGAAACGCCCGGAAAGTGCGTTTTTCGGGGAAAGCCATACTTTACGTGAGATGACACATGTTAAGTACGCTTCGACGTCGGGATGCACGGGGCAGTCTCGGGACGTCTCGTTGGCACGGCAACGGGGAGTTTAACGAGTTCCGGTTAACCTGGAGCGGGCCAGTTAACGGATTTCGGTTAACTTTCTGACGGATTTTGACGATCCGGATTTGGGTACTTACAGCTACATTATGAGCTTTATAATAACTACTTATTTAAAAAAAAATAAGTTTTGACATAAGAGTCAACCTTTTTCACTATGATCACAATTAATTGTGGACTTTTGAGACTTCTGAGATTTTACCTCGGTCTGTATTGTGGGCTCCAACTGCAGCTCACTCCCGTCCATTCGCCTTATTGATTTTACGCGATCTGTACTTTTAGATTCGTGGCGTATTTCGAAATAGCTAAGGTAAGCTGCTTTCATATGGGTATGCAGAATATGGTCGTGAGGATTGCCCGCACATCAGCAGGCGTAACCAGTGCTGGCTTTCGTATCCACATTTGGCGGTTGCGCGTTTTTGGACTCTATGTAGTCTAGTGGCACTGGTAAGGGCTCAATTTAGGCCTTTTTACATACGATCATGCGGTTATCGGCCAATGAGGCCTCCACGCATCAGCAGGTTTTGGGCCGTTCTGGCTTCCATATCCATTTTGATGGTTCACGCATTTGTAGTTCATGAGTCTTGTGGCGATTGAGTACGGGCTTAATATTGGCCTTTGTACATATGGGTGTGCGGTCTGTGATCAATGAGATCACCGCGCATCAGCAGGGCGTGTCCGGTTGCTGGCATCCTTGTTGGGCATGCGGTCTGCGATCAGAGAGATCACCGCGCATCAGCAGGCTTTTTTTTCTTTTTTTGCAGGTATTCACCTTGTTGTTTTAGTAGTGAGGATATCACCTTCGCGCTTCTTCTAAGTTTACAAAAGTATGCAAAATGCCTTGTTTTTGGTACATTGATATCTCTATCATTATTTTTACAACACTTTAGTCTAAAAAGGATCAAAAATAATATTTTCTAAGGTGATCGTTGTTCCAAGCATTTTTGAGATCTTTTCCTTTTTCTGTTCGCAGTTTGTAGGTCCATTCTTTGATGAATTGGGTGACTTGATATGGACCTTCCCATTTTGGGGAGAGCTTGTAAAAACTGGGTTAGGTCCCTTGGACTTCTATATTCCTTAATACCCAATCTCCAACTGAAAAGCTTCTTTTGTTGACTCTTTTGTCATGGTGAATTTTGGCATTCTGCTTGTAGTTAATCATCTTTTCTGTTGTCCGCATCCTTTTTTCTTCGAGGTCATCTAGATTGCACCTTCTGGTGGCCTCGTTTCGCGTCTCATCGAAGTAAGTGACTCTATAGGAGGGGAGGGCTACTTCCACTGGAGCTACGGCCTCCGACCTATAAGTGAGCGAGAAAGGAGTTTATCCTGTTGAGTTTCTTACAGTGGTGTGGACTACCCATAATGCGGTTTGGAGCTCGTCTAACCAGCGTTCTCCTCGTCCTTCTAAATTTTTCTTTAGGCAGAGAGAACTAACTTGTTCACGGCCTCAGCTTGACCATTTCCTTGAGGTTAGGCTACTGCATACTGGCGGTGGACTTTCATCCTTTCGCATTCAACCGTAAATTTTGCAGCGAACTGAGTGCCATTGTCTGAGACTATTACTCTTGGTATTCCAAAATCGACCCCAGATGTGATCTTGGATGAAATTGGTGACATTTTCCTCAGAGATAGTGGCCAAAGCTTTGGCCTCTATCCATTTTGTGAAATAATCAATGGCAACTACTACGTACTTGATGCTTCCTCTAGCGGTTGGGAACGGCCCTATTAAATCAATTCCCCATGTATCAAACAGCCACGATGGTATAATCAAAGTTTTCTCTATTGATGGGAGTCTAGGGTGTTGGGTTTTGGGGTTACAAACGCAGCGGAAGATTTAATTTTTTTAACATCAAAACTCTAGCCCTATGATCCGTCTAGAAACAGAAAGGAAAATATCTATCATATAGATACCTGAATCAGCAGCAATCGTATTGCCCTTCTTCGCCTTTAGGCCTTCCTTTTAAGCCTTGCAGTTGCGCTTCCAATGACCAACCTCTTGGAAATGGTAGCAAACCGCATCCTTTTGAGATGCCCTTGGAGCCTCTTTGGCATCGACAACTTTTGCCTTAGGTTTAGCAACACTTGCCTTACTTTTGCCATTCTTCTTGAACCCTTTGCCTTTGTTAACCATTAACACAGTATCGGTTTTAGGCTTCTTGATATTCATCTCTGCGGTCTTAAGCATCGCATGCAATTCCGAGAGATTCTTATCCATGCCAGTCATGTGATAGTGCATAATAAAATGACTATAACTTTCAGGTAATGAATTCAATATCGTATCCGTGGCGAGTTTCAAACTCATCAGATTACCAAGCCTTTCGAGACGCTCAATGTAACCCTTCATCTTAAGGACATGAGCTCCCACCGATTGCCCCTCTTGCATCTTGCATGCATTAAGGGCCTTAACCACATCATACCTCTCATTTCTTGCTTGCACTTGGAACATTTCCTTTAAGCGCTCACCAAGATCAAATGTTGCATCTATGTGCTCAAGGTCTTTCTGAAGAGCCTTAGACATGGTGGCTTGCATAAGGCATGCGACGTCCATAGAATCATCAGTATGTTTCTTATGTGCATCCCTGTCAGCCCTAGGAGCATTTGGAGCAGGTTGAGGTGGAATGGGTCCATTGAGAACGTACAGTTTGTTCTCTTGCTTTAGAAAAATTCTGAGGCTTCTGATCCAATCAGAATAGTTTGTACCGTTCTCCTCAAGCTTGTCCTTCTCAAGGACAGATCGCAGTGACAGGGGTTGATTATTGTGTGTAGCCATTCTACAATAAAATATGCAAACAATATAAATATATATCAATATCAACACATTTATCATCTAAGAGCAAATAATGTATTTCATAAATACTCCTACTAAATTATACACCTTCAAATACAAACATGTATCATATAATTATAGTAGGCTAAGATCCATATTTCACTTGATTTTGGTTTAACTGAGTCAATGCCCGAAATCAAGCTATTTAGGTAGAAACATCAATCATATCAATATACTAGAGTAAGCCCGTGTCCGAGGACACGTTATTTTTTTTATTTTATTAATTTTTTTAATTAAGCCCGTGTCCGAGGACACTTTTTTTTTCTTTAATTTAAATTTTTTTAAGGGCAAAATGGGAAAGGAACAAATGTATGAGGGCAAAATGGGAATTTCGGCACTTGCTACTGTTCAAAGAACTGTAGCAAGTACAAGCTCTAATTTATACTATAGATGACTCTTAGATCTTTTATGAGATTTCAATAGATATCACATATCAAAAGCATGTTTTAAATCTCATCTATGTCTTGGGTCAAATCTCATTTGAAAGCACCAATTAAATCAAAACCTTTTTCAAACATGTGAGACATGAAACGATGCACCTAACTGAGTCAAAACTACATCAACCATTATCTCACCTTGGTCACAAATTAGGATATATGATGCACCCAACTGAGTCGAAACTACATCAAATACCCTAAAATATCACAAGTGTTCTAATCAAGGAATGACATAAGATTTAAATATTTAGAAGGTTTTCAACATGTAACAAAACATCGCATGGTAGTATCATAGATTTCATGTGAACATAATCATGAACATAGGGCTTCACAAAATATCAAACAATCAATTTGATTCAATTTTGAGGAATTATCAATTTAATTTAATCATATTAAATAAATTTTAACCTATGTGATAAACTAATCTAATCAATTCATTATAAATCATGAATCATGGCATATCAAATATACTTGTTTTTCAAAGAAACAAAACACATGGAATCTAGATCTATTTCATATAGCATGGTAGAAATAATCAAATTAAATCTAGCATGCAATTTCAATCCTAATCATGGCAAGACAGGGCTCTGATACCACTGTTGGGTTTTGGGGTTACAAACGCAGCGGAAGATTTAATCTTTTTTAACATCAAAACCCTAGCCCTATGATCCGTCTAGATGAAGAGATTAGAAAATCATGAAATAGAATTACATACCTCGAATGCGATGTACTTTAGCCAAGTAGATCTTCAAAACCAAAGTCTTGAATTTTGACAACGAATCGAATCTTCAAACTTCTCCTTGATCTTCAATGTGATGAATTGATCCAAGTCTTAGGTGATAACGTAACCACCCTCTAATGGTAATCCACACGCGAACGAATCCAAGAACACCTTCTTGTGGATTGCTAGATGATCCTCTAGATTATTGAATCAAAATTCAATAATCAAAGCCTAAATTATGGAATGTTTTGGGAAGCCTTTTTGATTCAAAATCAAAATCAATCTCTAAGGTTTCACAAACTTTAGAACAATGATCTAGGATTGGATTTTTGGCTGCAAGGACTTGTATTTATATCATATATAAACCCCTATTCAAAATAGGTTAGAAGTCCTTTAGTATCCTTTTTCAATCCGTCTAAGGAATACGCGGTTTGACCAGAATTCGCCGGAGGCACGACTCGTGCTCTTGGTCACGAGTCGTGCCACGACTCGTGATAGGCAATCACGAATGACCCCAAGCCAAAATCAACTTGTGTCACAAGGCGTGACAATGGATGCACTCGTGCAGGGACTCATCACGAGTCGTGACCAGTGTCACGAGTCGTGCTTCACCCAAAAGTCAACCAAGTCAACACATTTCTTGAAACGCCAAAACGCAATCGTTTAAATTGCACTGACACGAGTCATGCCCATGGGCACGAGTCGTGCCCTTTCTCAAAATTCCAGATTTAGCTCGAATCAAATTCGTTCTTTTGTGTGTGACCCATAAGGAATTATATTATGTTGGTAGTGGGTCAAAACATCGACCTCACAAGACATAAGTGACTTCTAGCAAATCATTATGTCCACCCAATTAATATAACATAAAAGCTTGATTCCTTTATAGTTTCAATGTCATAATCCCTTTGTCCACGATGTCCAATTGAACATGAGTCATGGTCTATGTCAACTCATTCCGTTCAATGCTTTTTCGATTCCGAATATGTTGATTATCCAAATGTATTTGATCTCTATCAAACCATTTGAGTGCGACCACACATTTCATCAATATTATTCATCGAGGGGCCCAAGCAAACATCTCTCTTCATAAGAGGGACAAATCCCGTCTTAACTTATCATTCTTCCCTACATGGATCCAAACGTGCTAACATAGCCCTTATTGCTATCCGATTAAAGATAGTGTTAGACTATATCAAACACGATCTTCACCATGTGGAAGACGATGATAATCTCAGGTGTAAGGATTCAATAACATGACTATCATGAGATTTAATTATGACAACAGACCATGTCATAAATCTCATAAGTAGGTCATGTCCAATACTTGTTCTCCAGCAAGTATCCATAAGTGTAATGTGCATCTCCATGCATATAATCATCTTTATGATTTATTCATTACCAACTTATACTAGTTGTTCATAACAACTAGGGACGCAGTTCAATATAATAAACATGCAAACATATAATGAACAAAATAAATGCGCTCTATAATAAATAATAAAGATGATACATAACGGTTCAAGTCAATCAAAACTATAGCCTAGGACATTACACCAATATAGGGATGTCCGTAAATCGCTGGCATTTGGCACATTTCCTTACGTATTCCTCTGCATCCTTTCTCATGGTAGACTAGTAGAATCCTTGAAATTTTATTTTTGTCCGCGAGGGTGCGGGATCCATGATGACCTCCACAGACTCCTTCATGGAATTCATAGAGTAAATTGGTGATTATGTGAGTCTTAACACATCAGAGTAGAGGTTTGGTGAATAATCGTCGATACAGCACCCCGTCTATGAATGTGTATTTCGCGGACACTTTTTTGATGAGTCTAGCCTTTGTTTGATCCTCGGGGAGGGCTTCTTTATTGACGTAATCTCGGATTTCATCTACCTAGTCCCTCTCTTGGTCCTCTATGTTGGTAATCTGAATCCTATCTATGGCAGGTGCTTCTACGAATTCGATTTGGCAGTCTGCATTTAGATCCATAATCTCTTGCTCGGTGATTCTGGAGAAGAGGTCTGCTAATGTTTGCCCGCGAAATCCTCATTTTGACGGTTATAGGTTGGGTGGAATGGAAGCGAGTGGAGGCTAGCTCGCTTTGCTTGAATCCTATCTCTTGCTCTTCTTCTGGAGCCAAGGGAGGAATCAAAAAGACCTTCTCCAAAGTCTTAATCTGATGGGAGAGCTGATTGTAGGAGGGAGGCTCTATTACAATGAAATTAATATCATAGGTCCCTTGCTCAACCTCATCAATATTATCACTCTCTTTTCTCTCTGGGCCACGTTGAGGTCGTACCCTATTGGTGTTAGCATTGTTGTTGCTATTATCATCCTTCACCCATTTGGCTAGTTCGCCATTGTTGATTCTCTATTGAATGATCTTTTTCAGCTGGAAGCAATCCTCAGTATTGTAACCGTGATCGTTGTGGTAGTCACAAAACTTAGCCCTGCTCCTCTCACTTGGCCTTCGACCCATTGAGGAAGGAGGAAGAGCTTTCATAGCTTTTAAGATTGATGCTCGTGGCACGGTGAGTATAAATTGTTACGTCCGCCAACCTTCTAAGTTTATCAATATTGCGGTTTCTATTTTTCCCCCGGCCATGACCTCAGCTTGATACTTGGCCGGCCTCTTGTATATGCTCAATTCTTTCTTTGGCCGGCCTGCTGACAGCTAACTCATTAGGCTATTCTGCTAAGGCAATAGCAAAGGCTCTCTCATACATCTCCTCCACATTTTTGGGCCTGTCCGAGGCGAAGTTCATTTTTAAGAAATTGGAGGATAGACCGCCCTCGAAGCAGAGCTGAATATCGCTCTTGGATAGGTCTACAATCTGCTCGGACATCTTTCTGACCCTTATTAAGTCAGTTTTTGGCCTCGCGGGCTCGCCCGCCCCATAAAAAGAGTTTAAAAAGTTATGCCTAAATTGATTATAGCTCTTGAGGGACTTTGGCTTAAAGGCCAACATCCAAGACAAATCCTTACCCGTGAAGAAAGCAGCCAGGGCTTTACACATAACGACCTCATCCGAGGAAAATAAGACTATCAGTCCTTCAAACATCCCCATATGTCACTTCGCATTGGTGGAGCCATCATAGGTCTCTATTTGAGGAGGTTTCCCTCTTTGGATTGGCGCGTTGGCAATCTTGTCCACAAAGGCATCCATGGTGCGACCACATTTTGTGGAGCCTTGTTGGTGGGTTTCCCTTATTTGGTGCATGAACGTGATAAAATATGGGTTCGTGCTGTCCATTTTTGGCTTCTTGGAGGGTAAAATCACGACCTTCCCCTTGGATTTAGCCGTGGGTTGTGCTTTGGATTTCTCGGGAAGAGGAGTAGATTCTGCTTTCTCTCCTATCTCCTATCTCCTCATCCTCTTCCTCCTCGTGACCGCGGTCAGCGAGGGTTGGTTCTATCCTTTTTGTCCCCATAGCTTGACTAGCTAGAGATTTTGTGGGGACTCTTTGGGAGAACCTGTGGGAACCTTCCTCTAGGGGGGACACCACTGTTGGCTTCCAACTCAACCAACACGAGGCATCATTTATGGACATGGTTTCAGCCACGAGCCTAGCCCTCTCAGCCAGAGCTTGGTTCCTCTTGAGCATTAACTCAGGAGTGATAGGGGAGGTGGGGGGTTTTGGACTTGTATTTTGGGGGGCTTTTTCTTTACGGGCAGCTTCAAGCTTCTCCCTAAGGTCTATTTGAGAAGGAGTAAGAGACCCTTGGCTGACATAATGGACACCCAACCTATTAAATGTTGAGGTGCTTGGTCTGACAGGGTTGAGTTAAGAGGGAGAAGTTTGATTATTACCCGGAGGAGTAAGAAAATCAACATTTTGAAGAGGAGTACCCGTCATTTTCAAAGAAAAAGCTAAAAAGTTGTTTTTTGGATGTAAGTGTTTGGAAAGGTGTTTGCTTCGAAAAGAGAGACACAAAATTACATGAGAAAAACTAAACGTTTTCCGGCAATGAAACCACTGATGACGCCAGGACTTTCGTGGTCTCACTGAATTAGGATATCTGGCTTGTATGTGATGATTGTACCTATAACACAATAAAGACAAGAATCACCGTTAGAGACCAAGCCGGAGTTTAATCCAGCTCAGGCCCTCGACTGCGAGAGTAAGATCTTTAAAGGCTTAATAACTAAGAATAGGATTTGAAATGTATTAGTGAGTTGTGTGCTAGGATTTAGATAATATGACTTACAATGGTGATTTTTCACCTCTCTTGTCCATGGGGACAAGTGCTTGTATTTATAGTAAGGGAGAGTTGTTGATGATGTCAGCCCTGGAGGATATCTTTTTCTTTTGATCTATGACACGTGTCCGCAACTGATTGACTCATACAATAAAGTAAGATTTACTGCAGAGGAATGTATTTGATTGGACAATAGTAGAGGAAACATGCGATAGTTGGTGCGGCGCCTTACTCTCATTGTAGGCGCCTGAGCCACCATTTAATGTGATGGGAACAAGCCAGCTTTTGGGATCCGTGTAGGTAAAGGCCTTTGTCTCACTAGCTTTGACTTTAACCGGGAGTCTAATAGTAGTACCGGGAGTCTGAAATGAGACCGCGGTCAACATAGTTAGTTGACGCGGTCTGCTACATCTCGATCAGGATTGCCGCGATCAAATTGTTGACGATCTTTCATGATTGCGGTCTTGACTCTTCCAGTCTGGATGTCCTCTGTATTAGATATGTCAAGTCATATTTTGCCCTTTAAATCAGATCGAGATTAGGCCCGGTTTGAAAATTACGACTTAACCAATAATATATACTCCCTCCGTCCCAGTTCAATTGATACTTATTTCCTTTTTGGTCCGTCCCACACCAATTGATACTTACCCAAAATGGAAAGGAATCTTCACTATTTACCCCACTCATTCTCTCTCCTATTTTACTTTTCCACTCACAACATTCTCTCTCCTAACTATTCCTCCCACTCATTCTCTCTCCTATTTAATTCTTCATACTCACAAACACCTCCTCCACCTATTTCTCTCTCCTACTTTTCCTTAATTCCCACACCCAAAAAGTTGGTATCTATTGAACTGGGACGGAGGGAGTATTCCCTTCGTTCCAGCCCAATTGATATCAAATTTTTGGGCACACAGATTAAAGAAAAATAAGAGAGAGAAAAAGTGAAAGAAAATGTTGTGAGTATGAAAAATTAAATAGGAGAGAGAATGAGTGGAAGGAATAGTGATTTGATTGGTGTTGTGAGTGTAAAAGTAAAATAAGAGAGAGAATGAGTGGAAAAAATAGTAAAGATTTTCTTCTATTTTAGACAATCTCAATTGAGCTGAAACGGATCAAAAAAGAAATAAGTCTCAATTGAACTGACACGAAGAGAAGAAAGTATACTTTAATAGTGATGAATATTTATAGGAGTTTATAATGAGCAAGACAATAGATCTGTACAGATTTGTAATATGATGACAACTTTCTTAAATAATACCAACTTTCTAAAAAAAATTATATTTGGCCGCTATCTTTTACTCCGTCTCACCGTTCCGCTAAAAGTACAATTTTTTTTTTTTTACGATATTAACAAAAAGTATAAATAGTATGCATATGAAAAATAAGATAAGAAGAAAAAGCAAAATAAAAAATAGTAAAAAAATAGTTGATATATACACAAGTGGATCCAGATAAATAAAGAAGTGATTAGGGATGGCAAAAAATCCGAACCCGCCCCGAACCCGAAAAGACCCGACCCTAATAGGCCGGGTTTGGGATCCAATTTTGAAAACCCGGCGGGTTTTTCTAGGGTTCGGGTTTACCCCCGTCCCGCCCCGAACCCGCCCCGATTAAGTATGAAATTACTTAAATACCCCTGCTTTGCTTGTAGGAATATTTGATCTAGAGATGGTTTTGTTTTTTCTGCCTTCAGGATAGTGTTTTCATTGGTTTTGAAGCACATTTCAATTTCCTTGAGTTTCTTAGGCCAATGTTAATGTATGCTTTTGTAGCAATTTCAGTTTCCATGGAACTGCAACTTTTGGGGCGGGGCGGGGCGGGGCGGGGCGGGGCGGGTTCGGGTAGTCCAATTGCCGAGGCGGGGCGGGTTCGGGAAAGGATAGATGACTATAGGGGCGGGTTTGGGAAATAGAAAACCGGTCCCGAACCCGCCCCGTTGCCATCCCCAGAAGTGACGCAGCAAAATCAACAATAAAAGGAATTTCTATCGGTAAAAAACACAAGTAATCTACCGAATATAATATTTGGAGTGCGTCTGCTGAGAAACGCGTTTCTCCATAACTATGGAGAAACGTGTTTTTCATAGCCAGAAGCTTTACATTTGATAACCAGAAAAAAAAAACCCAAGGCCAAGACCAAAAGCTTCGGATATCCGAAGCTTTGCATTTGATAGCCGAAGCTTTGCGGTTGATATCGAAGCTTTGTATTTGATAGCCGAAGGATGTGAAATGTATATCCGGAAAAAAATCCAAGGCCAAGACCAAAAGCTTACGGATATCCGAAGCTTTGCATTTGATAGCGAAGCTTTGCGATTGATATTCGAAGCTTTGTATTTGATAGCCAGAAGGATGTGAAATGTATATCCAGAAACTGTTAGGTGCATATCCAGAAAACTGTTAGGTGCATATCCAAAAATGTGTTAGGACATATCCAGAAATTGCTATTGAAGGTTTCTGGATATCCAGAAACCTTCAAATGTATATCCAGAAACATTTTGAAGGTTTCTGGATATTCATTTGAAGGTTTCTGGATATCACTTTCATAGGTTTCTGGCTATCTAGCTCATTGTCGCGCGACATGTCGGGACACGTTTCTCCATAACTTATGGAGAAACGCGTTTCTCCCTAAATTTTGTGTAATATTTGACCTAAACCAATATTGGAGGCAACAATAACTTCTAGGTTTAACCCAAAAAGATTTAAAGTCAATCTCAAATATAATTAATATTATCAAAATTATGTAAAACAAGTTCCTAACAAACTATTTATATTTTAATGTTCTCACAAAATTTTCACATTTTTCAAAATGTACTCACTCTATTAACAAATTTGCTAAAAATCAAGAGTTGGTCTTATAAAAAACTAGTTTTTTCTTAAGATAAGGAAAAACGTGTTTTCAAAACAAACGGTGGCATTTTTGTAATTACTGGCAACCATGATAAATGCCAGTGTTAATATTACAAATTCGTGCCATCCCAAGCTTCGATCATCTTCTATGTGTTGGGATTGGATCCTAAACTGCAAGGAAGAAAGCGACGGAGGAATTTCTGCGGGGGAGAGCGGCCGCGCTCGTGGTGGAGAGCGACCGCGCTCGTTGGTCAAAATTGGGGCTGGAACTTCGGCAAAGGAGGGCGACCGCGCTGCAGGGGTGCGCGGCCGCGCTGGCGTCGGGGGAGTTTGAATCCTGGTCTGTTTTTGTTTCCTATTTTGTGTAGATCTCTTCCTTGACTGAGCTAGGTTCCTTGTATAAACTATATAAGTATAATTTCGGCCTAGAATACATTGTAGCAACATATTAGAAGGAGACTAATAACATATTGGCTTGGCAATTGCCCCCGGACGTAGTTCACGAGTTGGTGAATGAACCGGGTAAACAACTCTTGTGTTCTTGTGTGTGATTGTTTCTTTCTTGTACGTGTGGGTGTGTGGATTTCTTTGTTTTGATTGCAACGGGGGAGCACCAATTTCACAACAACTGGTATCAGAGCTTTGGTTTGGTGGATTCAAAATCCTTTCATTAGTTGATTAATTTTGAATCGCGTTCTTGGAAATTTTTTGGTGAAGCAGTCAAGATGAAGAACTCAATCGAGAAATTCAACGGTGTGAATTTCACGTTTTGGAAGACAAGGATTGAAGACTACCTTTATTGTAAGGATCTTCATGGACCCTTGAAGGCGAAGCCCGAAGACATGTCACAAGGGGATTGGGAGACGTTGGATCGGAAGGCGTTAGGAGCGGTAAGGAGTGCCCTAACCGACGACGTTGCACGGAACGCTATGGAGGCCAAGACAACGGTGGAGTTGCTACAAACGGCTTATTTGTCGGACATGTATGAGAAGCCGTCGAATATCAATAAGGTGCATTTGATAAAGAGGTTTGCGAATGCGAAGATGTCGAGAGGGCGGAGACGGCGAGTCATATCGGCAATTTCAAAGGTATGGTGGACCAATTGAAAAGTGTTGATATTACTTTCTCCGATGAAGTGCTAGCTTGTTTTCTACTAAAATCGTTGCACGATAGTTGGGAGGTTCTTGTCACAACGATTAGTACGTCGAAAACGACATTGGTGTATACGGAGGTTAGAGATCTCGTCTGCAAGAGGAGTTGCGAAGGAAGGAGAAAAGGGGAGAATCGTCCGTAGATGGAAATTTATGACTTAGGGTGGAGAGAAATAGGGAGACCTAAGGGGAAAAAGGTCAAGTGCTACAATTGTGGTGAATTGGGGCATATCGATTATATTTGTCAGGGAAAAGGTGGTGGTGCGCACGTGGTGGATGATGGTGGTGATGTATTAATCCTAGGGGAGGAGCGATCGGGTGAAGATTGGGTGTTGGATTCTGGAGCTTCTTGTCATGCTAGTGGGGATGCAAAATCAATGAAGCGATACAAAACTGGAGATTTTGGGTTTCTCTATCTTGGTGATGGTCAACCATTGAAGATCAAAGGTAAGGGGGATGTGATGATGAAGACACCTAATGGGGCTGTTTTACAACTACACGACGTGATGCATGTTCGGATTTGAGGAGGAGAGTGATTTACGTGGGACAACTTGACAGTGAAGGGTATGGTGTTTCTTTCATTGGTGGGTCTTGGGAAGTCACAAAAGGGGCTAAGGTGTTGGCTCATGGGGTTAAGGAGAAGATGTTGTATTCTACCTACAATGTCGATGTTCGTTCCGGTGGGAGCAAGAGGCTTAAGAACCGGCCTGTTGGTGTGAAAAGGGGAGACATCAAGAAACGGTATGTTGGGGGGGACTCAAAGTTGATCAACGTGGTGTGGAAGTCCAAGGGCCCTAACGAGAGCGGATTCGGACCAAGAACGATCGATGCAAGAAACAAGGTGTGTCCAAGTTTCAAGGGGAGGCATTGCGAGGAAGGTGGGTGCGGAGGGAGAAGGCGAAGTTAGACTTGCGGGGAGAAATCAAGGTAGAAGCTGATTTGGGGAGGCAAGAACGATCTAACACGGAGAGGTTGAAACGTCGCTTGGTTTCAACTCGCCTTAGTACTTGAGAGAGGTGCGGTAGTGTCAAGCCAATATGGATGAGGGGAATGTGTTCGAAGGTCTTTACTCCGTGGTGGGAGTTAATGGGTAATTTTATGTTTGTTGGTTTAGTCTCCGGTGGGAGATTGTTGGGATTGGATCCTAAACTGCAAGGAAGGAAGCGACGGAGGAATTTCTGCGGGGGAGAGCGGCCGCGCTCGTGGTGGAGAGCGACCGCGCTCGTTGGTCAAAATTGGGGCTGGAACTTCGAAAGGAGGGCGACCGCGGCTGCGAGGAGTCTTGTGGCCGTCTTTGGCGTCGGGGAGTTTGAATCCTGGTCTGATTTTGTTTCCTATTTTGTGTAGATCTCTTCCTTGACTGAGCTAGGTTCCTTGTATAAACTATATAAGTATAATTTCGGCCTAGAATACATTGTAGCAACATATTAGAAGGAGACTAATAACATATTGGCTTGGCAATTGCCCCCGGACGTAGTTCACGAGTTGGTGAATGAACCGGGTAAACAACTCTTGTGTTCTTGTGTATGATTGTTTCTTTCTTGTACGTGTGGGTGTGTGGATTTCTTTGTTTTGATTGCAACGGGGGAGCACCAATTTCACAACACTCTGGCCATCCCAAGCTCCGATCGTTATCCGGCGTTCACTCAGTTTGAGTATTTTGTAACCTACAACTAGTGCCCTAGTTCCGCCATTAATGTCCATTGTCAACTATGCTTCGTTACATAATTAATTGATAATTTATTGATTGGTACATAATTAATTGGAGATAACTGTGTGATTTGATTCCATAGTTCTTCATTTTTTTGTTGGATAAACAAAATGTCCTTCAATGGTGTGGATAAAGGGTTTAATTTGCTGAAGTTTGGGTCAATTCAATTGGGAATTATGTGAATTTGTTCTAAATAATTGCCAGTAGTTGTATAAATAATTGTCAGGGTTATGGTAAAAATGTACCAGTGCACGTTTAAAAAAGTGCCGGTTAAAAGCTCTCTTTGTCCAGAAACTTAGTGCCAGTGCATGTGTAACAAAGTGCCAGTGCCAGTGTAAAAAAGTGTCAGTGTTAGTGTAATAAAGTGCCAGTGTTAGTGTATCGAAGTCTTTGGTGTTAGTGTAAAACAAGTGCCAGTGTTAGTTTAACAAAGTACCAGTGTTAGTGTAACAAAGTGCCAGTGTTAGTGTAACCAAGCGCCAGTGTTAGTTTATAAAGTCACTTAATATACATGCACTAGCACTTTTTTACACTGGCACTTATTGATACTACAACGGGCACTTTGTTACACTAACATTTTTGCTGGCTCTAAAAAACACAAGCACTGACATTCAAAAACGCATGCACTGGCATTAAAAAACACATGCACTGGCACTCAAAAACACTGGTAATAATTTTTGTTGGCTCTCAAAAACACAAGCACTGGCATTCAAAAACACATGGACTGGCACTTGAAAACACATCTGTTTGGCACTCAAAAACACATACTGGCTGGCACTCAAATTCCACATGCACCGACACTCAAAACATATCTGCACTCGGCACTCAAAAACACATACACTGGCACATCAAATTCCTAGCAACGGCACATGAATCCACTAGCACCGGCACATCAAATCCCGCACCAGCAAAGCAAACATCAAATCCTTTTCAACATTCATAAATTCACAACAGCAAGCAGCAATACACCCCTTTTTCACTCTCTCCCTCTCCAACAAAATCAATCAATCAATCGATTACCATTCTTGACAAATTCACAATGAATCCATCCAATCAAAGCTAACAGCAAATCCTTCCCAACGTTCATAAATTCGTAAAAATCAACAAACAAAAACCCTAATTAACTCCCAATAAGCAAATTCGAACCTTGAGATAACACAAATTGAGATCGAATTTATGATCTGAATTCACAATTGCGATTTCTTCAATGGCGATTGTTGACAGTAACGGGGCGGGAGAGACGGTATGAAGAAAGTGGAAGAGTCGACGACGTATTCTAAAAACACGTTTTTTGTTAAGCTTCAAAAAAACGCGTTTTTTACAAGTTTTTGGCAAAAATCAAACAAAATTTAGCCACTTGATCTCACATGACTAATTTCGATAAATACGATCTAAGGTAAATGGTTGATTGGGGGAATTAATTTGAATTATTTCTATAAACTATGTGACAAGTTACATTAATTAATTTGTATACTTCGTTATACATGTCAACAACGTTAACATATTGGTTGAAAATTTAACGAACATTAGTAACGTTAAGTTACGCAACTAAAATTATTTAAAATTTTAATGAATTTATTAATGGAGTAAGCACATTTTGAAAATTGTGAAAATTTAGTGAGAATATTTTGAAAAAAAAATAGTTCGACGATAATATTTAAAAAAAGACTAAAATTCAGTGACTAAAATATGGTTTTTGCCTAGCATAAATTATACTCTCTTCTTCCCATTATAAAATGAACAAAATGAAAGTTGCACAAAAAAATAGGAAAATGTACAGGAAAATTAGTAGAGCCGTCAATTTGGGATGCACCCATCAGACGATCCTGCCACGTCATTCTATAGGGGTGGGGTGGGGTGGGTTTTAAAACTAATAATCCAAATAAAAGTGGATCAATTCGGGCTTACCCATTTGGGTGTGGGCCAAAACGGATTCGGGAAGGGTCGAGACGGGCTAGCCCACTATATTATTTTATTTTATTTTATTTTGCCACCAAACGACGTCAATTTTAAATGTAAATTTTAGAGCTATATCGAACTTGTAAACTTAATTCGTGAATCGTGAATTGAGAGAGACTCGAGAGACGTAGAGAATAGAAATGGAGAAACCCTAATAAGACGTCGGCGCCCTCGTCGTCGTTTCCATCGTCACCGGCGCACTTCACCACCACTAGTAATTCTTTGATGCTGTTACTTTCTCCGATCCACACACACTTTTCTCTCTCTCTATTGATATGAATCTTTATTTGTGTTTGTTTAATTATTATTATTTTTGATATTTTGGTATCACTTTATGCACAATTTCATTTATCTTTGATTGACCCGCATGGCCTGCCTGACCCCCTAACCCAAGGTGGGTTGGGATGGCGTATTTTCAGTCCACCAAAAATTTGGGCCAGCGCGCTCCGCCCCGTTTAATGTCGGGCTTTGGCGGGTTATGCCCGCCCCATCCCGCCAGCCGTATTGACAACTATAAAAATAAGTATTGTGAGTGTTAACAATGATGTAGGAGAGAGAAAGTGAAATAGAGATTGATAAGTGAATAAATGATTCGAGTATGATAAGTAAAAGCTGTCAATACAAGCTGGCGGGGTGGGGCGGGCTCAACCCGTCAAAACCCGCCACTAAACGGGGTGGGGCGGGACGAGCCAAATTTCTGGCGAGCTGAAAATATGTCAACCCAACCCACCCCTATTGTATGGCGGGGTGGGCTGGCCCGACGGGCTCAATCCAAATTGACGGCTCTAATGATAAGTGTATCATATGAATAAACAAGTATTAAAAACTTTTTTTTATTGAGATTTTGCATTTTCTAATAGCACATTAAAATAAGACTTTCGTAAATTTTTTTAATGGGACGAAGGAGTAAGTATGAAAATTAATATTTTCAGAATATGCTTTGCTACATACTTTTCCATGGATTCACTCATTTATACTCCCTCCGTTCGCTTACAAAGTTCACACTTTCTATTTTGGGCGTCCGTTTACAAAGTTCACACTTTGTTTCTTACCTAAAAAGGAAACCTTAAATCACTATTCTCTCCACTCATTCTCTCTCCTATATTATTTTAATACTCACAAACCATTATAATTTACTATTCCCTCCACTCATTCTCTCTCCTATTTTATTTTCACACTCACAACACTTTCAATATAATATTCCCTCCTTAATTAACGTGTAAACAATAAGTGTGAACTTATTAGGCGGACGGAGGGAGTATAAAGTAAAGTATTACTCCAAATAAAATAGTGGTGCCATCGGAGGAAGGCAGTGGCGAAGCCACACGTAACTTATAAGGTCATTTGATCCTCTTTATTTTGAAGTTATGTTAATTTTACCTTTTATAAATTTTGGAAAATTTTAGTTCTACCACTAAATACTTTATATTTTACAATTTAATCCTCTTTAGGTTTTAAAAAAATAACACTATACTCCCTCCGTTCCACCTTACTTGACACTTATTTTCATTTTGGGTCGCCCCACCTCACTTGACACTTCCCAAAATAGCCTACTTTTTATGATTTTATATTCACTCTACCCCACCACTCATTCTCTCTCTTCATTTTCCACCACTCAATTTATTCAACCAACACTATTATTTATCCCACTCATTCTCTCTCTTCATTTTCTATCACACATTTCTTTTATTTTATTTTTTTTCCTTAGTTCTCGTGCCCATTTCAAGGGTGTCAAGTGAGGTGAAACGGAGGAAGTATAATAATTTTAACCTATTTCCCGCTATATCTTGCCTTCGCCCATTGAATGAATGCCTTTTTTATTTATGGGTATTTCAAAAATAAAAGTGAAAATATAGTAGGGATGTTGGAGTTTGAAGTGAATCCCCAAATCCAATCCAAACTCTCCTCCCTATACATCGTAGAAATAACTAATAATTTGGTTGTTCCCTCAGTCAATCATGTCACTTCCAGAATCTCCGCAATAGAACACTCAGTCTGTTGTAACTCATGGATGGTTTGGATTTGGAATGAAAATTACAAATCTGTTAAATCAAAAGATATTCTAAATTTTTAAAATAAAGCATTATTTTATTTTAATAGTATTATAAACTTTGCTATATTGTGAATTCACTCTGGTTTTTACACCAAATTTGATGCAATAGATAATGCTACGCTATATCATTTTCCTTTTTATTTTTTCAGGAAATCTTTTTATTTTAATTTTTTTTGATATATATGAAAAAAAATTATAATATAAATATTAATAACGTAATATATTTATATAAGTGATAAAATAATGATTATTTGAAAAATATTTTTATTTGACATAAAATTTAAAGCAAATTATTGAAAAAGTTTAATGCAAAAATTGCACCATTATAGAAACAATGCAAATTTTGCACAAAATCATTGGAGATGGTCTAATAATCATAAAATTTTACTTATGAAATTTTAGTGATGATTAATACGAAATAATTGATTGTTTATTTTTTTGGAAAAAAATTATCTTTAATTTTTTTCTCATATTTTTTTTTACTAGCTATTTTATACATTCAATTTATTTATTTTTGAGATCAAACCACCATTAGATTAAATACAAAAGTAGAGCTGTCAATTCGGGAATACGAGACGGGACGAAATTATGTTGTCCCACGACGAAAACGGGATGAGACGAGATAGGACAAAACGGGAAGGGACTAAAATACTCCTTCCCATCCCGTCCCATTTACGGGACGCGGGATCCCGCGGGACAATGCGGAACCCGTTGACTAGGAGGGATTAGGTGTTGACTAACAGTTTTTTACGGAAGTTACACTAGCAATTTGCCAGGATTATATAAATATTGGCGAATAACAGTTTTTTAACATGGTAAAATTGATATATTACTTCACAGCAGCAGATATGAATAACTTCAAAAGTCCCTTTAAAGGGATTACCATCGATGTTAAAGGAAGACTGCAATGCTATAAGAAAGATTGGGCGGCCGCACTATGCTCAGGCATGAGGTGATATTTCTTGTTTTTTGTGGATTATTATTTGAGTGATTTCTATCTTTTGTGTCACTAAGAATTGTTGATGTCAGGATATTGGCTCCAACAACATATATCTTCTTTGCTTCGGCTCTTCCGGTCATTGCCTTTGGGGAGCAACTGAATAGAGATACGGGTCAATACGGGAAAAAGGAACGGGACGGGATAAAAATAAGTTGTCCCGCGACGAAAACGGCCGGGACGAGACGAGATGGGACGAAATGGGACGGGACTAAAATATTTCCGTCCTATCCCGTTCCATTTGTATGACGGGACGAGACGTCCCGATGGGACCGTCCCAACTTGAAGACTCTATACAAAATTAGAAAAATATAAGTAAACTCTGCAAATATTAGATACTCAATCTAAGTATTATCAGTCATTACAATAATATTTTCAAGTAAACAAGAAATGAAAAGAGAGGTATGATGAAATAGGGTGTTTTTGTATAAAGTAACACTAGCATTCTCGACCTTTCAACGTGTGCCTCTCGTATCCTGGAAAACATAGATGTCATTTCAAGTGTAGCTTGAATACTGTCATATATCATATATCGACATTTATAATATTTCGTATCGAATAATATTTAGCTTTGTGAAAACGATAGTTCAAGGCATTTGATTTAGCAATAAATTGTCAACCAAATTTAAATCATTAAATATAATCACACTTATTTAATCTGAATTATTGAATGCACCAAATTTTAATTTTATTTAATCAATTGATGTAGTGGAAATGTTTGTGGGCCCCACTGCACTCATTACATCTGCTTTGCAATTGGAAGATGTCTCAATCGCGAAGATCCTATGGGGATGCATTTCCTTTCCTTTGACAATTTTGGTTTGAGTAGGTCTGCTGAGAAATACGTTTCTCCATAACTATGGAGAAACGTGTTTTTAAGAGTCAAAAGCTACGTGTTTGATAATCAAAAAAAAATTTCTGGATATCAGTCTCAAAGGCTTCTGGATATCCAGAAGCTTTGGAACGGATATCCAGAAGCCTTTGGGCGAATATCCAGAAAAAATAGATTTGAAGCCAAATCCAAGACCAAGACCAGAAATTGCTTATTGAAGGTTTCTGGATATCCAGAAACCTTCAAATGTATATCCGAAACCATCAAATGAATATCCGAGAAATATTTTGAAAGTTTACGGATATTCATTTTGAAGGTTTCTGGATATCCAGAAACCTTCAAATGTATATCCAGAAATCAACAAATGAATATCCAGAAACATTTTGAAAGTTTCTGGATATCATTTTGAAGGTTTCTGGATATCACTTTCATAAGCTTCTGGATATCCAGAAGCCTTGGCCTGCATTGTCGCGCGACAAGTCGGGCCCCATTTCTCCATAAGTTACGGAGAAACGCGTTTCTCCCCAGATTTTGTGTTTTGGTTTGCATTTTATCCACCAACTAGTAACTAGTGAGTAATTTATCAAAATTTGATAGGTATGATAATGAGGTTAATTATTTAAGGCATTTTTCTTTGTCATTCTTTCATTCAAGATACGGTGAGCCAAATTTTGCGGTTCACTTCTCGGCGTGCAGAATTACCTTTCACTTTTGATTTGCCATTGTCCCTCACATACACAAATTTTTTATCAAAATTCAATCAAGTTAATAAATAAATAATATGCAACGCTTATATTGAATTAAAAATGTATACTTGATTTACGTAATTTCAATAAATTCCTAATAGATTAACCCAAAATCAGGGACATAAATTTCTCAAAAAGACGATAGAAGATTCAAATCAAAGTTAATAAATTCAAAATCAGAAAAAATGAAGCTAAAAAACATTGAGAACTCGAATTCTTTTCCTCTTTCCTAGCTTCATAAGAAATGAAAATTACTCTTCATTGGCCAGCTCAACTCAAAACAGGTAGGTAGTCTGCAAAGATTTTGAAAATGAAAATTATGTTTTCTAGTCCAAAGAAAAACCCTTCCTCTTATACACCCCCATTCCTTCGCTTATTTTCCACACGCTCTCTCTCTCTCTCTCTCTCTCTCTCTCTCTCTCTCTCTCTCTCTCAGCCTTGCACTTGCAGTCAGCTCCGCCTCCCCAAACTCCATTCCGATCAAACGGTCACTTCCCTAGATGTTCAGGAAATCGTCTCAAAACTCTCTTTCGATAAAGTCAAAATCTAAGACGTAACTTCTCATCTCTCATTCCTCTGTTTTGTTTTCAATTTTTGATGCTAATTTGATTTAGGATTTTATTTTAATTATCTGAAATTACTATGAATTAGGGTTTGTTTTAATTTCGTGAAATTACTTTGAATTAAGTTTCATTTTGATTTCGTGAAATTACTTTGAAATCAGGATTTATTTTTTATTTTATGAAATTACTTTGAATTAGGGTTTATTTTGATTAATGAAAACAGGAGGTGATTGAATTGTTGAATACCTGGCTAAAAGGAAAAAAATCTGTCAGTTTATTAGTGATTTTTTTTTCCATTACAAGAGATTTTGGTCATGTAACTTCTGACCCTGTCCCCCTGCACTTCTCCCTCTACATGAAATGTAAAGTTAATAATTTAGTTTCTTGTCCCAATTTGTTCATATTTGAAAACTAATAAAGTTCACATTTTTATTTTAGAATAATTAGAAATAAAAAAAATATCAATGAAATCACAGTTTATCAAATAAAATTTTGTTCAACAATCCCACTCAATCTATCCACGATAATGTTAATCGGGTAAGAAATAGCAAATACTGTTAGTGATATTAAACCAATACATCCTGCTCAATTGTAAAACATAAAATTAAATGCTTAAAATAAAATGTTAATCTCTCCTTATTTCTTGCCTAATTATTTAATTTCTCTTGCTTAATTTGTTTGATTTCCTTAATAACGGATAGTTAAACTTCTTTATCATTGAATATGTTTTTCAATTCATATTCATGTAGTGGAATAATTTTGTGGGCTCCACTGCACTTATTACATCTGCACTGCAATTGGAAGATGTCTCGGTCACGAAGATCCTATGGGGATGCATTTCCTTTGACAATTTTGGTTTGCTTTTTATCCACCAATAATAACCCTAATCCCATTTTCCTTCTTATGGTTTGTCCTTATTCATTAAATTGAAAGACGAGATTTTTATCCACCAATAATAACCCTAATCCCATAACCCAAAATAAACATGCAGCTTTTACTCAATAAAAGTTGCAAGTACAAGTGTGACAAACAATAATTATATTCCGTCCGTTTCATTATAATTTATTATTTGATTATTTAAATATTTTAATAATTATTAATGAGATTTACTTATCACTTCATTATACTCCCTTTTTTCTAGCTTTTCTTGATTAGCAATTTGAAACTTTATTGATTTGAACTTAACAATTTTGAAAATAAAACAAATAAAAATAGCAAATAAAAAATGCCTTAATTTTATTGGACGGAAGGAGTATATATTAATCTTCCGCCAAATAGTCTGACTATGCAATAATTTGGCCCGACCCTCTCTCAATCTCACCGTCTAATTCAATTTCAATGGTCTATTTTGATAAATTCTCTTAAAACCATTTGACCAAAACAGGAGTAGCCAAGATTTTTACTCCCTCCGATTCACGTGAGTATAAACCTCCCAAAATAGCAAGTTTTTATTATTTTATATTTAATGAAACTCACTTTTCATATTTACGACAATAATACACTTACTATTTCTCTCACTCATTCTCTCTTATGTTTTACGTACTTTTCATAATTACAACTGATCATACTCCACTCATTCTCTCTCCTTTTATTATACTATTATTTCTTAGTTATTGTGCCCAATTTTTTTTGTTTACAGTTACGTGAGACTCAGGTAGTACATATTAAGCACAAGGCTTGTCTATTCCCGATGAGTGCTTCAACACTCCCCCTCACGCGTAGCCAATCTTTGGGTTTACAGTGTGGACTTCTTTGATCTTGGGTGAGCGGAGGAGCTAAAATGTCATGAGCCGTTGGGATTGCACGTGTATAGAGCATGCTTTAATATCATGATAAAATTTAAGGTTTCATCTCAAAATCAATTGAAAACGAGAGAAATGGCACAAAATCTTTATATATTAAGCACAAGACTTGTCTATTCACAATGTGTGATAAGTGGTTCAACACATTTCACAAGATTATTATAGGTTTTTTTTGGACATTTAATCTCTCCATCTCCACTCAATCTTGTCCATTTATCTCATCTGACTGCTATACATTTAGACAACACGAAAACTATTACCCAATTCTATAGCACTCTCATCTCTTGGAAGGCCATAGAGCGATTCAGTAAATCCAAAAGAAATGATGAAGGGCTTTATGAGGATAAAAGTACGTTATGTCTTTTACTGGGAAAATGATGCATTACATGCATCACCTTCTCTTCCCTTCTAGTGTAAGGTTTCAGCAAATCCTTTCTTTCCAAGATGATCGTTTTGCCATTCTCATCAGCCCAAATGACTTGTACCCACCCTGTTTCTTACTTTCATGTTCCGTACAACATTTATAGTGTTCAGTTTGCCCTTGCCATAATAAAGTACAAGCATGCCCATCAGGTGAAAGAATTCTGACTAAAATCTGAGAACTCAGTTCCTGAAAGACTGAAAACCAATACTCCCTCCGCCCCACGTGAATGTGGACTAACTTTTTGGGTGTGAGAATTAAGGAAAAGTGATGTAAGAAAGAGAAAAAGTTAAATGTTGTGAGTATGAAAAATTAAATAGGAGAGAGAATGAGTGGGAGGAATAGTGAGGAGAGAGAATGTTGTGAGTGTAAAAGTGAAGTAGGAGAGAGAATGAGTGGGTGGAATAGTGAATATTCTTTGCCATTTTGAAAAGTTTGCATTCACGTGGGACGAACCAAAATAGAAATAAATTTGCATTCACGGATTCACGGAGGGAGTATACTTCCTCCTTCCCATTTAAAATTGCAATTAGGACACGCATTTTTAAATGTGTACTCCCTTCGTCCCATATTACTTTATTCATTTTGTTATTTTGGACGTCCCACTTTAAAGTCACACTTTTCTTAAAAGAAAATTTTTTAATACTTCTTTATTCATGGGACCCACTTGTCATACTCACAACACTTTTCAAATTTACTATTCTCTCTCCTATCCACTCACAACTCCTATTTTAATAACATTATTCCTTATTATCCGATTCTCGCAAGATGCGGCTAGCTTTTATGGGACGGAGGGAGTATATAATATTATTAATGTCTTGTGAGTATGAATATTGGGATAGAAGAAAGTGAGATAGAGAATATTAAGTGGATAGTTGTTGTTAGTTTAGTAATTAAGTCTCATTATTTAAAAAATATTAAAAACTTAACATTTTGAGATTTTGCAATTTTAATTGGGACACTAAAAATGACAATTTTTTTAATTTTAAATAGGACGGATGGATTAATTAAGTACTCCACTGTGCCTTAGAATTAATTTTACTCTACACCTTAAATGTTTGGACAAGTCTCACTACTATGCTATCCGTAGATTGATTTCATCTCAATTATCACCTTTTTGTCAAACTTTATCTAAAGAGTTGTTGTTAAAAAAAAAAAAAAAAAAAAAAAGCGTTTTTTTAAATTGACATTTCATAACACTAATACTTATCTTGACACTTTTTACACTAGCATTGACACTTTTTACATTGGCACGTAATATACATGCAAATGTATGGCAATTTTGTACGCTTTGCCGGCTTTGTTACACTAACTGCCCGACACTTTGTTACACTAACACTGACACTTTTTACACTGACACTTAATATACATGTATTGACATTTTTTTACACTGACACTTTGTTACACTAGCATTGGCACTTTGTTAAACTGACACTGACACTTTTTTACACTGCCACTGATACTTTTTTACACTGGCACTTTGTTACACATGCACTTTGTTAAACTGGCTCTGGCACTAACGGAAAAAACAAAACACGTTTTTTCTAAGCTTAAGAAAAAACACGTTTTTTTTAAGATTTTGACTTATCTAAATGGAATAGTTATTTATCCTTAAATCTTTGAAGGGAGTCATTTAATATTTGGAAAGACATTTTAGGGTAAAATAATTATTTTAAGTTAATAAAAGAGGTTTTGACCAATAATTCTTTTAAACAAATGAATACTACATTTAAGTTCTGATATTTTTAAATCTCGCTAATAAGCCCATGTACCATTTTGTCCATGACACTCTATATTTCACAGTTGTGTGATTTCACATTTATATGATTTTTCAATTGTGTGATATCAGTAAAAAAGCTGATCATTCATCTCTCTATTTTTTATAGTTGTGTGATTTCACACTTATGTGATGTAACATGCTATTTAAACAATTGAGAATCCAATTTATCTCGTACTTTTTTAAAAAAAAAATCACTTTTAAACTGATAAATTCATGTTTTAGTTGCTCACAATTTATGACTAAATTTTTCGATTGTTTAATGGTAATTAATTTGCTGTCAAAAACCTTATAAATAACATAGATAAATTGATTTGAATGTTGTTTGATGTTAAGTTGTATGATGCATTGTCTTTTAAACACTTGAAAAATCAATTGATCACAATTGATACTCAATTGATCAGATTTTTATGTTTAAAATTGAGATATAAATTTCTCATTTGTTCAAATTTGAGTATAAAAACTTTCAATTCATCTCTTAAGTTTTCACATTTGATACTCAATTTCTCAAACGCTTGAATTTAAAGATGAATATTTTGTTGAATACCGCTTAAAACAAATGAGAAATCATTTTTTCATATATTTAATTTAAAGATGAGCGTTTTTTCATATTCCGTTTAAATAAATGAGAAATCAATTTTGAATATGTTTAAACCAAAAATCAAAATTTCTCATTGATAGCATAAAAATTCAATTTATCACTTATTTCTCACTTGTGAACGATTAAAAAATTAATTTCTCAATTGTTTAAAGTTTAATAAATGTGTTACCACAAATTATAAGAATAACTGATAATTATATTTTGATAAACATTTGATGAAAAAGTATTAATTTTCATGAAATTCAAAAAAGTTGTTCTTAATAATATTTCCAATGTTATATCAATAATATTTTTTAAAATTGCAAGATGATAATTAAATTTTTGGTCAACATTTATTTAGAGATTAATTACAAGAGTGCTATTTAACATTGATATACATAAACAATCTAAAGCCATAATTGTTGAGATTGAAATGAAGACATTTTCATTAATAAACTAAGTTATTAATGAAAAATGTGAAAAACGTAAGAATTAAAGTGTGAAAGAAGAGAAGAATGGGACGGAGGTCTGGTTGACCATAGCATATGAAAGATCAATCAGGACACTTCTTGCTTAGGTACCTCATAATAAATTTAGTGGTGCAAAAAAAAAAAAAATACAAAAGCATCCAATAAAACCTATATGAAATTCAAAATATTTAATTAATGCGTATTCACTTGCAATGCACCATGCCCGTATTAAACATACATGTACACATATAAACTTGGTTTTAAATAAGACAGCTTCATCTCTTCTTCTTCGACAGACAAACGTTTTCAATATAATATAGTGCACGTGTTTTCAGGCAGCTTTCCTACATGTCTTGGGAACCAGAGGAGAGGAAGGTCCAATAAGACAAGTCTCAAGTCATCAGTAAGTGGGAACAACAGCAACGCTTTTAATTTCTTTGCCCAAAACTGTATGAGGGTGGGTGGGTACCTTGTGAAAATTTCTACTTTCTACCTACATAAGTTGCCAACTTAGACAAGTCTGGAATCCAAAATGACAATTCAGATGAACCAGTAACAAACATTAGACTTCCTGGGGCCCATTTGATCACAGGGGGTGCGTTTTCACTACTCATCCAACTAGCCACCTGGAAAGATGGGTGAACCATAATTTACAATGTAAGTCAGTTTAAAAAAAAAAAAAAACAAATATCAGCAGCAAGAGTAAGGACACACACACACATGCAAATGAACGGGGTAAAGAAAAGCAAGTTACACTGACAATATAAGGATTCTATCATGTATAGCCCTAAAATGTTTGATTACCAAGAAACATTAGGATGCATGCATTTAAAGTAAACACCAGTTGTGTTTTCGATGGTAAATCAAATAATCTTTCCTACTGTTAGTTTCAAGAAACTCTCTATTTCTGTACTGCATGGGAAAAAAATCTTAGAGCTACATGATGAGGCCTGTCAAATGTGCAGGTTGGGTTGGGTCGGTTTACGGCGGGCGGGTTGAGATGGGTTGGACCCATTGCAACCCGTTTAAAGATACAGGTTGGATGGGTCAGGTCCGACCCGGGTTGACCCGTTAATTTCAATTTTTTTCCTGCCGCATGTTTTTTGAGGTGAAGCCAGAATTCATGTATTTTAGGGAGGATTATCATGAACCAATTTTTTTCCTTTCTTATAACTTCTTCCGTCCCACATTAATGTCTGAACTTTTTCCTTTCCTCCTTCCTAGTATGAAAATCTGAATTTGCTCTGATTTTCTCTTTCCTTCGTCCTAAAATGAAAGTCCCAATTTGCTTTTGATAAGAGTAAATTTTAACATTCCTTTTGGGACGGAGAACAAAATAACAAAAAAGTCCCAAGTTTGTTCTTTATTACAGTAGCTTTTTCATCTCTCTCTTTCTCGCCTGTTCTTCCTTCTCCTTTTATGTTTCAGAGTTTCTTTTAAACTTAGATTTGTATCCATGGGTTCAAATTCAAAGCAATTTGTGGGTTTTGATTTGATTGTGAATGGATGTTTGTCTGGGGTTCATCAGAAAATGCACCGGCGGTTGGGGGATTCATTTTGATTAAGAGATGCCGGAGATGGCAACCGGAAAGACGCCGGAGATAGCAGCCGGAGAGGTCCAGCCGGAACGATGTTGGAGAGGTCCAGTCGGAATGACGCAGGCGAGGTGCATGGAACGTGTTTTGACTGCAACATGGAAGATGAAGAAGATGTTAACGGTAATAACGGGTTGGGCGGGTCGACCTGCTTCAACCCGTTATTGTTTACGGGTTAAACCGGGTAACCCTTTTCAACCCATCAATATTATTGGGTTGGGTTGGATTGGATTGGGTAATTAGTGAGTCAGGTTGTGCGGGTTGAGGTAACGGGTTGCAATTGCGAGGCCTACATGATGATGACCACAAAAATCACAGTCAAATTGGAGGAAGTAGACCTCTAGTATATATATAGAGACCTGGAGAGCACCAGATTCATGTATCGGGAGGGGGGAATACACATCAAAAGATGGAGAAAATCGTACTTCTTTCCCGGTCCGAACACTCCAAGCAAAGACACTGCCATCACCTGAACCTGTCAAGTGACCAAAAACAAGAATAAGGTAGCAATGCAAGATGCATCAAACGGAAGAAACCTCCGGTACTTAGAATTTTTTTGAGAGTAATCCATAATTGACTTCATATGTTTGCTTAAGAGCTTAATAAACCATAAACTTCTCAAGAATTTTTGCGAGCATCAACAAAAGATCATATAGAAGCCATTCAGAAAAACTAGCAACAGTCACCATAAAGAAAAAAAAGAGCAGTCATATAACCTGAGATAACAAATGTCCCCTCAGGACTGAAAGAGGCTTCCAAGGTGGAATCACTAGAAACGGGCTTCACACTAAATGTAGATACCTATATGCAAGAACAAAGACAAAAAGTCTAAATATATAACTACTTTTGAAATGAGACCATTTCTCAAGAATAGAGAATGGGAAACAACTCACAAGTTTGCCGCGAAAGGAATCAACTACATGAATATGACCATCCATAGTTGTCAACAGAATAAGTCTACCATCATTGCTAAATTTGACAGCATTTGCATCAGATAGATCTCCTCCTACAGAGATTGTATCGAAAGGACCCTGGAAGAAATCAAATTGCAAGAAGGTGTCAATAAACAACTTAACCTTGCATAGATGAAATAACTCTGACAATACGTCTGCCTTAATACATTGATGTCCCACAATACTAACCTTTTCATACTTGCGAGAATCAAACATTCTTATGCATCCCCCAAATGCAACTGCAAAGATAAGCCCTTGATCATCATATGCCGTAGCTGGTCTTCCTTGTACACGCAAGAGGCCCTAATTCCAGAGAACCAATTAGTAATTTAATCCATGAAAATATGTCTTTCCAGATAGCATCAAGCCACCGAGACATTCACCTGACATTTATCAGCTCTTTGATCCCAAAGAAGAACAGTTCGATCAAGCGAACCAGAGATAAAACACTCTCTTCTGGCACACAAGCTGAGGGAAACAACCCTGGGAAATAAACAATACAAAGTGTGAAATCAAAATAATTAGGTTTAAGAAGCAACCGAGATCACAGTATAGGGAGTGAGATCAAACCTGTCACGATGACCTTTAAAGTAGCGCAAATACTTATAGTCGTGCAATGAGAGAAGCCGCAGAGATTCTGGAATAACAAAACAAATTAGCACTGGACCAATATGCTAGATTTCTGCCTTTCTGGAATGGTTTCACTAATATACATATATTTTACAAGAGCTTCTCTATATTTCATACCATCCCACCCATTCTTCGATGAGTATATAACAGTCGTAGGATGAGGAGTGAAGCAAACCAGATCAACACCATACTTTTTGCTGTTAATTGTTTTCAAGCATCTGAAAACAAAAAGGTACCTCTTAATACAGTGCCAGAATGAAGAGAGTGCCAGATAAAGTACTAGATGGGCAACAATAACATTTTTATAATCATCAATCAAGCAAATGTTGACAATGTAATGTGAATCATCAATAGAACCGTGAATAAATAATAAGCATTCTCATCTCGAGAATTAATATAAATCATTATTAGCCTGCATGCCAGGAAATTCTGATATAGTTTCCTTAGATGAAACCAGAAATTGCATGTAATGTGAGATTGACCCACTTTCCAAATTGAGTTAGACATGAACAACATCCTAATCCAGTATGTTTTTGCCCTAATCCAGATTGTTTTGTACTCCTACAAGGATATCCCATACCGATATCATCAAGCATTATGAACTCAAATTTCTCTATATACGGGTGGTTTTAAGTAATAAACAATTTCAGAAATATCATGTTTCTAGACATATAGATGGAGCTTTTGCACATAGCTTTCATATGTAAGTGGATATGTCAAAAATTTATGGCTACATATATCCAAATCCAAACCAATATAAAAAATACTTTTCACAGTATAACTCCTCAATGGGGAGCCACATCACATAGTCGAATGGATTCATCATCACTAGAAATAAAACGTAAGAGGCATACGTTGCATTGGCCACATCATATAGGCGAATGGATTCATCATCACTAGCTGTCACCAAATAATTTGACGTCCTATGGAGGTCCATTGAGCTTATTCTACCATTCTGCAAAGAAAAACTGTTGCTTTAATGTCACATATCAAGAACCCAAATAAATGAAACAAGCACGTAGAGAGTAGCTTTCCAAATATAAATCAGCTTTTTCCATGAATTGGCATGGAAAAAATAAGAGAAAAGATATTCTTATGCAGATTAGAAGGGAACATGCTGTTCAGTTGAAAAACTTCAAAGGTAAAATAAGGGGTAAGTGGAAACAAACCAGATAATAGAGGTGCCATCCACAGTATATTACCAGATACGCCAGCATAAAATATCAACAAATCATTGGGGCTATTTCTAACGATTTAACTCTATTCATGTGATACGCATTAGAACTGTCATGTTTCGAGAAAAAACAAGTAACTTTTTGGAGAAATGATTGAAGTTTACGGCTTAAAATTTATCAATCGTGTCAACTTTCTGGAGACAAATGGAAAGAGAACCACGACTATTGCTCTGGGATGGAGGAATATTTTCCCAGGTAAAATTCAGATATAATAATGATAAGCACAAAGTCTGAATTCACAATTACAAGCTCCAAATTCGAGTTTTCATTTTCACAGAAAAAGTACTATAATTCAATAAGAAATCCTGTCCTGCGTTTACTAAAATTTCAATCAGCTGCAAATATTACATTCCCCACAAAGGAAAAACGATAACGGACAGATGGATAGCTTCAAATAAAAATACGAAATGGCAGAGCATCTAAACTGAAATATGAAGTGAAATGAAAGCAATCATAGACTATCATCTGCTTAATTTCAATAAATTTATTTATAATAATAACAGTAAGAGCATTAAAACAATTCAAAATTCCATTTTCTCTCAATTAAGACGCAGAGGATTAAGAGAGCTACATACGTAATCGCGAAAGGCCATGCCAACTTCCATGCTTTGAAGGATTTCTTCGTTGAGTTCCAATGAGACCTTGTCTTCTCTCTCCGGTTGTCCTCCTGATCAATTTACATGAATCATCCCCCCCCCCCCTTTCAATTAGGTCTCGATTAGCAAAAATCAAAGACAAGAATCGTAAGCGTTTCAAGTAGATTGATTGGTTCAATTTCACTCACCTGCCATTGGTGGAATTGCGAGGGAGAAATATTGCAATTCGCAAACCCTTCTCGCTGGCTCTCACTCTCCAACGTCTTCAACCGCCAGATAAAGAAGTCCGGCAAAGGTTTTTTTTTTTTTTAGAAAATTACGTTATAGTCCCTGAACATAACCTAATCTACATCCTATCGAGAGTGATTATTTGCAAGGCATATTATTTGCAAGGCACGGACAATTGACAAAATTGTTCTCATCTGTACGCGGACATTTCATGTGATTATACACGACGTTGTCAGATATGTTTCGTATGAAAATACACGAAATGTATTGAGTTATTTCGTGTAGATTTACACGAAATATTAACAAATATTTAGTGTATTTTCATACGAAAATTACCTGAAAAATTTGTGTATATTCACACGAAATAAATAGTCTGCATAATTCATACTTCCAAACATAAAAGCTGGAAAATTCAAAGACCAATACAGTTTTCTTGAAAAAAAATCATAAAAAATGGTATACTTTGCCATATTTCACATCACACATCCAAACTTCCAAACAGTTTTTAACAAGGCTCAATAAAAACTTCATGATTCATACATACAAATAAAAAAGGCTCAATAAGTCAAATGATACACTCATACTATGGCCTATTTCTTGAAACTCTTTCTTCGTTCGACGCAATTGAGAGTCGGTTGAATGTCTCTATAACCCAGCACCCATATCTTTGGCCCGAAGTTCAAACTTGCACCCAATCCTCTTGCTGCTAGTTAGCCTCTGATTTTTAGTTTTGTCAGGCCTATACTTGCCACCAAAATGACATATAATCTTTGCGTAGCCTTGGATATTCCCACTAGTCTTTCTCGAATCTTGTATAACAAGTGTTATAATTTGAAGGGCCGCAATACTCCGTACGTGTTTTAGAAGTTCATCTCTATTTATAAATAATTGTGATGTCGTGAATTGATCACGTATCTCCGCCTCCGCCTCCTCCTCCTCCTCCTCCGCCGCCTCCTCCTCCTCCTCCTCCCCCTCCTCCTCCTCCTCCTCCTCCTCCTCCTCCTCCTCCTCCTCCTCACCCCCCATCGAGTCGAAACCGAGACCTCCGCATCCGCTTCTAAATACCCGTCTCATCATCGGACTTCTACATCCTCGTAACTCTCATCAACCAAAACATTCTGTCTATGTTTCTTTTTGGTGCGTCAGGAAAATTTTGTTCTTTGCCGCTTTCTCGGCCTTCCTCTTCCCCGTTAGACGTTAGCCATACGTTCACGTCCCTACAAATTTTTTTAATAAGATAGTTAAATATAATGCATAATAAATAAGCCGCAAGTCTAGTAAATTTGGACAATTCAACAAATCAATAGTGATAAAAACAATCTACAACAAATAATCATCAATCTACAATTTTTGGTTTTTTTTCTGCTATTCACAGCATTTCATTTCGTGTGCCTATACACGAAATGTAGTGAGTGATTTCGTGTAAATTCATACGAATGATATGGAATCATTTCGTGTATAGGCACACGAAACAAAATGGAACAATGTTTAGTTCATTTCGTGTGCCTATACACGAAATGCTAAGAACAATTTCGTGTAATTTTCATACGAGATAGAAAGGACCAGTTTCTTGTATAGGCATACGAAACAACCTAAACATTGTTCCATTGTGTTTCATGTGCCTATACACGAAATTTTTGGAACCATTTCGTGTAATTTTACACGAAATGTTGTGAAACATCTCGTGTAAAATTACACGAAATAATCACAGTCCAGAAACATATTTCAAACCCAGTTCATCAATGGAATTCTAAACAACAAATTCAAACCCAGTTCATCAACATCTCATTTTAAAACCCAATTCATCAAACTAATTTTTGAATAATCTATTTGACCTAAACTCTAGAAAATCGAGGCTGGTGAGGGAGGGATTACCTTCTTTACAGGCACGGTGGTAGACGAGGTTCCGGCGGCCATGGCAGCGGTGGCGGAAGCGCCGGCAGAGACGGTCGGAATTTTCATTCTCACCATTCTTTGCGTCCGTCGGTCTTCACAGTTAGCGTCGTGTACGAGAGAGAGAAGAGAAGCTGGTGAACGGTGTTGGAGGGAATGAGAGAAATTGAGAGGGTTTTGTTATATATACAAGGGCATTGTGGTCATTTCAATGTGCCTTGTAAATTTGGTGCCTTGCAAATAAAATTCACCCATCCTATCATATTTACCTTCTAATCTCACCCTATAAAATAACTAACCGTATAATCAATCTAACAATAAATAAAAATCTCACCACTCTCAAATTACACCCACACTCCCCTCTCTCTCTCTCTCTCTCTCTCTCTCTCTCTCTCTCTCTCTCTCTCTCTCTCTCTCTCTCTCTCTCTCTCTCTCTCTCTCTCTCTCTCTCTCTCTCTCTCTCTCTACCCTACCACCTCCGGCCACCCATAACTCCGGCCACTTCTCTCCTCCCCAACATCGGCAACTGTCTCCCCCTACCCCAGCGATCATATCCCCCACTTCCCCCGCACCTCCGGCCTAGATCCGTCTCTCCCTTCCTCTTCCCACTTCCATTCGTCCCCCCCCCCAATTAACTCCAACCATGCTAGCGGCGTATTCTGGTCATAGCAGTGACTACATCCAGCATCCAAGCTCCATTCAAGGCCAGTTTCGACCACAGAACAGAGCATCACCGCCTTCCACAGCAAGCCCTAGGCCAGATCTACCATAGATCTAACATTTCATCACTATAGCTCTCCGGGAATCGCTTTCCCGACCTTCTCTCCAATGTCGACTATCTCAAGACATTTTCAAGACAAATTGTGTAGATCCGACCTTCGATTAATTAAACTCATTTTTTTCAGATCCGACAGTCCAACTGTGAGAAGCTTCGATTTCCTTCTCCGGCGGCCTACTTCTTCCGCCTAGACTGAACCCAACCAATAAAGTAAGTCAACCAACCGATTCAGTTCAGTGGTTTCTGCGTGAACCCTAAAAATAGATAACACATGGAAAAGATATGATAATAGAGCAGAATCCAGGGGCTTTAACATTCCAGGAGACTCAACCATTAAACAATATTAAAAGTTGGTGTAGTGCTAACTGATACGAGATGCTGTTCAGTTATGATGTAGTAGGCATGTAGGGACTGAGCAAGACCACTGTAACTAAGTACATCGATAAAAATGTAAGCAATTGTGATTGTAAGCAAATGATTCTTGTGATATGATGACAGGAGATTATTATGAAATTCTTTTGGCTTTCACAATTGTTCAAGAATGAAGCTCTACAAGGACTCCTTTTTTGACTTTCACGGACCTACTTGAACAACCAAAGATAACTATTCAGCTGACTTATACTGCAGTAATTTGTACTTTCCAAGAGAGCAATCGGTGGTCTATTGTTAAAATCATAACAAACCGTAAGCTTCAAATTTGACTCCATGATTTTCAACTATGTCATGGAGAAATTTTTTTTCTTTCTTTTTTGTTGTCCGTTTGATCATAAGAATGTTCATTCAAGCCAATTTGCACATACACTAACTTTTTCACCCTCCCAAAGCTGGTCGAAGAGAGGCGCACCACTCATGCTCGACCTGCATTTGAGAATCATCTCTAATGTGTTGGCCCAACTTTCGTCCCAACTCCCAGTTACTTGGGCTTGGCTATTGCTTGCAACCATAAGCTTTCATTAGTAATTTAGTTGACAATTGAGAACTTATTAATAAGTTTTCAGTTGTTTGGTCGCCAGAGTTGATGGTCGTCGAAGTTAATCATGCCCATAGTAGTTGACAACTGAGAACTTACTGATAAGTTCTCATTTGTTTTGTCGCCGGAATTGATCGTATTCTTAGTAGTTTAGTTGACAACTGAGAACTTATCAGTTTTCAACTATACTACTGAGAACTTACTGATAAGTTAAGTTCTCATTTGTTTGGTTGCCAGAGTTGATCGTGATCATAGTAGTAGTTTAGTTGACAACTAAGAACTTACTGATAAGTTAAGTTCTCAGTTGTTTGGTCGCCGGAGTTGGTGATCGCCGATGTTTATCGTGTTCTTAGTAGTAGTTTAGTTGACAACTGAGAAATTATTGATAAGTTCTCAGTTGTTTGGTCGCCGGAGTTGGTGATCGCCGGAATTGATCGTGTTCTTAGTGGAGACAACTGAGAACTTACTGATAAGTTATGTTTTCAATTGTTTGATCACCGGAGTTAATCGTGTTCTTAGTAGTTTAGTTGACAACTTAGAACTTACTGATAAGTTAAGTTCTCAGTTGTTTGGTTGCCAGAGAGGTCACCGAAATTGATTGTGTTCTTAGTGGAGACAAACCCTATTCATCCCCAACCTAGCTCCAAACACCCAAACGGCTCAAACCGGTTCAAACCCGCGAGTCCAAACAAGTGTGAGCGAGTGCTAATTAGGGAGGTTACGCAGAGTGAGTGCACAATTTCTCTCCTCTTTATATCCCCCGAGTGTGATACCGAGAGTTAATTAGGGGAGATTTTGCCATTAGTGAGGGCAAAACCTCTCTCCTCTTTAAACACCCTCAGCCAAACACATTTCTCCTACAAATCCTAGGAATATAGAACTTAACTAACATTGGTGAGTTCTCCTTCCGCACATTTAAATATTGTTTTAAATTTCAGTCTTTAAATACATTACTGCTCTAAATTTACTGCTTACAATGTAGTCATAATTTACTATTTACGCAGACCTAAACCGTCCAAACGATCCCACAAGACCTTCCATTGCACTATGGAGGTCTGACGGTGATAGTGGTTTGTTAATATTCCCGGACTGTCCTTCAATTATTTACTTAATGCATTTTATTTAAAAGCACACACACACACACATCATTTAAAGGAAAGGGTACAGAAAGACTCGTGTATACAAGGCGACTCGGGTGAGCACTAAAAAATCTCTTCCCGAGGCGTAATCTGACCTTCGAACTCAAAATCTCATCACACAATAAAATAAACAAAAACAGCTTTTTCTCAATGTTTTGGGCATAATCAGAACGGCGTGGCGAATCTACAAAACGAAAAGCAGCAACAGCCTCCCAACGCGAGATGTCGTCCGCGCGCCGGATCGGGTAATTTCACTACCCATAAATCTTTTCCCACAAATAAAAAAATGGGTGGGTGCATCCTAAAGGCCAAGCAAGACAAGAATTCAATTCATTGACTTTCTTCGAGGAGATGTGTCTCCTTATGTGATCACATCCCATACCACACATGTACTGAGACTCATCCTTCACGTGTTTGTATATTATGCATCATTCTCTTAGACATAATTTAGGTCAACCTGGCCATTGATGAAAATATTGTACACATTTTTTTTCTTTCCTTAATTAATTTGGTTAAAAGATCTTGTGCTCAACAAAATTTTTGAAATTTTTTATTTATGATGTCCATGTGTTTAGGGGGAGTATATTTGGGATCTTTTGTGTTTTCTATGGCAGGTACATCATTCACAAAAGGAAAAAGGATTTCGAATTCTTCAAGGACTAAAATAATATTTTTCCTTATCATCCAAGAAATTTCAAGAGGTTGAGGTAAGTACTTTTTCGGATGCCAAGATAGTTAGTTTCCTATCAATCTCTACCTCCCTATGTGTCCTTTTTCTACTAGGTCTCTACTCATTGCTATCACATCTTATATATCACATATCTAGTATATTTTAGTTATTTTGTAGGATCTCTCACACAAGGAAGAGTCATGATAAGGAAAAGATTGCTTGGGTTGATTAAGGAAGATAGGAGTCTATTTATAGAAGATCTCCTCAAGCAAATCAACCTCTACAAACTGTTGGTGTAGTGCCCTAGGCGTTTAGTTATGTTTGACTTATTATCTAAACCGCTATGTAATCATCTTTATCATTTATTATAGAGAAAGTATTATTTGATTCATTATATGTTTTGCATGTTTATTATATTAAACTGTGTCCCTAGTTGTTGTGAGCAACTAGTATAAGTTGGTATATGCATGTGATGCACATTACACTTATGGATACTTGCTAGAGAACAAGTATTGGACATGACCTACCATGAGATTTATGACATGGTCAATAGTCATATGTGTCATGAATAAATCTCATGATAGTCGTGTTATTGAATTAATGTACCTGAGATTATCATCGTCTTCCACATGACAAAGATCGTGTTTAATATAGTCTAACTCTGTCTTTAATCGGATAGCAATAAGGGCTATGTTAGCACGATTGGAATCATGTAGGAAAGAATGATAAGTCAAGACGGGATTTGTCCCTCTTTTGAAGAGAGATGTTTGCTTGGGCCCCTCAATGAATGATGTTGATGAAATGTGTGACCGCACTCAAGTGATTTGATAGAGATCAAATGCATTTGCATTATCAACATATTCGAAATCGAGAAAGAATTCAACGGAATGAGTTGACCTAGACCATGACTCATGTTCAATTGGACATCGTGGACAAAGGGATTGTGACATTGGATCTATTAAGGAATCAAGCTTTGATGTTATATTTAATTGGGTGGACATAATGATTTGCTAGAAGTCACTTACGTCTTGTGAGGTCGATGTTTCGACTCACTACCAACATAAAATATAATTCCTAAAGGGTCACACACAAAGAACGGATTGAAAAATGGCTCTCAATATGAAAATCAGTTTCTGGACTAGGGGAGCGTCCGCTCCCAATTGATCAAAACCGGGGAATAGTTTCTGGAAATTGGGAGCGTCCGCTCACAAAGGAGGGGAGCGTCCGCTCCCAAGGTCCGACAGATTCCGTGTTGGCTTTGTATTAGGGCTTTTCTCCCTAAGTGTTAGGGAGATTTATAAAGTATAAATAGCCCCTTTTAGCTCAGTCAACATACACGTTTTTAGAGGTTTTTGAAACACTAAAACATTGATTTTGATTGAGAATCAAAGATCAAAACACCCCAAATCAATTCCATTGAACAGCCATTGATTATTGAATAGAGATTCAATAATCGGAGATCATATAGTAGTAGTAGTAGTAGTAGTAGTAGTAGTAGTAGTAGTAGTAGTAGTAGTACGACTACGACTACGACTACTACTACGACTACGACTACTACGACTACTACTACGACTACTACTACGACCACTACTACGACCACTACTACCACCACTACCACCACCACTACCGCCACCACTACTACCACCACCACAACTACCACCACCACCACTAGTACCACCACCACTACTACTACGACCACTACTACCACCACTACTACCACCACTACTATCACCACTACCACTACCACCACTACCACTACCACTACCACTACCACTACCACTACTACCACTACCACGACTACCACTACCACTATCACTACCACCACCACTCCACTACCACTACCACTACCACTACCACTACCACTACCACTACCACTACCACTACTACTACCACTACTACTACCACTACTACTACTACTACTACTACTACGACTACACTACTAATATACTACTATACTACTACTACCACTACCACCACTGCCACCACTACCACCACTACCACTACTACCACTACTACGATGACTACGACTACTACGACGACTACGACTACTACTACTACGACTACTACGATTACGACTACCACGATTACGACTACCACGATTACGACTACCACGATTACTGCTACCACCACCGCTACCACCACCGCTACCACCACCGCTACCACAACCGCTACCACTACCGCTACCACTACCGCTACCACTACCGCTACCACCACCACGACTACCACCACCACCGCTACCACCACCACGACTACCACCAACACGACTACCACCACCACGACTACCACCACCACGACTACCACCACCACGACTACCACCACCACGATTACCACCACCACGACTACAACCACCACGACTACCACCACCACGACTACCACCACCACGCCTACCACCACCACGACTACCACTACGACTACTACCACT
The DNA here is from genome assembly GCA_022495995.1 of Adenophora triphylla var. japonica. Lineage (NCBI taxonomy): Eukaryota > Viridiplantae > Streptophyta > Magnoliopsida > Asterales > Campanulaceae > Adenophora > Adenophora triphylla. The sequence continues at coordinate 313,405 of JAFEMH010002121.1, read as the reverse complement.
ACTACCACTACCACTACCACCACGACTACCACTACTACTACTACAACTACCACCACGACTACCACTACTACTACTACCACGACTACCACCACCACGACTACCACCACCACGACTACCACCACCATGACTACCACCACCACGACTACCACTACCACTACTACCACTACTACCACTACCACTACCACTACCACCACGACTACCACTACTACTACTACCACTACTACTACCAATACTACCACTACTACTACCACTACTACTACTACCACTACTACTACTACCACTACTACTACTACCACTACTACTACCACTACTACCACTACCACCACTACTACCACTACTACCACTACCACCACTACTACCACTACCAACACCACGACTACCACTACCACTACTACCACTACTACCACTACCACGACTACCACTACTACCACTACCACCACTACTACCACTACTACCACTACCACCACTACTACCACCACCACGACTACCACCACCACGACTACCACCACCACGACTACCACTACCACTACTACCACGACTACCACTACCACTACCACTACCACCACGACTACCACTACTACTACTACCATTACTACCACTACTACTACCACTACTACTACTACCACTACTACTACTACCACTACTACTACCACTACTACCACTACCACCACTACCACCACTACCACCACTACTACCACTACTACCACTACTACCACTACTACCACTACCACCACTACTACCACTACCACTACTACCACTACCACTACTACCACTACCACTACTACTACTACCACTACCACTACTACTACCACTACCACTACTACCACTACCACTACTACCCCTACTACCACTACCACTACTACCACCACTACTACCACTACCACAACTACCACTACCACTACTACCACCACCACTACTACCACCACCACTACCACCACCACCACTACTACCACTACCACTACCACCACCACTACCACCATTACTACCACTACTACTATCACCACTACTGCTATCACTACTGCTATCACTACTACCACCACTACGACCACTACTGCTACGACCACTACTGCTACGACCACTACTGCTACTACCACTACTACTACCACTACTACTACCACTACTACTACCACTACTACTACCACTACTACTACCACTACTACTACCACTACCACTACTACCACTACCACTACTACCACTACTACCACTACCACTACCACTACCACTACTACTACTACTACTACTACTACTACTACTACTACGACTACTACTACTACGACTACCACTACTACTACTACAACTACTACTACTACCACTACTACCACTACTACCACTACTACCACTACTACCACTACTACCACTACTACCACTACTACCACTAATACCACTACCACTACTACCACTACTACCACTACCACTACCACTACCACTACTACTACCACTACCACTACTACTACTACTACGACTACCACTACTACTACTACTACTACTACGACTACCACTACTACTACTACTACTACTACTACCACTACTACCACTACTACCACTACTACCACTACTACCACTACTACCACTACTACCACTACTACCACTACTACGACTACTACTACTACTACGACTACTACTACTACTACGACTACTACTACTACTACTACTACTACTACTACTACTACTACTACTACGACTACTACTACGACTACTACTACGACTACTACTACGACTACTACTACGACTACTACTACGACTACTACTACGACTACTACTACCATCACGCTACCATCAAGTACCATCGCTATTACTTTACCATCAAGTACATCCTATCAAGCTACCATCGCTACCATCGCTATACCATCAAGTACATCGCTACCATCACTCATCGTTACCATTATCACTACCGCTACACAAGCTACTACTACTACTACTACTACTACTAACTACCACTACTACTACCACCACCACTACCACCACCACCACTACCACCACCACCACTACCACCACCACCACTACCACCACCACCACTACCACCACCACCACTACCACCACCACCACTACCACCACCACTACTACCTACTACTACTACTAACTACTACTACTAACTACTACTACTAACTACTACTAACTACTACTACTACTAACTACTACCACTACCACCACCACCACTACCACCACCACCACTACCACCTCACCACTACTACCACCACTACTACCACCACTACTACCACCACCAATACTACTACCACCACCACTACTACCACTACCACTACCACTACCACCACCACTACTACCACTACCACTACTACCACTACCACTACCACTACCACTACCACTACCACTACTACCACCACTACCACCACTACCACTACTACCACCACTACTACCACCACTACTACCACCACTACTACCACTACCACCACCACCACTACCATCACCACCACTACTACCACCACCACTAGTACCACCACCACTAGTACCACCACCACTACTACCACCACCACTACTACCACTAACACTACTACCACCAAATCTACGACCACCACCACTACGACCACTACGACTACGACCACTACGACTACCACCGCCACTACGACTACCGCCGCCACTACGACTACCGCCACTACTGCCGCCACTACTACGACTACGACTGCTACTACGATCGCCACTACGACCGCCACTACGACCGCCACTACGATCGCCACTACGACTGCCACTACGACTCCCACTACGACCGCCACTACGATCGCCACTACGACCGCCGTCACGACGGCTACCACGACGGCTACCACCACAGCTACCACCACGGCTAATACTACCACCACTACTACTACCACCACTACTACTACCACCACTACTACTACCACCTCTACTACTACCACCACTACTACTACGACCGCTACTACTACGACCGCTACTACTACGACCGCTACTACTACGCCCGCTACTACTAAGCCCGCCACTATTACGCCCGCCACTACTACGCCCGCCACTACTACGCCCGCCACTACTACTATCGCCACTACTACTACCGCCACTACTAGTACCGCCACTACTAGTACCGCCACTACTAGTACCGCCACTACTACCGCCACCACTACCGCCACCACTACCGCCACCAAACTGCTGCCACCAAACTGCTGCCGCCAAACTACTGCTGCCATATCGCTATCGGCATTGCCATTGCTGCGACGCTATTGCCATGATTAAGTCATTGGCCGAAGGACATGGGCGATGGACAAGGGACACGCTGGACGCTGCATCTGCGATCACAAGGACACACACGCGCGACACATTGCTAATAAGCGACCGCTGGCCGCTGGTCATCACCGCTGCCATCACTATCGCTACTATCGCTACTACCGCTACTACTACCCTACCCACTACTACTACCACTACTACTACCACTACCGCGACCACTACTACTACCACTACCACGACCACCACGACTACCACGACTACTACAACCACTACCACGTCTACTACAACCACTACCACTACCACTACTACTACCACTACCACGACCGCTACTACCACTACCGCGACCGCCACTACCGCGACTACCACTACCGCGACTACCACTACCGCGACTACCACTACCGCGACTACCACCACTACCGCTACCACCACTACCACTACGACCACTACCACTACCACCACTACCACTACTACCACTACCACTACTACCACTACCACCACCACTACTACCACCACCACCACTACTAATACCACCACCACTACTACCACCACCACTACTACTACCACCACCACTACTAATACCACCACCACTACTAATACCACCACCACTACTAATACCACCACCACCACCACTACCACCATTACCACCACTACTACTACCACGAACACTACGACCACCACTACTACGACCACCACTACTACGACCACCACTACTACTACCACCACTACTATTACCACCACTACTACTACCACCACTACTACTACCACCACTACTACTACTACTACTACTACTACTACTACTACACGACTACCACTACCAAGACTACCACTACCATGACTACTACTTACAAGACTACCACTACCACGACTACTACCACGACTACTACTACCACTACCACTACTACGACTACCACTACCACTACTACCACTACCACTACTACCACTACCACTACTACCACTACTACCACTACCACTACTACCACTACCACTACTACTACCACTACTACTACTACTACTACCACTACTACTACTACTACCACTACAACTACCACTACTACTACCACTACTACAAAAACTACTACGACTACTACTACGACTACTACTACGACTACTACTACTACTATCACTACCACTACTACCACTACCACTACTACCACTACCACTACTACCACTACCACTATCACTACTACCACTGCTACTACTACCACTACTACTACTACCACTACTACTACACTACTACTACTACTACTACTACTACTACTACTACTACTACTACTACTACTACTACTACTACTACTACTACTACTATTCAACCAATATTCAACCAAAATTTAGACTATCAATTCTAACTTAATGGTGAATCAATATTCAACCAAAGTAAGTAGATCCGCATACTCACATCACATTTTTAAATTCGTGGCTATGCATATGAACAAACTCACGATGCATCCAAGGATGGTGGCTATGTACAAAAATGAGATCAGGGTCGGCCCTACCGTAAGGCGAGTGAGACGGTCGCCTAGGGCCTCCGAAATTTTAGTCGATTTTGGGGCCTCAAATTTAACTTTTATATATATATATATATATATATATATATATATATATATATATATATATATATATATAACACTAATCTTTATAACAGAAGTTGCTATTATCCTGTTAAGGAGGTCACTTTAAAGTCTTTCTTGTGCACTCTTTACTGGTTTAGCATATGTTCGAAGCCTCCTAAGTTGCACTCTTTCCTTCAATACTTCTAAGCTTAATCACCAAATCTTATTTTTGTTTTAAAATAAAGTTTAATGATTTTTTTTTTGAAAGAATAAAATTTAATGAATTAGTTCAACATTATTGAAATATATCATTTCTTTATTGGCATTTATCACTAAAATTTTAGTAAAATCTTTCAATCCCTTATAGTTATTATAAAAATTATTGCATTATGTGTTTTTTTTTTCGCAATTATCTCAACTCAATTTATATACGAAATCCAAGTGTCCAATTCCAAAATCAGTGTCTTCATTAATAAAATTCTTCAATTCTCGTTGTTAGTCTACGATTCAATTAAAGGTTCAAACTTTCTAAAACTTATGAAAGTCATAAATAGACCTAATAGAAAAAATACATAGAAAGAACAACATGAGAAGGAAAAACGGAGAGAGAAGTAAAGACTCGAGGATGACATACTGTTGCTTTTGGTGAAATTTAAGGGCCACGAAAAAATAACTAGCCTAGGGCCCAAAATCTCACAGGACCGGCCCTGAATGGGATAATCTTATATTAAGAATTGAAAGCCTTTTGAGTAAAACCAAAATTTAGAATTTAGATTTTAATACAATACTCTAGAATCTGAATTAGAGTATGAAAATAATTCAAGAACACATGATGAACATGGAATCTGAAGAATCAAAAGCATAATAAAATATAATACTCAAACTTGATCTAGAATATGAGTAGGCTCTGATAACAATTGTTGGAACAAAATGATCCATTAAACATGAACCGTCTCATAACTAGATTAAGAAGAGAAGAAGATGAAGACGAAAGTGTGTACCTTGTGATTTCATGATAATGTTCTTAGTCTTGTTCTTGAGTAGAAAGGAGCAAGTATGAAGATAGTCTTCAAAGTAGGGAATAGTAGATCTTCTAAATGATGAGTGCCCTTATTCTCTTTAGTCTTCAAGTACTTAGGAAGATTTTTGAAATGAAAATGAGAATGTAAAAATTAGTGGATTCATAGGCTGATGGAAATGTCTTTATAAAGGAATTCAAGGGGCACTTCATTTAGGGACTACACCTATTGATGTATATAAGATATTACCATTATGCCCATCATTTAATGATAGTCTTATATTATGAGATTCTACACATTATATTATATCGAGTTGGTCTTATAAAAAACTAGTTTTTTCTTAAGCTAAGGAAAAACGTGTTTTCCAAAAGCTGTTCAAAATAAACGGTGGCAATTTTGTAATTACTGGCAATCATTTTCAAAATAAACGGTGGCATTTTTGTAATTACTGGCAACATGATAAATGCCAGTGTTAATATTACAAATGACCAGTGATTTCATACTGACATTTTATAAACATGAAACTGACACTTTTTACACGGGCACTTTTATATACATGAACTGACACTCTTCACACGGGCACTTTTATATACATAGACTGGCATTTGAAAACACATTTACTGGCACTCAAAAATGCATATACTGGCACTCAAAAATACTGATAATTATTTTTGCTGATATTCAAAAAAACATGAACTGGCATTCAAAAATACATGGACTGGCAGTCAAAATTACAAGAACTGGCATTCAAAAATATATTGACACTCAGTTACACACTTACTGACACTCTATTATACACTAACGGGCACTCAATTATACACCAACGGGCACTTAATTATACACTAACGGGCACTTGATTATACACTAACGGGCACTCAATTATACACCGACGGGCACTTGATTATACACTAACGGGCACTCTATTATACACTAACGGGCACTTCATTAATCACCAACTGGCACCATTATGAAATCACTGGAAGACAATTTTCTTTCGCAAAATTGTCTTCTTCCACAATGCAGATCAAATCTCTTCTTCCGCCGGCGCTTCTCTTCCCCGACCATGCCCCTGTCCCTCCAACCTCCTCTAGGTTCCAAATGTCTGTGCGTTGTATTGGCGCTGGAACAGGGGAGAAGCAATTTGGCCGGTGACTGAGTTTTGCGATGACAGAGAACGGTGGAGAAATTGAGGTTGGGATTAGATCGGCGTTGACGGATTGGGAGGAACGTGGGTCGCCGGCGAATCTATTAGAGAAGGAGGATTGGTCACCGTTTGGGTATAGAGCAGAGGGAGATTGGATCGGTGAGGAGGATTGAAGGGGCAATTGGGTTGTCGTTTGGTTTAGGATTGATTGAGGGAGAGTGGGTCGCCGGTGAGGGGGATTGAAGGTGGATTGGGTCGGAGAAGAAGGGGGTTGAGATGTACTTGGGTTGCCTTGGGTTGCCGGAGAAGACGAAGGTGAAGTCTCTTTGCGTATAGAGAGAAGAGAGAGAGAGAGAGAGTCCGTTAGATAGAAAACATGTTTTTTGTTAAATTAACAAAAAACGCGTTTTTTATAAGTTTTTGGCTATTATATCCTATACTTTATATTAAATATTATAGTATTGATCACTATTTTATTAAGTACTTTCATTAATAATACATATTATATAATCCATGTTCTTACCTATACCTATGGTGCATGTAAAACTGTACATTATTGCAGTTTAATGGATGGTTATAGTGGGATTATAAATCACTGTAATGAAACTCCCGTGTAATTTATGTTATTTAAGGTGATGAAATGAAGCCGTTGCATTAAATAAAAAATTCAATTAATGTTTTAATAAAGCAGAAAAGACAGAGTATATTCACTACAGTGAAAAAAAAACAATATAATAATATCTATTACTCTCTATTTCAAAATAATTGTCACTTTTAAACAAAGTTTTTGACCCAAAATAGTTATCATTTTTGGATAAAAAAACATTCAAATTTCTATTTAACCTTGAATTGGAAATTGTTTTAATTTAATTATTGATTTATTGTGTGTAGTGATATTGGAGAGAGGGGAATAAATATGATTAAAATTGTACTCCCTCCGTCCCACTTCAAATGGTCCAATTTCTTTTTTGGATCGTCTCACTTCAATTGGTCCCTTTCATAAATGAAAAATTTTCCATATATTTATACCCTTATCATCTCCATATATTTATAAAAAAATCACACTATTCCTCCCACTCATTCTCTCTCCTATTAAATATTTTTAACTTTTACATTCTCTTTCCTATTTCCTACCACACATTTAACTTTTACATTTTCTCACCTCTAATTTCTACCCACTTTATTCATTTTTCTTAAAAACCGTGAAATAAACCAAGGGACCATTTGAAGTGGGACGGAGGGAGTATTTCATTGTTAAGTTGTAGTAATAATTGATGTTCTTAAAATTTGTGAAAAATTTTAAATTAACAATTATTTTGAAACAAGTGAAAAGAATAATTAATTTTAGTGTAAAGAGTTGGAAGAACTATGAGAGAGATTATGAAATTGGATCATGGACATGACTATATAAGGTTTCTTGACTAATTATGTTAACCAAAAAAAAAAACCAAGTTGTACACACATATTGGATCGGAGTTGCCTATTGAGATCGTCTGTAAAAGACAATTTTTCAGCTTGCTTGTTAAGATCAAAATTAATGATCAAGATTGATTTGTAGATAAATATTCAAAATGTTTATAACATTTCATCCATTGATATCAAAATCAACGATTGAGATTCTCAAATTCGTCAAATCTAGCTAAATAACATTCATATGAGATTACAGAAAATTTGCCTACGAGCTTTTAGCTCAGTGGCATGGGCTTGCCCCTTCTTTCTTTCGGGGGGTTGTAAGTTCAAATCTCCTCCCCAACTTGTAATTTGAAATGTTAGTATTGAAAAAAAAAAAGATTACAGTAAAAGTAATATGGCCACCAATCTATTATTTCACCCAATAAAAGAAAAAAGAAGAATAAATTATGTTTTTAAATTCATCATGAAGCAACGGCATATAACATGTCCAAACACACAAAAAGAAAAAAAAAAAGTCATTGACTAAAAAGAAAATAAACTGCTAGGAAGAAAAAAAAACAAATCAAAAGAAAAATGAAAAAAATAAAAAGAAAAAGAAAAAGAAAAGAAAAAATCAAAGAGGCAAGTATCACATAACAGGCAGGGGTAGGACAACCTCGGCAGTGGAATCAAGCGAATCTCGATTATCATGATCATTAGCAGACCTCTTTATAAACTCTATGCAATCAGCCACTGCTTCACTATTATGAAGATCATTCGACTGGTAATAATAATACGACCGGTGACAATTCGCCGGCGAGTTCGACGACGACGATGATGACCGGCTATCCTGGTGGTCAGTATTAGCTGCCGTCGCCTTGGAAATGGCCGACAACATGATTAATCTGAAAACTGCTTCTCGGAATCGGTCAAGCAAGGGCATTGGGGATAATCGGGTTGACTTTCTGGAACCGGTTCGGAATCTGGGAATGCAAAATGTTGTTTTCATAGTATTTGTTCTTGATGATGATGATCTGGTTTGTCTGGTTTTTTTGGTCTCCATTTTGAGATTTTTTTTTTTTTTTTTTTTTTTGGGAGAATGTGAATTTTAAGGACAACTCAGTATTGCACATGGTGCGTGAGTGTGTGTATATATTGGGTTTTGGCTTAGGATATGGCTTGGGTTTGGGCGGCGGCTTGGTTTGGATGGTAGCTTCTTCTGGCTTGGCTGCATGGCGTGGGGCTTGCGGATTCCTGATTTTAGTGAGCGTTTCTCGGGTCCGAGACATTTAGGTTACGTGTGTATGTGTAAGGATCGTTTTGGAAGAACGAAAGTACCATCCAAAAAGTCACAAAGTCTGTCTGTTTATATGAAAATTAAAAATTAAATAAATATATAAGAAAATATAGGTAGTGGGGTTGAATTAAGGAGAAATTGGAATAAGTCATCTCAATAATTAAAAAGTTAATTTTTCCCATTAAAATTTGAAATCAACTAAAATAAAATAAAATTCACTAAATAAGTATTCATCCGTGGCTAATTTACTGGATTCAAGTAACAATACTTTGTGAAAATTTAAAATTTCCACAAAAAACTAAGTCTATAAACTGATACACACTTGATACAATCCTTGTGAAATTTTTCAAATTACAAAATCCATCTTAAACATCTTCTATAAATACAGTCAATCATCTAACATTGCGATAGTTAGCAAAAATATAATTCACAGACCAAAAATGCAACTCACAGAACACAAAACCAACATGTCATCTGAGAAAAGAAATTTCTTGGCTCAAATGTTGATAAAAGCTTTAGAAGGTGGAAAGCTTCCAAAGGGCAAAATAAATCAAGTTGCTTTAACATTTGGGTATCATCGCAGAACCGTCTACAAAATCTGGAAGCAAGTTGAGTAGCAAAGGAGGAAAGTTACGAATTTTCATCTATTATCAAAGAAAGTAGGAGTAACAAGCCAGAAAGTAGTAAAGTTAGATGTTGAGAAGATAAAAAAAATCGATTTTCATAATAGAAATCAGTGTTCTAAAAGACCCCGCCTAAGGGCGCCTAGGCCCCGCCTAGGCGCTAGGCCCCTCTCCAACGCCTAGTTCTAAGCCCCGCCTAGGTCCCGACTAATCCCCGCCTAGGCGCTAGGCCCGCCTCCGCTGCCTAGCATCCGCCTAGCACTTTTTAGAACATTGATAGAAATACAATTCGAAAGGTCAAGGTTTGGGGTTAGTAAAAACACAGTTGGGAGATGAAAAAAGGACGGTGTGATCATAGCACATACAAATGCTATTAAACCATCTTTAACAGATGCAAATTTTCTATCAAGGTTGAAATTCTGTCTTTCTGGTCTCAAATTTGATGTACAAGAAGGAACTCCAAATTTCAAAAGCATGAAAAATGTTATTCATCAAGATGAGAAGTGGTTTCTCATGACAAAAATTCAAAACAAGGTCTTACATTCTGCATGGTGAAATATAGCCTTATAGATCATGCTAAAGCAAAAGATACATCATCAAAGTCATGTTTTTGTTGTGTAAGTAGGCCACAAAATGATAGTAATGGGGAGTTGTTATTTGATTACAAAATAGGCATGTGACCCTTCACAAAAACAGAGCCAGCAAGAAGAAACATTAGGAATAGGGGAAATGACAAATCAAATGTTGATCAACCAAGTAAGATTTCTTTTATTGTTACATTTATTATTCAATATTTTCATATAAATAATGCTTTTATATTCACTAATTGTAGGTAATCCCTGATATCAAGGCTAGGTGGCCACCAAATGCAACTTAAAAGATCATCATTCAATGGGATAATGCACCACCGCATATCAAGAACAATGGCTCAGAGTTTAGAGCAGCAGCATCAACAGATGGATTTGACATACAACTAAGATTTCAACCACCCAACTGGTGATGGCCAAACGGTCATGCCCGTCCCGGCCCGGTCCGTACGAACCAACCTGCGGGCGGGACGGGTTGAAGCCCGTGAGCCCCTATGATGAAACGGGCCTAAACTCGACCCGACCCGTCCCATTTTGGAATGTCCAAATTCGCCCGTTTGGCCCGGATCTAAAGATCCATGGCCCAAACGGGTTTCTCTATTTTTTTATTTAAAAAAAAATCAGAAAAAATATGAAAAAAAAAGTAATTTAGTATTTAATAAGCTATTTTTTTTTAAATATAAAATCACTTAGACATAAGAAAATTAGTTGTATTATATATAAAAAAATATAGAAAAAAACTAAACAAATGAAAGTATATAAAAGAAAAGAGGGACGGGCTACCATTTATTTTTATGTTATTTTTTTATTTTTTATTGACTATGAAATAATATGGCTACAGACGAACAGACCGCATCCTCCTCCATTGATCCAACACTCAGTAGGACGGTAAGAAATATCGAGGCAGGCACTGGAAACAGGACTACTAATCTTCCTCCTCCTCCACCGGGCAATCCTCATAGGAGAGCCACTCGTTTCAATAGCGTGGCTGATGGTAGGGGCTTGCCAGATAACAACAGAAGGGAAAAGAGGCCTATGGACGAGCCAGAAGCACAGCCACCGCCAAAACGACTACAGGTAGGTCGAACGGTTGCAGCCGACAATCCATGTCCCTCAACTAATCACTTCAGTAGGAAAGATATGTTGCTGGAACGGGCTAGAATCTTGCAGGAATTACTTGATATGCAAGAATCTCCAGATCAGGGTGATAGGAGATCACATCAGCCTGCTCCTTCTGTTACCTCTCACGGATGAGCTAATGGAAGTGCTTGACCGAATGAGAGTGCTAGGCAAAATGGCGAGCAGAACAACCTTTCCGTTCCCACATATCAGTTCCAAGTAACGACCTAAGAAGTAGGATCAACCAGAATAGGGAGCAGGAGGCAGAATCAGCCTTGAGGCGACAAAGGGAGGCCGAAAGGAATATGCGTAGGTCGCCTGCCAGAACGGAGAGGTCGCAATCCCATTGAGAGAGAAATGGGCGCAGGTCGCCAGAAAGGAGAGATAGAGCAGTTTCCCACCGGGGAAGGAGAGAAATAACTCCACCTAAGAGTGAAAGGCAAAGAGCCTACTCTAGGAGGGAGCCTCACCAGGAGGAGAGGCAGAGGTCTAATAATGTCTCCTATCAAAGGGACGACAACCCAGATGCTAGGGAGCTGCTGAATCTGAAAAGGAGATTGGAAAAGATGGAGGCCGACAGAAAGGAGGACGACGGAAAAGGAGAACGAAACTATAATACTCTTCGACCCTTGTCTAGATAATTGCTCGAGCTACGACCTCCTGTGGGCTTCAAGTTGCCCTCGCTAGATAAATATTCAGGTGCGACCAACGCCCTGAACCATATGCAACACTTTGAGGCCACCATGTGTTTGGTCTTTTCCGAGGATGATGTGCTGTGCAAGGCACTAACCAGCACCTTCACAGGTGCAGCACTGACTTGGTTCCGTGGATTGACGTTGGGCTGCATTACCTCGTAGGAGTACATGAGGAAGAAGTTCCTGGATTGTTTCTCGACAGCTGGGGCCAAAAAGATGACGGTCACCGACTTGAAAACCTAACTCAGGGCAAGAATGAAAGCTTCATGGCTTACTACACAAGGTTTAAGGAGATGGTCGACCAAATTGAGGAGGACCTAATAGACAGGGAGGTGATAAACTGCTTCAGGAATGGGGTCTCCTCTCCTGATTTAGACTACGAGCTACAGGTCAGAAGAGTGAAGACCAGGCAGGAGCTGTTTGAAAGGGCCTATGATGTGGCCATAGCTGAGGAAATAAAGAAAAAGAAGAAAGAGAAGGGTTCGAAGCAGTCTGATGCTGGAGAATTTAACAAAGGGGATCAGGCGAAGAACGGTGGCAACAACAACAAGGGGAAAAATAGAACAAGGGCGACTGAGAGAGTGGCTGAAAGTTTCACCCCGTTGATAGTAAGCCGAACCGAGATTATGAATTCACTCGAGCTGGGTCCACCTGCTCCAAAGAACCACCCAGCAAATAAGTTCAGAAGGGACAACAACAAGTTTTGCGAGTTCCACAAGGAGACGGGCCATACTACAGAAGAGTGTATGAGTCTGAAGCGGATTATACAAAAAATGGGTCGACAGTGGAAAGATGGATAGGTTCGTAAAAGGAGCTCGACCTAGCGGAGGCGAGCAAGCTACAGGGGGTGTTTTTGATCCAAGACAACCTCGGTTGGATTTAGGATTAATCACCGAGCAAACAAGCAACACCAGTTTAAAACATAAATTTTTCCAGCTCACCAAAGCTCCGTATGTGCCACCTAGGAGCTATATAAAAGAGGAAGTAATCAGTTTCTCTCCTGACGAGCTAGCTACCAACATGGCGGCCAGGGAGAAAGTTCTAGTTATTCCGGGATTGATTGATGGGTGTACGACGAGCAGGCTATTGGTAGATACAGGGGCTTGCAAGTACATCCTCTACTACAAGACTTTCCAAGAAATGGGACTGACAAAGGAGCGTTTGTCGCCCTACGATGGTCGGATTGAAGGGTTCACCAATCATAAGGTGGAAACTAAGGGGTAGATCGAGCTGGAGGTCGACCTCGGACAGCACCCTTTCAGGGTCGTGGCTAAGGTAACTTTCAATGTTATAGATGTGATAAGTGATTATGCTGCTATCTTGGGAATTCTGGCCAGGTCTCAATAGGAATGGTGGCCTCTATTCCCCTTCAACGGGTAAAGTTTCCTACATTAGTTGGAGTAGGCTGCGTTTTGAGCACAGCCCGAGCTTATCTTGATCATGTCCTTCGAACAAGGAAGAAGAGAGAGAGTTAGAAATTGAAACTCCTGAGGCAAGCTGGAAACTTTCAAGATCTGTCACCAACACTTCACGACTATATACAATCACATGTGTAGAAGAGGCGACCTATCACTCACATGACCATGTCATGACTGAGCCGACACGTCCCTCCCAGAACACTATAGTCGAAACAAATGCAGTTATGGTCGACCAAATCATCATAGGCGAGCTATGCCTTCTGATCGACCAAAACTCGGGGGCCACCACGGGAGAGATTGCAGCGGAATTGGACGACATGATAGTTGAAGAGGCTCCACACTTGGGGGCCGAGGAAAGATAAAGGGTTCGTGAAATCATCATTGAGACCCTGCAGTTCAGAGATGGGCCGAAGCTAGAACCTTTGGACGAGCTAGAAGAAGTGGTAACTAATCCCTCCTACCCCGATCAAAAAATTCAAATTGGAAGACAGCTGTGAGCTGAGGAAAGGGCAGAAATAGTCAAGCTACTGAAAGAAAGTACTGACGTCTTTGCTTGGCGAGTTGAGGACATGAGGGGAATCAAGGAGGAGGTCGCTGTTCATAGGCTGGAAGTTAATCCGACTGTCAAACCTAAGGAGCAGAGGCTGCGAAGTTTTGCTCGTGACAAAGAAGAGGCTATAAAGCTGGAGGTAAACAAACTTTTGAGTGCAGGTATCATCAAGGAGGCCTCCCATACCACCTGGCTAGCAAATGTGGTGATGGTGAAGAAAGTAAATGGAAAATGGCGTTTGTATGTCAAACTTCACCAACCTCAACCTGCCCTGCCCAAAGGATAGCTACCCACTTTCACGAATCGACAAGCTAGTGGATTATATAGCTAGACATACTTCTCTAAGCTTCCTCGACGCTTATTCAGGCTACAACATGATGACGTAGTGAAGACTGCTTTCCAAGCCGCTAGGGGTATATATTGCTACAACATGATGCCATTAGGCTTGAAGAATGCAGGTGCGACCTACCAGAGGATGGTCAACAATGTCTTTGCATCCCAAATTGGCCGAAACATGGAGGCCTACGTCGTCGATATGGTCATCAAAACAAAGGCCATACGTCACGTGATCGACCTAAAGGAAACGTTGGCCAATTTGCGAGCAAACGACGTGAAGCTCAATCCTAACAAGTGCATATTTGGGGTAGCAGCTGGGAAGTTTATGGGTTTCATGGTCTCTTAACGGGGTATTGAAGCCAATCCTGAAAAAAATCAAGGCTCTGGTCGACATGAAGGAGCCTACATGTATTAAGGAGATGCAACGACTAAATGGTAGAGTGGTAGCCCTAGGTAGCTTTATTGCCAAGTCAGTGGAGAGGTCTCTCCCATTCTTCAAATCTTTGAGGGGGACAAATTTTTTTGAGTGGACGGCCGAATGTTCATCGTCGTTCCAGCAACATAAGGAGTATGTTGCCTCTCCTCCATTATTGAGCAGCCCGATCATGGGGGAAACGTTGTTTGTATATCTGTCAGTTGGCGACCAAGCTGTGGCAGCTGTGCTAGTTCGAGAAGAAGGGGGCTCCAGAAGCCCATTTATTATGTGAGCAAGGCCCTATCCGACGTAGAGGGTAGGTATTTTAATGCAGAAAAGGTGGCTTACGCCTTGGTCGTCGCCTCCAGGATGCTACAAGCTTATTTCCTAGATCACCCTATTGTCGTTCTAACTAATGCCCCCTTGAGAAAAATTCTACACAAGCCAAAAAGTTCAGGCCGACTACTCAATTGGTCAATAGAGCTAACGGAGTTCGACATTGAATATAGGCCTCGAAAGGCATTGAGGGCTCAACCTTTGGCAGACTTCTTGGTCGAGCTTACATTCACCAAGGAAGATAGCGAAGTAAGAGCTCAGAAGGAAAATACGAAGGGAAAGGAACCTGCAATTCAGCACGTTGTAAGTTTGCCCGACAATTGCTGGAAAGTCTATTCTGATGGGTTGGCAACAAAGAATGTTAGTGGGGATGGGATTTTTCTAGTCGAGCCAGAGACAAAGCAAAGTGTTCGAGGAGGCATTAAGGTTCAAATTTGAAGCGTCTAACAACCAGGCCGAGTATGAAGCTTTGATAGAAGCTATTGAGTACGCCAAGTGTTTTGGGGCGACTAAAATAATGGCCTACTGTGATTCTCAGCTAATTGTAAATCAAGTCAGAGGGGAGTAGGTCGAGATGATAACGAGTTGGCCGAACTACTGCGACCTAGTGAAGGAGTTGTTCAAAGACTTGGAGTTCTGGGAGATACAAAGGGTAGGTCGAGATGATAACGAGTTGGCCGACCTACTCTCAAAGTTGGCCACATCAGACGAGCAGTATGGGGAGCCAAATCTCCTACCTTGAGCATCCAACATACGAGAGGGTTCAGATTCAATGCCTGGAGGACACCACTAGAGAATAGGTTTACACGAAGTGCTGGATCGACGAAATACGGGCTTACATAGAAACAGGCGAGCTACCTACAAACGAGAAAGCAAATTGAGCTATCAAGAAGAAAGCCCCGAGGTATGTCATTCACGGGGATTCGTTATTCAGAAGGTCATTCACTAAACCATTGTTAAGGTGCGTTCACCCCATGGAGGTCACTCAACTGATGCACGAGGTCATTGTGGGGTTTGTGGTGAACACCCGGGGGCCAGAACTTTGGCCGACAAGTTAATTACTTTGGGTTATTATTGGCCTCACATGAGAGCAGACGCTCATGATTTTGTTCAGCAGTGTGACAAGTGCCAAAGATTTGCCGACCTACCTAGACTGCTTACAACCGAGCAAACTCCAGTGGTCGCAGCTTGGCCTTTCAGCATGTAGGGAGTTGATTTGATTGGTCCCTTCCCACCCGCCCGGGGAAACTATAAGTACGTGATCGTAGCCCTTGACTACTTCACCAAATGGGTTGAGGCCAAGCATTTAGCAAGAATTACAGAGGAAAATGCCATCAACTTTATTCACAATTATTTTTGGAGCCGATTTGGGATTATGCGAGATATTGTAATGGACAACGGGCTATAATTCTCAACAGCCTTTGAAATGGAGATGAACAGAGTGGGCGTCAAACATTGGAAGTCGTCGGTCGCCTACCCTCAAGGTAACGGGCAAGCAAAAGCGGCAAATAAACTGGTCCTATCAGCACTTAAGACGGGTTTAGTTGGACGAGCTGGCAGCTGGCTGGATGAACTACATATTGCTCTCTTGGCAGTCTGCACAACCACCCGGGGGCCTACAGGTGAAACCCCATTTCCCTTACATTTGGATCAGAGGCCATGGCACCCGCCGAGCTACAAGTTCCTATAGCCAAGGTAGTTTTCTTTGATCAAGAGCAGAATGACATCAACAGATTGATCGATTTGGATTTGCTCGACGAGAAGCGGGCTATAGCTCAACTACGGATGGTCAATTATAAGCAGAAAACTAAGGGCTACCATGACAAAAAAGTTAAGAGAAGGTCATTCCAAGTGGGGGACTACGTGCTGAGAAAGATAGAGGTAACAGGAAGGAAAGCAGAACAGAACAAGTTATATCCCAACTGGGAAGGTCCCTACGTAGTTACTCGAGTTGTCAAAGAGGGAACTTATATGATTGGTCATCCAGAGGGTGAAGAGTTGAAACATCCGTGGCATGCTAGCCACCTTATTAAATACTACTTTTAAGTTTCAGTTTTAGTTGTTTCAGTTTCAGTTTTCTATTTTCTATGTAACCGTTCTACCACTTCAATAAAGTTGCAGTTCTATTCAAACTAAGCTGTGTTACCTCTATGCATCATCCAAATCGGGTCCGACTCTTAAGTCGACCTCGTTCTAACAGACTCGACTCTTAGTCAGTCTCGTTTCTTCTAACAGGTCCGACTCCTAAGTCGACCTCGTTCTAACAGACTCGACTCTTAGTCAATCTCGTTTCTTCTAACAGGTTCGACTCCCAAGTCGACCTCGTTCTAACAGACTCGACTCTTAGTCAGTCTCATTTTTTCTAACAGGTCTGACTCCTAAGTTGACCTCGTTCTAACAGACTCGAATCTTAGTCAGTCTTGTTTCTTCTAACAGGTCCGAATCCTAAGTCGACCTCATTCTAACAGACTCAACTCTTAGTCAGTCTCGTTTCTTCTAACAGGTTCAACTCCTAAGTCGATCTCGTTCTAATAGACTCGACTCTTAGTCAGTCTCATTTTTTCTAACAGGTCTGACTCCTAAATCGACCTCGCTCTAACAGACTCGACTCTTAGTCAGTCTCGTTCTTCCAACACATCCAACTCCTAGTCGATCTCGTTCTAAACAGATTCAACTCTTGGTCAATCTCGTTCTCAAGCAAGCAAGTATTAAGTCGACTTTGTTCCTAATATAGTCCGACCAAAAACTAGTGTCAGTTTCATTCTTCGTTCAATCTAGTTCGACATATATACAAGCAAGGATCCAAACAAGATGATTCAAGTATAAATCAACTACGATTAAATGAAGCAAGTCCCCCAAAGTGGGCTAGAACTTAAGCAAACAAAATATTGCGAGTTAAACTACCTCCCAAAATGGGCCCGGGCAGTGATTACAAAAATAAAATAATATTTGGAACTTGTTCGTCACAAAAGATCAGAAAATATTGTTTCAAAGTACTTGTCCGGTTACATGAATGGGTCAAAGGAAGGCGAGCCAGCTAGCTTGGTCGTCAATTGGGTCTTGCTGCTCTTGCTCCCGTTCTTGCTGTTGTTGCTGTTGCTCGACCCGTTCAGCTTCAGTAATCACGTGATCTTGGGTGGTCTCAGCGCCAACATCCTCCTCCATCTCATCTGCCTCCTCAAGGCCAGAATTGTGTTAAAATTTACCTGCTCGATAGGAGGTACGATCCAAGGCTCAGCTCCCATATCTTCATCTTCCTGGGCGAGGGCCGCCAAGTCGTTATCATTATAAGGCACCAGAGGATGACCACTGCAAGCCTGCATGTCATATTGTTCCTCCGATGCCCATTTGGCCAACTACTGGAGGGAGATGTCGACCGAAGGATCCACAAGAATACGTCGAGCCATATGGCGTCGACCAACATCATAAAAGGAAAATGCTTGGCTTTGGGTGACATTAAAAAACTCGTCACTATCCTTGTAAGCTTCAACTGCAGCCTCCGCAGCAGCCTTCACCTTGGCTTGGGACTTGTCTTCCCATTGTGCTTGAGCTGCATTATATTCTTCATTCAGCTTAGTCAAGAATTCATCACGATCACGAAGTGTCTTCTTGATCGTCTCTAGCTCAGCTTTAATCTCCTCCTTCTCTAGACTAATGGTCATAGTCTCCTCCCTCAGCATGCCTACTTCCACCCTGGCCACACCAAGCTCGAACAGTGCCTCATTCCTCTCCTTCTCTATATCATTATGAAGCAGCTTCAGGGTGTCATAAGCAAAATTGGCATCCACCAGCTCTTCCCTCAGCTCAGTGACCTCTGCAGATTTACGAGCATAGAGGGTAGTGGCGACCCTCTCCTGCTCTATGGCAGCTCTCCAGCCATACTTGGCTTGCTCGATGAGAGTAAGGGACTGCGTCGATAAAAGGGAATTGGTTAGCTCGACAAAAAATCACAAACAAAGAGCGACCAACAAATGTTGCGACCAAACTAGCATAAGAAGAATAGAAATAAAGACAAGTCTTACCTCGCAGTAAGATAGGCCAGACCTATCAGCAAACTCTTCTGGGGTGAGCCCCTTCTCATTAAAACGAGCTAGCATGTTGGGATCCACCGCTCGCCTTACTATAACTTGGCCATACCTCAGTTCAGGGTGTTGGCGGCTAGAGCTATCTATTAAAGTGAGAGGAGGCACCTCACTGAGCCTGGCCACTTCGGCCTGCACAAATTTGAGGCTTGAAGTTGGAGAAGTTCAGAAAGAAGGATGGTTAGAGCCCGAAGTCTTCTGAGCTTTCCCCCATGTTCTTGATCATCAACAGATCTCTTCCTCAGCCTTGACAGTGGGAGAGTGTCATCATCCTCTCTCTCCAGATCGACGAAGTCGATATCAGCAGCTTTCTGAGGGTCCTCTCCACCAGGCTCAAGTGTTGGCCCGAAGTCCGATCTAGTCTTGGTTTGAGCATCGACCTCATCTTCTTTTGCTCCAGCTGTTTGATCTTGGAGGGAGTCACTTTCCAAAGGGTCAGCCAACCCAGTTTCTTCGATGGGGACCATCCCCACACAATCCTTGGGCAGCAGTTTGTTCCTCTCCACGGCCTCTTTCTCCCTGCTGGCTTTAGCATTGGCTGTACCGTGAGCCTTGGAGCTCTTATTCCGTTGATTGGTACTCAAAATTCGCACCATATTGGCAGCTTGATCGGGTGTGAGAACTGCACAGGCAAGGGAAAAATGATTAGTAAGAGATAGGCGGGCAAAATAGGTGACGAGTAAAAAATTACGAACAAAGAAATGAGAAGCAAGAAAACAATTTACCCCCAAGGTGCTCCCTCTGAGTCCTACAGTGGTTTGCTTCACCCTTACAGAAATGACACTGGGCCTCAAACCTCTCTCGCTCATGGATTACCCAGTCTGGGTACCTTAATCCCCTAACTATCAAAGCTAAAGGAGCCACATCCCCATTTCCACCTAGCAGCATGCCAGCTTTGATAAAGTTATTCTTGTTCGACCCTAGCAGCTCCAAACTAATGGGTCCCTTACCAGCTATCAAGTTCAACCTATGAGTTAGCTCTTCACACCAATCAGGAGCCCAGTACTCCTCCTCCTTCATTACTTGGGACTCATCACTTGGTAGTGGAAATTCCCAGCCATACCAGCTCTCAACTAAGATCATATGTGAGTTTCAGCCAACTACTTTATCGGGCAGGTTTATGAATAATTTGGGGGCCTTTGCCCTGTCTGGGGTGCTAAATCCTAGAGTTCTCTTGTCCAAGACGACCTTGAAGAACTCCCTAAAATCCTTCATACAAGGCTCATATCCTATAAACCTGCATACCATGGCAAAGCACACAAGCACCCTGCAAGTGTAAGCTCCCAACTGCATAGGGACAGCATTCATGCACTCCAAGAACTCGCAGATGAAAGGGTCTAATGGGAGTCTTAGCCCGGCCTCGAACTGGCCATAGTAAAAGGCTACCCTAGATGGGTCGAGGGCCCAATGGTCCCACTCTTGAGCTTTCCTCTCCTTTTCCGTGAAGTGAGTGAGACGATATTCCTCCATATTGACCTCAAAAAAGTTGTACATTATGTTTATCCTCGATTCAGCATTCTTCTTCCCCGCAGTAGGCTTGGGAGCTACATATCCCCTTTCGTTTCGACCTGGAACTGCTGTCGAGCAGAATGCATCTACAATCCTGCATGAGGAAGAGCTCGTCGAAGCCTGGGTCGACATATCTGAGGAAGAAGAAATAGGGGAATCAGTCCTATGAACAGACTCAAGTGACCTACCTAAGGGCGACCTAGATTCCCCTGGAAATCCTTGCCTATTTCTAAAGAAAGAAGGTTTATTGGGTCCTCTAATGTAAAACAGAACTAAGTGATCTAGCAGCTCGTGGAAAAGATGAAAATTAGCGATTCGTTGGTCATCTCCTTCCATACCCCACCTACGAGCTTATATAATCTACGGTTAACACTACAGTATCGATACCAAGCCCCTGGTTCGCAGCTGAAGGTCCTAGCCATGGCGAAATTGAAGGAAAAATTGGAAATTAAACCTAAAAAGCGGGGAAATAGAAGGGTACCTTGTTTGATTCGACGAAGATGGGTTTTTACGAAGAAGCGAAGGTCTGGCTACGCTGAGAATGCCAGTTGCTGTGTTGTTGTTCTTGCTAGGATATCCAAGATTTGAGAATGGTAAAAATTCGAAAAGGAAAAGGATTTTCCTTTTTATATCTTTCCTAAATTGAATTGGAGAAGTTGGGGTTTCAAACGGTTCATTCCCAATTAATGCCACGAACGGTTCCCAATGCGGTTGTCCAAGCGCCAAACGGAGTAATGATTACGAAATTACGGCGCTTCAACACATCCATCCGCCCAAACAGTTAATGGTCCAGATTGAGCCACGACATCAGTGATCAACCAACCAGCAGTCCGAGCATCTAGCTACGACCTACACAATTGTTCATCAAAATTCTTATAACTTCCTGGTCGACAAAGTCCATCCAGAAAGTTGGGGGCCACTGAACGGAATAAAAGTGACGGGCTAGGCCCAACATACGAAGCCCAGTTATTCAAACACCCATCAGTCTAGATCATTCGACCTAGATCATTTGTCCGACCTCTACGGTCCCGACCTAGCTATGTCCGACATATGATCCATATCTCATAACGGGTATTATCCGGCTACATTAGTCTGTCAGGTCGACCTGGCTCCAGGCAGGCGACCTCGACCTACAAGGCGTACGTCGACCTACAGAGTCATATCACGCATGCAACTATTTCCATAATAGAAGTCCTACAAATCAGGAGTTATTTACGTATGTGATCTCCTACACAATCTGATCCACAATTCTAGGGATTTCATGCAATCCTACTACAATTATAACTCATATCAACGCCTATAAATACCTTACAACATCAACGGTTTTGAGTTAATTGCTATTGATTATTCTGAATACTTCTATTCATTATAATTTATCAGCTCTAAACACCATACTTACTCTCACGCCCGAGGGTCTTCGCCGGAGACCATTCCGGCTAGTCGTGGGTTCCTTATTTTAGGTCAATCAAAGCTAGGAGATCAGTCTTAATGCTGGACGGAGATTGATACAGCACGTTTCTTGCGGCATCAATACTCAACAAATTATTCCTTTCATAGCAAAATGTTATGATATCCATTATGAGAGCGAGAGGCCACAACAAATTTCCATTACCTCATTTAGGCAAGGATGCATTGGAAACACAGGGGAGAATCCAAAGAGACTTGAACGTGAAAATTGGGCTATTAAGAGAATGTGTTTAATACTTGCAACAAGTAGGTCATGTAGAAGGTTTCAAAGGCATAATGAGACAATCAGAAGAACAACTTATTATTTGATTCAATATTAAGAAAACAATCAGATTTTGGATTTTGTTTTTTTGGTCTAATTTGCACTCTCAGTTTTTGTTCATCATAGAGTACCCACTTAGCAAGTGATGTTATCATTGTCTTTTGATTATTAAGTCTCAGTGTTTTCATAGTAAGGAAAGCTCATCCTATACTAAGTATATTGTACAAAAAAACTCTTCTTATTTAGCAAATCCAAGTATCATTTTACCAGTTCAAAACCACACCAATATCAAAGGCAAAATTTGTTCTTATTTATCAAATTGGATCAAGTAGTAAAACAAGTAACATTCAAAAATCTCAGGTTTCATCATCATAGAACACACCAAGACTAAGGCAAAATATGTTATCAAATTGGACCAAGTAGTAAAATCAAGTAGCATCAAAATCTCAGATTTCATCATTATAAAACACACCAATAACAAGGCAAAATATGTTCTTATTTATCAAATCGGACTAAGTAGTATAACCAAATAGCGTCAAAATCTTAGATTTCATTATCAAATACCACATCAAATTGAATAAAGCATGGCAAACTCAGTTAATAACATAACATAGATTCACAAAGGGACATTTCATCATTTCACACAATCACTCAATCACAAATCCCAACATCAGATTAAGAAATTCATAGAAAACAAGTAAAATTAGAATGAAAACATAACTTCAGTCAAGTTATTTACAATGTCTTGAGTTTCCGAACAAGTTTCTTGAGGGTCTATATCGGTGACAATCAACCAAGGAAGGTACAATTCCATTAACTCACGTAAATGATGGTTAACAACCTTCTTTGACTCCTCTGATTTAGGGTTTGGCTCATCTATTTTGTAAATTGCAACAAGGTCTTCCATTCGCTGCTCGTACTCCTTCACGAAAGCCAAATAATAACCCGGGGAAGCACATCTATCATCTTCCGTCTTCACCTCTTCAAAACCCCCCAATTTCGTTTCTTCGACAACGGTGTCCCGAGGATTTGGTGATTAACTATATTTCATAACTATCGCCTCCGATGACCAAACAACATAGCAATATGCTTGATATGGGTCAAGCGAAGGCGACGGCGACGAATAATCGTTGGCCAAACTTGCTGATTCGTTGAAAGGTATGGACAGAGGAAGCGGAAAATAAGGATGGTGCCAAGGAGAGAACGAACCGATGGAGGTGGGAGAAGGATTTTGTGGTGACGGGGAGTCCATGATAGAGATATGAAGAAATGGCGATTTAGGGTTCCTGGGTGAGACGGCGACGCTGATGATAATAAAAGGGGAGAGAGAGGATAGATGAGGGTAGGGTTTTGTTAGTGGGGTGGGTGTTAAGGGTAAGTAAGTAATTGGGTTAGATTAACTTAAGTAAATGGGATGGGTTAATTAGTGTAATGGGTAGGGTTAGGATTAATTGGTTGGGGTAGGAAGCATAAAAATAATAATAATAAGTTTCCATTTTTGTGTTGTTCCTTTTTAAATGAAACACCCGATTTTTTTTTCTTTTGGGTGGGAGGAGGGAGTATTAAACTACCGTTTCCGTTGAGAAAAACGTAACAGGTTCTAAAATAAATATTACCTTTCGTTTTCGGTTTAATATTCTTATTTTGATTTAGTACGAAAATTAAAAAAATGGGCATTTATCATATAATTCCTCAAAATTATCAATTTTACCTTATAAGACAAACACTATTTTATCTAACCATATAATCCCTAGCTTAATAAGTACACCCTCTCATCATTTTACTATGTTCACCCTTTCATCATTTTACTAAGTTCACCATTTTTATCAATTTATTTTCTCTCCAACCACCATCACCTTAGGTCACCCCCTCCCCATCTTCTCCTGTCAACAACTCCGGCAACCATCAACTCTAGCAACTTTTTTTTTACGCCGACGACCTTTCCGGCGATCAAACAAATGAGAACTTAAGTTATCAGTAAGTTCTCAGTTGTCAACTAAACTAATAAGCACACGATTAACTCCGGTGACCACCAACTCCGGCGACCAAACAACTGAGAACTTAACTTATCAGTAAGTTCTCAGTAAGTTCTCAGTTGTCAACTGAACTACTAAGAACATGATTAACTCCGGTAACAACTACTGGTAACAGAGAAAATAATTTTAAATTAAAAAATGGACGGATAGAACTTTTGTTAATATATACCTCTGTTTTATATTATATTTTGAGCTAGCTTTCATATATTTTTGTTGGCTATCCTAAAATAAATATTGTATGCATTAAAAATATATGCATTTCTATATACATCTATATTACAATAGGGAATGAGGGTAACCGCTGAAACAAAAAGCGGCTGAGATTGATTCTCGCAAATTGATCAGATGAGATAAACGCCAAGAGAAAGAATGGCTAATATTAATCTCAAAAATTTAACCCTAATCGCCTTTGAAAACTGCTACCCATTTCACGTCTCTTCCCTTCCCACTCTTCATCCCCAACAGTTATATAGCTTGCAAAGAATTGTTAATATTTTACTAGTAATTACTATTAATGCAATTTTAATATGATGTGATATAAGCAATTTACAAACAAATAAGTACAATATTATTTGTAAATATTTCACAAGTCAAATACAAGTACAATGTAATTTTTAAAGTATTTCACAAGTCAAGTACAATACTTATTGTCTCCAAAAGAGTGGCAGAGTGAAAAGGTCAAACCTCATCTTAGTCGTCGGTGAGGTATAGAGTTCGAATCCCCTACTCGTCTCCTCATTTGGGACATCCTTGTCCTTCACCTTTCCATACGAAGATGTGTAGACAGATTTTAATTTGAATTTTTTTTTTAATGATGTTTCAGTCAGAGTGCAAGAAAAGTAATCGAATCCATGCAGTACCTCACATAGTATAAGACTTGACACTTGTTACAGTGCAGGGAGATTATTCGAATTTATGATTGTATGAAGTGTAGGCAGTAAACGATACTATAGCTATCAATATTGTGTTGGAACATTCCTATTCCAATAACCCGAAAGCACTCAAGTCTAGATTAAGTAAGAGAAGAAGATGAAGGCGGAAGCGTGATACCTGTTGAGTCCATCTTGTTACTTGATGATGTTCTTGCAAAGGAAGGAAGAGAAGAAGAAGAAAATCACGTAGGGAATTGTAGATCTTCTTGATGATGAATGCCTTCCTTAGAACTCAGATTATAGAGAGAGTAAATAAGGATGATGTAGTAGTTTCTAGGCTGATGGTAGGCCTCTATATATAGGAAACAATGGCACCTCATCAAGGGACTACACCCTTTCAATTAAGCGGTGTGAAATTACCATTCTGCCCATCATAAATAGGTAATTTCCACCTCGAGAATTCTACACATTTAATTAATATTCTATACTTTTCAATAACATTATTTTAATGATTTATACATGTACGTCTACATGTCACTTATATTTATTAAGTATACACATTTTGCAATCCATGTTCTAACAATCTCCCACTTGGATTGCCCAAACATGTGTTTATACTTTAACAAATCCTCATAAAATCATATTCATAATGTAAATGACAATCCATATGTGCACTTCATTGTCATTCTAAAACAATCTCGTCCATTAGTTTCACAAGTATAGGAACTAAAGGGGCAGTCGTTGTAATTGATTCGCAACTAAATCCACATTAATCACATATATATGTTCAACTAAATGACATAGATTAAGTATAGATGTGTAGCATGGAAAACTTAATGAATATATTAAAACATGTATATATATTCCATCAACTAGTCCTAATTAACCAAATGAGATCAATATGAATAAAACAAATAGCAAATAAAGTACAACTCAAACTCCCACTATATTATGCATTATCAAAATCGTTTCACCCATATGAACAAAAGATGCTCGTGAAACATCAAAGAGATAACGCTTTATAAAATGGATCCAATAACATGGAGTTTGATCCTATAAGTTGTATATCTATTTGTTTATTTTATACTTATTTCTCTTCAACAAGAGACATAACCATATGATGTTTTTTGACATCTTTGCATCCAAGAAACGAGTAATCGAAATACCTAATGATCTCAAAATGATCCGATTTTGTATACATAAGCATGTAGTTTAATGTTTTATAGGTACTTCATCATTCTTTTGGATGCGACTTAATGTTCTTCTTTCCGAATTGCTTTGGTATTGACCAAGCATCCCAATAATAAATTCAAGGTCTGGACGAGTACAGACTTGCGCATACATTAAGCTTCCTACTGCCGGTGCATAAGGGATATTTTCCATATACTTGGATTCAAAATTAATTTTAGGACATTACTTTAAACTGAATTTATCTCCTTTAGAGACAGGGGTGTCATGTGGTTTACAATTTTCCATGCTAAACCTTTGTAATACCTTCTCTATATATCTCTTTTGTGATAATTCCAAAATACCTCGTGAATGATCACGATGAATTTGGATTCCCAATACAAAAGATGCATCACCAAGATCTTTCATCTCAAATTTGTTTGAGAGAAATTTCTTATTTTCCTTTAGAAGGTCCTTATTATTACTAGCAAGTAAAATATCATCCACATATAAGACCAAAATTATAAATCTACTCCCACTGAACTTATGGTATACACAATCTTCATCAAGATTCGTTTCAAAACCAAATGAAAGAATAACTTGACTAAAATTTGAATACCATTGACGAGAAGCTTGCTTGAGACCATAAATGGATTTCTTAAGTTTACAAACTAATTGATTAGTTTGATCTGAATCGGTCACCATTTCTGATTTCCTTATATAGATGATTTCCTCAATGTCTCCATTGAGAAAAGCCGTCTTAACATTCATTTGTTGAAGCTCAAGATCATAATGTGCCACTAATTCCATAATGATCATAAAAGAGGGTTTAGAAGATACCAGAGAAAATGTTTCTTTATAATCAATGCCTTCCTTTTGAGTAAATCCCTTAGCAACAAGACGTGCCTTATATCTTTCCATATTGCCTTGCGAATCCCTTTTGGTTTTAAATATCCATTTACAACCAATAGGTTTTGCACCTTCAGGCAATCGGACAAGACTCCAAACGTCATTGTCTTTTATTGATTTTAACTCTTCATTAATGGCATTGATCCACTTATGAGAATTAGGACTATTAATGGCTTCATGGAAGGTGATTAGATCATCTCCCACTAAACCTAAGGTGTCCTCATTCTCCGCAAGATACAAATATCCGGAATAGCACTTCTTCTTTCTCTAGTAGATCTCCTTAAGGGCACTGGTTCATCCTTATTTTGAGGTTGTTGAATTTCCTTATGTCCAACATTTTCATGTTGTCCGTTATTTACGGGAATCTCTATATTATTTTGAATTGTATGTTCTTTGTTGAATTTCAGGTACAATTACTTGATTTCCAACAGGAACTAAAGTTAAAGGAATATAGAGTGGTTCCTCTAACTCTTCAAATTCAAAATCATTACTATTTCTCCCACTAAATTCAACATTCTCAAAGAACCTAGCATTGCAAGTCTCGATAAATGTTCTAGTTTTCGGGTCATAAAATTTATATCCCCTAGATCTCTTAGCAAACCCTAAAATAGGGCTAAACCTAATGGAAGGTGCTCTATTGAGAATATAAGTTGCGATTTTTAATGCGTCGCCTATAATGAGTGAGGTAAAGAAGTACAAGAAAACATACTTCTTACCATATCCTTAAGGATTCTATTATGTCTCTCCACTATACTATGCTAGGTTTGCCCGGCATGATGTAGTGAGGGACAATCCCACACTCTTCAAGATAGCGAATATAAAGGACCTGGACGTCATTCACCCAATACGTCCAATGATTTAGACTTTACATGAAGAAAATAATGTATCCATAATGAGAGTAATCATCTATGAATGTGATGGAATATTGTTGACCATTCCATGAAGGGTTAGTGAATGGTCCATATGAATTAGTTCCAAGACGTTTGATACTCTCAAAGATCCTATTTCCTTTAATGTTTGTAAATTTTTCTTTAAAACACTAAATGCAAAAGTTTTTATCCGGAGTATCAAGTTGTTTTTAGGATTCCCTCTGACATAAGCTTTATCAATTCTCCCTTTGGAGATATGAC
This sequence comes from Adenophora triphylla var. japonica, assembly GCA_022495995.1. NCBI lineage: Eukaryota > Viridiplantae > Streptophyta > Magnoliopsida > Asterales > Campanulaceae > Adenophora > Adenophora triphylla. Next base: position 284,301 of record JAFEMH010002121.1, on the reverse strand, counting down.
CCAAACGCCTATGCCATAGAATACAAGAATTTTCACTTGATAACTTTTGCTTAGTGCCTTTAGTTTTGGTTTCATTATTATGGGACTCATTCATTTTCTTGACTGTGTCAAGTAAATTAAGATTATCGATATTTGACAAAGTACTAGTACCGACAAGTTAGGAATTTAAAATAAAGATCACATTTATTATTACCAAAAGAACAAGAGTAACCTTCCTTGTCCAAAACTGTGATATATTTTAAATTCCATCTAAAGGACGGTACAATGAATATACTATTTATTACAAAATAATAGCCAGTACTTATCATTAATCTAAAAGTCCCTAAGCCTATAACTTCAACCGGATTTCCAGCTCCCATATAGATGTATTTCTCATCTTTACTGGGGATTCGGTAATTCAGGCAACCCTGCATACATGAACTAATGTGAGTTGTTGTACCAAATACAACCACCATGTATATTAAGGAATTGAAACCAAATTTGCCTTAGTACAAATAAGACCAAATGACATACCATTCTGAATTCGCCATTCGCGATACTTATGGTAGTCGTTCTTCATGCGAGTAAGGTCCTTGCAAAAGAAGCATTTCTTGACTTTATGATCATTAAATGATCACTTACGCTTCTTACTTGCAACCGCAATTTCCTTCCCTCTTCTCTTAATCCTACGAGAAGAAGTAAATGCTGAGTGAGTACTTTCTAATTTAAGATATTTCATCCTATCTTCCTCTAATGTCATATGTGAAAGTAATCCATTAATATTCCACTTGTACTTTTGACATTTATAGATCACCTCAAAAGGACCAAATTGAGGAGAAAGATAGATCAAAACTAAGTGCACGAGAAAATCTTCCGAAATCTCTAACTTAAGTGCCTTTAGTTTGGTCGAAAAATTGAAATAATTCAATAATGTACTTCCTAAGATTTTCCTCACCCTTGTACCGAATGGAAACAAGTTTCCACAAGAATTCAAGAAAAAACTCAGCATTTTCGATCTCAGAGACATTGTCCAAAATGTCTTTGAAACTGCATTTTCCATGATCATTAGACTCACGCGGTTGGACCGTTCCCATTGCTCAACATTTTTCCGTGCTATAACGGTATTTCCTTTAGCGGGACTTGATTCCCCTAATGCGTGATCAATGTCCATACATCCTAAGATCATCGTTATATTATTTTTCCAAGTTTTAAAGTTAATCCCATTAAGTATTGAAACATTGTTCATGGCAGTAGTAATAGATGAAGCGTTTATCAAATTTGTTGGGAATAAGAACGAAGAATGAATACAAAACATGTATAAGAAACTACATATGAATAAAGTGATTAACTATATCAATGAATCCCATCAAAAAGATAATCAACATGACATCAAAACTAATCTTTGGATTGCGAATTGACTCATAATTTGATTTATCTTAGGTTAATAAATGACTTTAAACAACACATTTTAAATACTTGCCTTCCTTTGGACCGGTTCAAGTATTAAAAATGTCATAAGATTTAAAGTATTTGTTACCCGGCAATAAAGAATATAAACAACTCATTTTAAATACCCGCCTTTCTTTGGGATGGTTCAAAGTATTTAAAATGACCAAACGTTTTATTCAATTATTACCCCATGAATGCAAATACTTAGTCAACAGCAAGGTCTCCTTTGAGAAACAAGCATGCTATCACATATCAATAAGAACATTCATCACTTTACAATTTCGTATCTAAACAACGTAAATCACTTTGGCGACAATATTGTTTAGAAATGAATGAAATTGTTAAGCATATAATTAATCACACTTTAGGGCACAAATTAATGTATACTTTACTCAAATAATGAATGAAAATTGACCAAAATAGCAAAATATTGAAAATTTTGAAAATCTGGCCAAAATGAGTCATGCTCGGCCGAGTCAAGGAAGGCGCTCGGCCGAGCAAAACCCTCCAGAGAACATCCCTTTCTGATCCCTTATGCTCGGCCGAGTCTTAGGGGTGCTCGGCCGAGTTCTTAGAGGTGCTCGACCGAGTCCTTAGGGGTGCTCGGCCGAGCATCATGACCGTTGGATGGCGCCTTTTCAAAAAATTTCAAACGTTGTGCTGATACAAATGGAGTGCTCGGCCGAGTCAAGGAAGGTGCTCGGCCGAGCAGACCCTGAATGTCAAATTTTTCAGATTTTGACTATCAATTCTTAACTTAATGGTGAATCAATTATTCAACCAAAGCAAGTAGATCCGCATACTCACAACACATTTTTAAATGCGTGGCTATGCATTTGAACAAACTCACAACGCATCCAATGATGGTGGCTATGTTCAAAATGGGATAATCTTACATTAAGAATTGAAAGTCTTTTGAGTAAAACCAAAATTTATAATTATAATTTAACACAATACTCTATAAATGAATTAGAGTTGCACCAAGCTCATTAGTGCACGGCCGAATCAAATTGGAAAATTTTGAAAATACGTGAACAAGTGTTTGCACGGCCGTGCTGCTATAACTTGCACGCCCGTGCGCCACTATTCACAGCCTTTTTCCAAAAGGCACCTTTTCATAATTGGCCTGAGCAAGGCCCCTTTCACGTAAAAAATTTTTCTTCACACAAAAGATGAACGGCAAGCAAAAATTAACAGCTAACCAAGACATGAATACACAAGTAGATCCAACACGGTTGTGCGACATAAAACGCTCTGTTGTGCCAATGGGATAATCTTGCATGAACCATCATGTCCTTTTGAGTAAACTTTAATCCATATTCAGAATTTAATCAAGTAATGAATAATAACACTCTAGCAACGAATTAGAGCATTTAAATAACATCATAACATAATGATTTCAACAAGATTAAAAAATCAAAGTATAGCAAACATATTCTATAAGAATTCAAACTTAATCCAAAACTTGAGCGGCTCTGATACCAATTGTTGGAACATTCCTATTTCAATAACCCGAAAGCACTCAAGTCTAGATTAAGTAAGAGAAGATGAAGGTGGAAGCGTGATACCTGTTGAGTCCATCTTGTTACTTGATGATGTTCTTGCAAAGGAAGGAAGAGAAGAAGAAGAAAATCACGTAGGGAATTGTAGATCTTCTTGATGATGAATGCCTTCCTTAGAACTCAGATTATAGAGAGAGTAAATAAGGATGATGTAGTAGTTTCTAGGCTGATGGTAGGCCTCTATATATAGGAAACAATGGCACCTCATCAAGGGACTACACTCTTTCAATTAAGCGGTGTGAAATTACCTGCCCATCATAAATAGGTAATTTCCACCTCGGGAATTCTACACATTTAATTAATATTCTATACTTTTCAATAACATTATTTTAATGATTTATACATGTACGTCTACATATCACTTATATTTATTAAGTATACATATTTTACAATCCATGTTCTAACATATTGTACTTTCTTATTTGTTTGTGAAGCAGAGGCTGATTGCATAGATTTAATAAAGAGCTAAAATATAAGAGTACTCCTATTTTTGATGATAAATAAAAAATGAAATTAATGTCATTTTGAGAAAAAAAAAATAGGGGGACGGTTAGAGCTTTCACATCAGCAAGATTGGTTACATAAAACAATTTAATAAAGATTAAAAAACAAGGGCATAATTGAGACTAGAATCAAAGAGTCCATTATTATAGACATACACTAGAGTCGGGAAAATATAAAAATATGTCCATATAATTAGAGTTGGTCTTATAAAAAACTAATTTTTTTTTAAAATAAGGAAAAACGTGTTTTCAAAATAAACGGTGGCATTTTTGTAATTACACAAATTCGTGTCATCCCAAGCTCCGATCATCTTCTCTGGCCATCCCAAGCTCCGATCGTTCTCCGGCGTTCACTCAGTTTGAGTATTTAGTAACCTACAATTCGTGCCCTAGTTCCGCCATTAAAGTCCATTGTCAACTCTGCTTCGTTACATAATTAATTGGTACTTTATTGATTGGTACATAATTAATTGAAGATAACTGTGTGATTTGATTTCATAGCTCTTCGTTTTTTCGTTGGATAAACAGAATGTCCTTCAATGGTGTGGAAAAAGGGTTTAATTTGAAGTTTGGGTCAATTCAACGAAGCGGTTAGCATGTGTAACAAAGTGCCGGTGCAGGTGTAAAAGTGCCAGTGTTAGTGTAATAAAGTGCCAGTGTTAGTGTATCAAAGTGCTGGTGTTAGTGTAAAACAAGTGCCAGTGTTAGTTTAACAAAGTGCCAGTGTTAGTTTAACAAAGTGCCAGTGTTAGTGTAACAAAGTGCCAGTGTTAGTGTAACCAAGTGCCAGTGTTAGTTTATAAAGTCACTTAATATACATGCACTAGCACTTTTTTTACACTGGCATTCAAAAATACATGGACTGGAATTTGAAAACACATTTACTGGCACTCAAAAATGCATATACTGGCACTCAAAAACACTGATAATTATTTTTGCTAATATTCAAAAAAACATGAACTGGCATTCAAAAAAACATGGACTGGCATTCAAAATTACATGAACTGGCATTCAAAAATACATTGACACTCAGTTACACACTTACTGACACTCTATTATACACTAACGGGCACTCAATTATACACCAACGGGCACTTGATTATACACTAACGGGCACTTGATTATACACTAACGGGCACTCAATTATACACCAACGGGCACTTAATTATACACTAACGGGCACTCTATTATACACTAACAGGCACTTGATTAATCACCAACTGGCACTTGATTAATCATTATAAAACAACAGGTGCTTCAGTCATATCCAAATCCTCACCATTTTCCCCATTCGAAAATTCCCAATCAAACTTCTGCAATAAATGCAAGCGCCACCCAATCGTCACCGCTGCAAACGCAATCCCAGGACACCCCCTCCGTCCCGATCCGAACGGTATCAATTCAAAATCAAATCCTTTGTAATAGTAATGGAGTGTGTAAACGGAAGGTTTCTTTGATTACGGCTCTCAAATAGTTCATCTTCTCCAAGTCATCGTCGGTTATGTGTTGTCTGTCGCCGGTTTGTTTCTGGGATCGGAGAGGGGATTGGTGTTGCCGGAGAAGGAGAAGACGGTGAGGGCGATTGCAATTGGGGTTGCCGGAGACGAAAAAGACGCGATCTTCCCCTTTGCGTATAGAGAGAGAGAGGAGAGAGAGAGAGGTTACGTAACTGTGTGTTGTTATTAGGAAGACGGTAAAACACGTTTTTTGTTAAGTTAACAAAAAACGCGTTTTTTATAAGTTTTTGGCATATAATTAGGTTAATAATACAGATATATCATATAATTAAGAAAAAATTAGGTTAATAATACAGATATATCATATAATTAAGAAAAATGTCTAGAGATTAGGATATCGTTATCTTTCGTCCAACCGAAATGACTGACTAGGCGTCTCTGTTGAAATTTATAATTGACCACGTGGAAAAAAAATGCCCAAGTGAAAACTACTGAGTTATAATGGATCAAAACTACGTCGTTTCAACACTTATTTATATTAAAAAAAAATAAAAAAAATCATCTTCATCATCTCCAACACCGATACCCACCCACCACTCACAAGTTACAACCATCATCCACCATCACCACCAAGATCAACACCACTATAACTACCAAAATCAATACCACCAAATCAATACCACCTTTTCATCTACTTTCACTCTCTCTCTCTACTACAACCTTCTTCCAACAACAATCAAGAACAAAATCAAAAACTAAATTGGATTCTCTCTTTCTCTCTGCTACAACCTTCTTCCAACAACACCAGAATTGAAATCTGGGTTTTGAAACCCTTTTGATTTCTTCAATTGTGGTTTTGTTAAATTTGTCATTACCGAATTACTTACTCTTCTCCACCCATTACTCCAAACAATCCTTCAAGATTATTCCTTTTCACCTTTGATGGTTCCCAACATAAATTTAAAACATTACAACAACAAATGATTTCATTCGACCCGAGAATCAACCACAGTTCCACCAACCTTCTTCCAACAACACCAGAATTGAAAATGAGATTTGATGTATGAAAATGTTTTTTAGGGTTTTGAAAATGTGTTTTCTTTGCAAGAAAGTAAGAACACTTTGAAAATAATGTTGATCCTTGTAGAAGATCATCCATGGAGATGAACTTCCATGGTGATCTTCTTGGATCTAAGAAAAGAAGATGAAAAAACTACATTTTGGAGTTTGAAAAAGCATGCATGAATGAATTTTAGGGTAAGGAGAGGGAGGTTATACCTATCTTCCTTGTGTTTTGTGTTTGAATGGATTCAAAGGCTTGAATGTGTTTAGGGCTTGAAAGTGTTTAGGGTTGATGATTTGAGTTGGTTAAAGAGAAAACAAGTAGATAACAATGAAGTCCTCTATGTTTTCTCTCTAATCCTCCTCCTAAGGGGTGATTTGAGCTTGGATTGGTGTATGTATGAGAGTATGTGTGAGAGTGTTTTGAAGTGTTTGTGAGTGAGTGAGATTTGGGAAAGATTGGAGAGAAAATGGTGGCAATTCAAGTGAATTCCCACTGTTTTCTTTCTATTTTTCGCCAGTGTGCTGTTGCTGTGAGTGATTTGTGTTGTGTAAACTGAGAGATGAGGGTTCAATTTATAGCCCTCTGGAAATGGCAATCATATCCGCGCGGAGGGTCTTGACAGCGTGCACTGTTCATCTGCTACAGTGCAGGCTGTTAGACAGGAGGAATATTTTCAGAAAATTCAAACTGATTGCTGTTTTTCAACTTGCTTAATTCGGATTTTTCCAATTTCTTTTGCTTTTTGAGATTCTTTTCTTGGTTTAACTTTAAATGGCAATGCCCATTTTGCCCTTGCTTTGTTAGAAAAGTTAGAAATGTTAGGAATGTTAGGAATATTATAATTTTCGTTAATTTTCTAACGAAAATACTAACAACTCAAATTGAAGCACTTACAGAAGTGTAGGCAGTAAACGATATTATAGCTATCAATATTGTACTTTCTTATTTGTGAAGCAGAGGCTAATTGCATAGATTTAATAAAGAGCTAAAATAAAGAGCTAAAATATAAGAATACTCCTATTTTTGATGATAAATAAAAAATGAAATTAATGTCATTTTGAGAAAAAAAAAAATAGGGGGACGGTTAGAGCTTTCACATCAGCAAGATTGGTTACATAAAACAATTTAATAAAGGTTAAAAAACAAGGGCATAATTGAGACTAGAATCAAAGAGTCCATTATTATAGACATACACTAGAGTCGGGAAAATATAAAAATATGTCCATATAATTAGGTTAATAATACATATATATCATTATAATTAAGAAAAATGCCTGGAGATTAGGATATTGTTATCTTTCGTCCAAATACTAACGAAATGGCTGACTAGGCGTCTGATTTGAAATTTATAATTGACCACGTGAAAAAAAATGCCCAAATGGAAACTTTTTAATTAGAACGAATCAAAACTACGTCGTTTCAACGCTTATTTACATGAAAAGAAAAAAAAGAAATTCATCCTCATCATCTCTTACACCAGTACCACTGTTACCCACCCACCACTCACAATTTACAACCATCATCCATCATCACCACCAAGATCAACACCACCATCACTACCAAAATCACTACCACCTTTTCATCTACTTTCTCTCTCTCTCTCTGCTACAACCTACTTCCAACAACAATCAAGAACAAAATAAAAAACTAAATTGGATTCTCTCTTTCTCTCTGCTACAACCTTCTTCCAACAACACCAGAATTGAAATCTGGGTTTCGAAACCCTTTTGATTTCTTCAATTGTGGTTTTGTTAAATTTGTCATTACCGAATTACTTACTCTTCTCCACCCATTACTCCAAACAATCCTTCAAGATTATTCCTTTTCACCTTTGATGGTTCCCAACATAAATTTAAAACATTACAACAACAAATGATTTCATTCGACCCGAGAATCAACCACAGTTCCACCAAGCTTCGCAGTCCAATTCAACCCATTTGTTCAAACGTTTTTCTGTGAAATTCACCCTCCTTCTCCCCCAGATCTGCGTATACAGCTCCAAGGTATGATTTTTACTACAATGGCTTCTTCTGGGTATACCTCATAATTTGGTCCCTCTTTTACTTGGGCTTTATAATTTTCTTTTTATTTTTACCTCTTTTTTTCTACATTATTTGCATTTATTTACTAATTTCTTGTTTCTATTCTTCAATTCAGTTCATTATTTAACAAATTTTGTTGGGTCCACCAGATTTTTTTTGTTTCTTATATCTTTTCGTTTCTGAAATTTGTCCCGGGGGTAGGGGTAGCAGGTATGGAGTGGAGGGGAGGAGATGAAGAGGTGGGGAGGGGTGGTGTGTAAAGGGTCAAGAAGGATTGGGTTGGGGTTGAGGGTGATGGAGCTGATGAGTGATGAGGATGGTTTTTTTTTTTTTTTTTTTAATGTAATTAAGTGCAAAACAACGTAATTTCATTCATTCATATTTCATAATCAGAAAACATTGACTTGGGCTTTTTTTTCCACGTAATCAATTATAAATTCCAACTGAGACGCCTAGTCAAACATTTCGTTAATTTTTGGACGAAAAGATGACGATGTCCTAATTTCCATACTCCCTCCGTCCCAATAGTAGCTGTCCAATTTTTGGGTTGCACGCAAATTAAGAAAATGAGAGAAAAGTAAAAATGTTGTGAGTGTAATTTGAAAATAGGAGAGAGAATGAGTGGAGGTAATAGTAAATTATAATGGTGTTGTGAGTATTAAAATAATGTAGGAGAGAGAATGAGTGGAGGGAATAGTAAAGATTCATTTGCCAAAAAAGGAAAATGAAAGCTATTAATGGGACACCCAAAATGACAAAATGAAAAGCTACTATTGGGACGAAGGAAGTACATTTTTCTTAATTACGAGAGTTAATATAACAATTAATTTGTATACGAGCATATTTAAATAATTAACCTTAATAAAGGGACATATTTCTATATTTTTCCCAATAGAGTCAATGTCATAGAGTTGTACTAGTATATACTCCATCCGTCCCATCAAAATTGATACTTATTTCCTTTTTGGTTCGTCCCACCAAAACTGATACTGTCCAAAATGGCAAAGGAATCTTCACTATTTACCCCACTCATTCTCTCTCCAATTTCACTTTTACACTCACAACATTCTCTCTCCTAACTATTTCTCCCACTCATTCTCTCTCCTATTTAATTCTTCATACTCACAACATTTTCTTTCACTTTTTCTCTCACTTACTTTTCCTTAATCCCCGTGCCCAAAAATTTGATATCAATGTTGGTGGGATGGAGGGAGTATATTATATATATATATATATATATATATATATATATATATATATATATATATATATATATATATATATATATATATATATATATATATATATATATATATATATATACTCCCTCCGTCCCATCCGAAATTTGGACAAATTTCCTTTTTAGGGCGTCCCATCCAAATTTGGACTACCAAAATGGAAACCTTAAATCACTATTCTCTCTCATTCATTCTCTCCTACATTATTTTAATACTCACAACACCATTATAATTTACTATTCCCTCCACTCATTCTCTCCTATTTTTAAATTACACTCACAACATTTACCTTTTCCTTAATCTCCGTGTAAAGTAACTTTGTCCAAATTCGGGTGGGACGGAGGGAGTATATAGTTGGACGCAAAAATCTTGTAAAAAATTCGTTTTTTGTTAAGCTTAACAAAAAACGTGTTTTTCACCCGCGGTTCAATTTAACGGACGGTTCATACGCTTTTTCGGTCCGGTTCAATTTCTCGCGTCGTAGTTGTTCAATTTGATTTTTTCCTTTCGTCACTTGTGCTCTTCAATTCGATTTTTCGTCATTGTTCTTCATCAATTTCGTCATTATTCTTCATCAATTTCCACCGATTTTCTTCATCTCCGAACTGTTTTCATTCGTATTTTTACTTCTTATCCGACATTATGACCTGCCAAGTCAAAGAAATTAGGAGCAAGCAGCGTAACGAAGGTATGATTTTACTTGTTTTCAGTCATATTTTTCTTCGATTTCCACCTATTGTTATGGATTGATGCATTGACACATTATGTTCGTGACACTGGTACTTTAAAAAACACAAGCAAACATAAGCAAATGCTGGCACTATTGAAACCCTAACTATGGCACTTTGAAACCGTTGCACTGTCACATTTACTTGCACTGGCACTATCGAAACAGTTGCACTTTCACATTTAATTGCAAACATAAGCAAATGTTGGTACTATTTATAACACTGTCACTTTGAAATCGTAATATTGGCACTTTGACACCGTAAGACTGGCACTTAGAAACCATAACACTAGCACTTTGAAATCATAACACTGGCACTTTGAAACCATACTGCTGGCACTGATGTAATGTTTTTTGATAATTATTTTCAGTTCTATCAAAGCGTAAAAGAGTTGTGGATGATGAGGATTTTGATATCACTAGTAAGAGGCCTACAGGGGGTGTTAAATTTGAGCATTCGTGTACTCCTAAAAGACTTGTTGAGCTCTGTTTAACTTCAGACCAGAAGAGAGATGTTAGGGCTATTGGATTTGGATCTTTGTTGAGTCTTGAGGTTAAGGTATTGCCGCTTAGGCTTGTTCAGTTTCTTGTTGAAAGATTTGAACCAATAACAAGGATACAACAAATTAATTCATCAGAGAAATATGTTATTACAACATCAGATGTTTATGATATATTTTGTCTACCTAGAAATGTTGCAAAGGCTAAGATAAATCGATCATCCAGCATAAATATGGAATTGAGAAATCGATATTTTGAAGAATTTGGGCGTACTAAAGATGGTCTTTCTGCCTATAAACTTTTGGAACGCATTTCTGAGTTACATCAAGGTGGGGATGAATTTAAACGCTTGTTTGTGCTATTTGTTGTCGGAATTTTTCTTGCCCCAGTAGTTACGAAAACAATTGATGTCTCACTGTTAAGTCTTGTAGAAGACGTTTCACAGATAAGCAAGTTTGATTGGTGTCAATGTGTTTTGGATAAATTATGTGAGGGTGTAACGAGGTATAAGAATCAAAAAAAGAATTCAAAAAACTGTAGTGGATGTGTGATGGTGTTGGTGATTGCTTACCTTCATAGATTTCCATTTCAATGGGTGAAAGAATCAACTGTTCTCCCTTTGATTAATCATTGGAATGCTGAAAAATTCAAAGTGAGGATTGATTCTGAAGCGAAAGTTGGTTGGGAAAAATTAATTTTTTCTGGAAAGCATGTTTATCCTATAAGTAGCGTTGGAGACGATTTTGTGGATGAAGTACCCAGTGATTTTGAGGAAGAATATATTCCGTTAAGTATTGAAAGTGGCGTAAAGGAAAGAAATGCAGAGTCAAGCAATGTAAGTACTGTCAATTTGAAATTCTTACACTGGTACTTTGAATTTTTTATACTGGCACTATTGATTACTTACACTGGTACAATGAATAACATGTACTGGCACTTAAAATACCCACATTGACACAAATTTTTGGCTGCTCTGGCACTATTGATTACTTGCAGTGGCACTTAAGATACCCACACTGGTTCAATCATTTGGCTGCACTGGCACTATTCATTACTTGCACTTGGACAATTAATATTATGTACTGGCATTTAAAATACACACACTGGCACAATCATTTGGCTGCACTGGCACTTTTGATTACTTGGACTGGCACAATTGCAATCTGAAACTGGCACAATTGAACTCATTCTTACTATTTTTCATTGATGTAGGCTACTAAGGAGTCATGGGATATATTGAGGAAGGACCTTGATAATGTTGTTCATTCACTGGAATACTAATGGTGGTCTATCATATACTTGTGCAGAGCCAGGTGGGAATACATATCTCTCTCTCTCCATAAGCTTTAGATGACCCACGATCCTTGGCATGCACCAGAAGAGAATCTCAAGTCCATGATGACTTCCTGCTGTTCTTGAGGTAGCAGAATGGGCAGTGGAGTTCACCTGACTTGTTCCTCAAACTATAATATCCCTTCTTAATATCTTCTAAGATATCTTCATTGAACAAAAAAACTTTTTCGTTGATTTATTTTCCAATAATTATCAGTGGAAAAAATATTTTTCAAAAATCATATTCTCCAAAACAAACAGAGCTCTACGGTCAATAAAATTGATTCTTGGAGGGAAGGAAGTTCACATGTGTGCATGTGCAGAACTAATTTTAGTCACGTCTTCTCCACCTCTATTCAATACCCCTCCGTTTCTTTAGACTATGTTTAATAAGTCAACTATCAAAAAACATTCAATTACTCTAATATCACGATATCTCATCTTCTCTCTCCATCCACTTAATCATTCAACTACTTTCTCAACTACACCCCCCACAATAAGCTAGTTTAGTTTAAAATTTAACTCCTCCTAACTCATCAATCTATATCCCATCACTTTTTATTTTATTTACAATATTTAATTTTATAATTAAAAAAATAATAAAAATGATAATAATTTATTATTAAATAATAAATTATTAATATTTTTATTTATAAATTCGAGATTTATTTTGATTTTTTTTAATTCACACTTAATTAATTATTTTTCGAAGCAATTAAATAAATACGAGATTATTTTAATTTTAATTAAAAAAAATAAGGGGTTAACACAACACGGGTGGAAGATAAAAAGAAAAAAATATGGGAAACCAATCAGAGCTCACCATGTGTCATTGCAGGAAAAAAAAAAAGAAGCAAATTATAATGCGTTCAACCAGGTTGAAATGATTCAACCCCTCCCCTTCAACTACCCCCTCTCAACTAGTTTAATCCCCATTCAACCCCCCATTCAACCCCTTATTGCCCATGGTCTTATACTCCCTCCGTTTCAAAATGTTTGTCTCATTTGACTTTTTTGTTGAACTTTGACCACAAATTTATAAGAGATTAATCATGTTCATGAAATTCTAAAAGTTGTTGTTGATAATATTATTAAGGGTTTATTACAAAAAACTCATTACAAAAGATGGCATTTACAAAAACAAACATGTAAGATACAATTTTACAAAAAATTACTTAATTAAATATGAATATTACTAAAAACCATTTTTCATACAAAACATACACCCACACTTCCTCTGTTCACTCTCTCTCTCTACTCAACTGGTCAACCCATCTCCGGCGACCACCTTTCGCACATCCGGCGACCACCTCCGGCGAGTCCATCACAAAACAAAAAACCAAACCCACTTCAATTCTTTGAACAGAATAACAGGATAAAGTAAAAGCAAATAAATTCAAAATCTGGGTAAACAAAAAAATCAAATCTGGGAATACTAAATCCAAATCAAAGAAAAATTCAACAAAAGCAAAATCGAAAAGCAAATGAAAAAAATAATCTGGGTAAACTTAATCCCAAATCAAGTACTTGCTTCAACATCTGTTTGAAACAAGATATTCAAAAAGAAAAAATAATCAAAATGAAAAAAAAATGAAAATCTAAAATATGGTCTTCAATCATTGCGCCTTCAATTATTTTGTGATTCACTTTGTACCTGATACAGAGAGATGAAGGAAAAGGAAGGACTTGGCGTTTCTGATGATTGGAGTATGATGCATAGTCGCTGGAAAATGAAGGTGGAGGCGGAGGCAATGCCGGAGAAAATTGTCAATGGAATGGAAATGGGGAGGAGGAAAACAGGGAGCGGGAAGTGAGCTTGTGCAGTCGTCTGATGAGTGAATTCTTGGTCTTTATTGTTTTTCATTTTTTCATATTTTTGTGAAAATAGTTAGATAGGGGTATATAGAGAGAAAGAGAGGTGTTGATATATGGAAATGGTACATATTTCTTATTGCTAGGTTAGTTTCTGGCTTTGATTTTGAGGGGTTTTTTTTTGGGTGCCCATGATTTATACGGATGTCGGTAAATTTGGATTTCTTTGTGTATCATTATTATTTTCAAAAGAAAAAAAAATAAAATGTTTATCAGTTGTTTATCATGTTTATTATTTGTTTATCAGTTGTTTATCAGCTGTTTATCAGTTGTTTATCAGTCGTTTATCAGTTGTTTATCAGTTGTTTATCATGTTTATCATTTGTGTATCAGTTGTTTATCAGTTGTTTATCAGTTGTTTATCACTTGTTTATCATGTTTATCAGTTGTTTATCAGTTGTTTATCATGTTTATCAGTTGTTTATCGATTGTTTATCAATTGTTTATCAGTTGTTTTATCTTGTTTATCAGTTGTTTATCAGTTGTTTATCAATTGTTTGTCATGTTAATCAGTTGTTTATCAGTTGTTTATCAGTTGTTTATCTTGTTTATCAGTTGTTTATCAGTTGTTTATCAGTTGTTTATCAGTTGTTTATCTTGTTTATCAGTTGTTTATCAGTTGTTTATCTTGTTTATCAGTTGTTTATCACGTTTATCAGTTATTTATCAGTTGTTTATCATGTTTATCAGTTGTTTATCAGTTGTTTATCATGTTTATCAGTTGTTTATCGGTTGTTTATCAGTTGTTTATCATGTTTATCATTTGTTTATCAGTTGTTTATCAGTTGTTTATCAGTTGTTTATCTTGTTTATCAGTTGTTTATCATGTTTATCAGTTGTTTATCAGGTGTTTATCGGTTGTTTATCAGTTGTTTATCATTTTTATCATTTGTTTATCAGTTGTTTATCATGTTTATCAGTTGTTTATCATTTGTTTATCAGTTGTTTATCAGTTGTTTATCATGTTTAAAAAAAAATACTTGAGAAGATACCCAAGGAGTTGACTTGTGGAGGGGGAAAGTGTAGCCATGAAGTGGCAAATTATAATCAGAGACAATTGGGTGATGCCTTGGGGTTTGAGTGCACTAATCTTACAAGGAAGGACAAGTATCTGATGTTGGCGGGGAATGAAGGTGTGGTTCAGCCACAAAAATGAATTGCTTTGTATTAATATTTATGTACTTGGGAGTTTCATTCTTTTAATACTTTGCCCTGAAAAATTTGCTTCAGTTTCTCTTTGAAAATATTATTAATTTCATTTCAATATAAGAATTATCCTTCTGTCTTTTTTTTTTTTTTTATAGTTTCATTTCACAACCCAAAATAATTCTTTGAAAAGTTAACAGAATTAATTAATGCTCATATTTTCTAGTATTTGGAATTCTAGAAGTTTACATAAATAATTCTTTGAAAGCACGGTTAGATTAGAGAAGCTAAAGATTGATTTTTAAAAATCCTTGTGTTACTCCATACTAACAAATACCCCACACTCCCATAAAAGTAGTTTTTTGTAATTTTTATAGAAGTTTTTTGTAATTTCCATTTTGTGTATATTTTTTTTGTAATTTTCATCTTTTAAAATGAGTTTTTTGTAAATGCCTCTAATGGTGAATCAATAGGAATTTTTAAAATTTCATGAACATAATTAAATTGTCATATATTTGTGGTCAAAGTTCAATTAAAAAATCAAATGAGATAAACATTTTGGGACGGAGAGAGTATTATAAAAGATACTCCCTCCGTCCCTAAAAGATTGTCCTGTTGTACATTTTGCAGTTATTAAGGAAGAGCTTCACCTTCTTGTACCTTAGTAGATTTACACTAACATTCATGCCTAAATTTAGAAATGGGACATACTTTTTGGGACAAATCAAAATGACAAATGGGACAATCTTTCAGGGACGAAGGGAGTATAAAATTTCATTTTTGTGTTCATTTACAAAATGTCCAAATCTAAATTGAAAATTTTTAATATTTATTTATTTATTATACCCACTTATCATATTTATATCATCTATCCATTTATTACTCTCATCTCACAATATTCTTTTTTTTTTTAAAAAAAGGGTGTAAACTACTACATTTTATGTTTTTTATAATGGGACCGAGGAAGAAATACAAATTAACCGACCATTTATCAACTCCCTTTTTCCCAGAAATTCTCCCGACCACTTTTAATGAGTACTCCCTCCGTCCCACGTTCCGTCCCATTCAAACTTATTTCTATTTTGATCCGTCCCATGTAAATGCAAACTTCCCAAAATGGCAAAGAATATTCACTATTCCACCCACTCATTCTCTCTCCTACTTCACTTTTACACTCACAACATTCTCTCTCCTCACTATTCCTCCCACTCATTCTCTCTCCTATTTAATTTTTCATACTCACAACATTTAACTTTTTCTCTTTCTTACATCACTTTTCCTTAATTCCCACACCAAAAAAGTTAGTTTGCAATCACGTGGAACGACGTGGAACGGAGGGAGTATTTATTAAACTAATCAAATTTTAGTTAATTGGTTTTCTGAAAAGAAAGATGGACATTTGCGTTTGGAATAAGAATAGACTATGTCCTAGAGGCACTGTGGCCTCATATAAATTTGTTGTCGGCTTCTTTGTCTTTACTAATACGTCCGTGTGTAATGCACGGGGAGATATACAGTAATGCATACTCCCTCCGTCCCAACATTTTATAGACTTTTAGTTTTTTACGGGAATTAAAAAGAAAGTATTATATTGAAAGTGTTATGAGTGTGAAAATAAAATAGGAGAGAGAATGAGTGTAGAGAATAGTAAATTATAATGGTGATGTGAGTATTAAAATAATGTAGGAGAGAGAATGAGTGGAGAGAATAGTAAAGGTTCCTTTCCATTTTAGGAAAGTATATATTATTGTGGGACGCCCAAAAAGGAAAGTTTATATATTATCATGGGACGGAGGGAGTATGTTACTAATGAACAAAATAAAAATTCAATAACATATATTGAAATATAAAATTGTTAGAACATAGATTAATAATATGTGTTATTTAATTTTATATGTTATAATTATTTAATAATGTTAAAGTATAGATCAATATGTAGAATTTCATTAGGTGTAAGTACTATTAAATGATAGGCATAATGGTAACTTCACATCATCATCTTTATGAAAGGGTGTAGTCCCTAAATGAATTGCCCCTTATCTATCTATATAAAGGCTATCCATCAGCCATTTAGAGACACTTAACATCATTTACAATTCAGTCAAAACATTCTTCATTCATTTAAGAAGAACAAGTGTGGGCACTATCATTTAGAAGTACTATCTCCCTACTCTCTTCTTTCTTTCAAGAACACAATCATGGATTCTTCAGGTACACGCTTCCGTCTTCATCTTCCTCTCATTCTTAATCTAGTTGTGAGTCGGTTCATGGTTTGATGGATCATTATGTTCCAACAATTGGTATCAAAGCCTGGTTATATACTAGATTGAATTTGAAATTATTATAGAGCCTTGTGCTTTAATTTATTTCATATTTGTAATCCTTGTGTGATTTCATTTGGTTTTGTTCTTGTTCATGATACTCATCTTGTCTAAGAGTATCATATTCATAACTTCATTCTATTTCTGATTTTTTGGTTTTACTCAAAAGGCTTTCAACCCTTAATGTAAGATTATCCCATTTTTTGAACATAACCACCATCCTTGGATGCGTTGTGAGTTTGTTCATATGCATAGCCACGCATTTTTTAAATGTGTTGTGAGTATGCGGATCTACTTACTTTGGTTGAAAATTGAGTCACCATTAAATTAAGAACTTCATTCAATTTCTGGAAATAATGGTAAAATCAATAGGCACAATGGTTCATACAAGATTACCCCAAGATTTATACTCGATGTCCTGGCAAAGGGTCCGACGCCTGCCGACGTGTAGACTGGTATCGGACCACAAACCCCCGCGGTATGGTATGACTCTCTCTATTTGGTTCAAAACTGTTCATAAAAGGGTGTTAAAAATGATGACTTTTCGTCAAATCTGGGCACTGGGCACATGGGCGGTCGCCCATCTTGATCTGGGCGGTCGCCCATGTGTACAGCAACTTCAATGTCTGTGGAAATGCAGCTTGGGCGGTCGCCCATCTTGACCTGGGCGATCGCCCATGTGTACAGCGACTTGGATATTTGTGGAATTGAAGCTTGGGCGGTTGCCCACTTTGAACTGAGCGACCTCCCATGTATGCAGAAGCTTAAATGTTTATAGAACTACACCCTTTTGGTCATTCGTGCCCTTTTGGTCATTTGTGATAATTTATTAATAAATTATAGTATCTGGACACCAGTCGCGCTTCGGCGGTTCTTAGAGTTATCAAACTTTAAGAATGGACGGGTAGAACAAAATGATATTGTCTTTTATTAATAAATTTCGTTTGTTTCTTTACCATTTAAAATTTTCAGAAATTACCTTAAAGTCTTAAGTGCCCTAAAGTATGATTAATTATATGCTTAAACAAATTTATTCATTGTTTAAATAATATTGTTGCCAAAGCAATTTACGTTATTTAAATACAAATTTGTTAAAGTGATGAATGTAAATATTGATATGTGATAACATGCTTGTTTTCCAAAGGAGACCTTGTTATTGACTAAGTGTTTACATTCATGGGGTAATAATTGAACTAAACTTTTGGTCATTTTAAATGCTGTGAACTATCCCAAAGAAAGGCGGGTGTTTAAAGTGAATTGTTTAAATTCTTTATTGTCGGATAACAAGTACCTTAAATTTTAGGACATTTTTTATACTTGAAACCGGCCCAAAGGAAGGCAAGTATTTAAAATGTATTGTTTGAATTATTTGTTCACCCTAAGATAAATCAAATTGTGAGTCAATTCGCAATCCAAAGATTAGTCTTGATGTCATGTTGATTATCTTTATTTGGATGGAATTCATTTGATATAATTAATCATTATGTAGTTTCTTATATATGTTTTGTTTCATTCTTGTTCTTCTCCTTCAGATTTGATTAATGCTTTATCCGTAACTACTGCTATAAATGATGTACCTTTGCTTACTGGAACTAAACTTAAAACTTGGAAAATAATATAACAATGATCTTAGGCAATATGGACATCGATCACGCATTAGGGAAATCAAGTCCCGATGCTCTCACTAAAGGAAATATCGTTATAGAACGAAAAAATGTTGAGCAATGGGAACGGTCCAACCGCGTGAGTCTAATGATCATGAAAAATGCAGTTTCAAAGACATTTTTGGACAATGTCTCTGGGGTCGAAAATGCTGAGTTTTTCTTTGAATTCTTGTGAAAACTTGTTTCCATACGGTACAAGGGTGAGGAAAATCTACGGGAGTACAATATTGAATTATTTCAACTTTCGATCAAACTAAAAGCACTTAAGTTAGAGATTTCGGAAGATTTGCTCGTGCACTTAGTTTTGATCTATCTTCCTCCTCAATTTGGTCCTTTTGAAATGACCTATAAATGTCAAAAGAAAAAGTGGAAAATTAATGGATTACTTTCACATATGACATTAGAGGAAGATAGGATGAAATATCTCAAATTAGAAAGTACTCACTCAGCATTTACTTCTTCTCGTGGGATTAAGAGAAGAGGGAAGGAAATTGCGGTTGCAAGTAAGAAGCATAAGGGATCATTTAAGGGTCATAAAGTCAAGAAATGCTTCTTCTGCAAGGACCTTACTCGCATGAAGAACGACTACCATAAGTATCGCGAATGGCGAATTCAGAATGGTATGTCATTTGGTCTTGTTTGTACTAAGGCAAATTTGGTTTCAATTCCTTAATATACATAGTGGTTGTATTTGGTGCAACAACTCACATTAGTTCATGTATGCAGGGTTGCCTGAATTACCGAATCCCCAGTGAAGATGAGAAATACATCTATATGAAAGCTGGAAATCCGGTTGAAGTTATAGGCATAGGAACTTTTGAATTATTGATAAGTACTGGCTATTATTTTGTATTAAATAATACATTCATTGTACCATCTTTTGATGGAATTTAATATCTATCACAATTTTGACAAGGAAGGTTACTCTTGTTCTTTGGTAATAATAAATGTGATCTTTATTTTAAATTTCAAACTTGTCGGTACTAGTAATTTGTCATATATCGATAATTTTAATTTACTTGACATAGTCAAGAAAATGAATGGGTCCCATAATAATGAAATCAAAACTAAAGGCACTAAGCAAAAGTTATCAAGTGAAAATTTTTGTATTCTATGGCATAGGCGTTTGGGTCATATCTCCAAAGGGAGAATTGATAAAGCTTATGTCGGAGGGAATCCTAAAAACAGCTTGATACTCCGGATAAAACTTTTGCATTAGGTGTTTTAAAGAATAAATTTACAAACATTAAAGGAAATAGAATTTTGAGAGCATCAAACGTCTTGAAACTAATTCATATGGACATTTGTGAACCATTCATTAACCCTTCATGGAATGGTCAACAATATTTCATTACGTTCATAGATGATTACTCTCGTTATGGATACATTATTTTCTTCATGTAAAGTTTCAATCATTGATCGTTTTCAAGTCTTTTAAGGCATAAGAAAGACTATTAAGAACGTTAAATCCGATCATGGTAGTGAAAACTACGGACGATATAACGTATTGGGTGAATAACGTCCGGATCCTTTATATTCGCTATTTTGAAGAGTGTAGGATTGTCTCTCACTACACCATGTCGGGTAAACCTAGCATAGTATATTGGAGAGACATAAATCCTTAAGGATATGGTAAGAAGTATATTTTCTTGTACTTCTTTACCTTACTCATTATGTGCGAAGCATTAAAAATCGCAGCTTATATTCTCAATAGAGCACCTTCAAAAGTTATCGACAAAACCCCTTATGAGTTATGGACGAATAAGAAACCGTCCTTAAATCATCTTCATGTATGGGGGTGTCCAGCAGATGCTAGACTTTATAGGCCTAATGAGGGCAAACTGGACCTTAATACTGTTAGTAGCTATTTTGTAGGGTATGCCGAGAGATCTAGGGGATATAAATTTTATGACCCGAAAAATAGAACATTTTTCGAGACTGGCAATGTTAGGTTCCTTGAGGATGTTGAATTTAGTGGGAGAAATAGTAATGATTTTGAATTTGAAGAGTTAGAGGAACCACTCTTTATTACTCAAACTTTAGTTCCTGTTGAAAATCAAGTAATTGTACCTGAAATTCAACAAAGAACATACAATTCAAAATAATATAGAGACTCCCGTAAATAACGGACAACATGAAAATGTTGGACATAATGAAATTCAACAACCTCAAAATGAGGATGAACCGGTGTCCTTAAGGAGATCTACTAGAGAAAGAAGAAGTGTTATTTCGGATATTTATGATATGTATCTTGCGGAGAATTAGGACACCTTAGGTTTAGTGGGAGATGATCTAATCACCTTCCATGAAGCCATTAATAGTCCTAATTATCATAAGTGGATCAATGCCATCAATGAGGAGTTAAAATCAATGAAAGACAATGATATTTGGGATCTTGTCCCATTACCTGAAGCTGTAAAACCTATTGGTTATAAATTGATATTTAAAATCAAAAGTGATTAGCAAAGTAATATGGAAAGATATAAGGCACGTCTTGTTGCTAATGTATTTACTCAAAAGAAAGACATTGATTATAAAGAAATATTTTTTCCGATATTTTCTAAAACCTTTTTTATGATCATTATGGCATTAGTGGCACATTATGATCTTGAGCTTCATCAAATGAATGTTAAGACAGCTTTTCTCAATGACGACATTGAGGAAACTATCTATATGAAGAAACCAGAAATAGTGACTAATTCGGATCAAACTAGTCAACTGGTTTGTAAACTTAAGAAATCCATTTATGGGCTTAAGCAAGCATCTCGTCAATGGTACTTAAAATTTAACCAAGTTATTCTTTCATTTGGCTTTGAAATGAATCTTGATGAAGATTGTGTATACCATAAGTTCAGTGGGAGTAGATTTATTATTTTGGTCTTATATGTGGATGATATTTGGATGATATTTTTCTTGCTAGTAATGATAAGAACCTTCTAAAAGAAACTAAAAAATTTCTCAAACAAATTTGAGATGAAAGATCTTGGTAAGGCATCTTTTGTATTAGGAATCCAAATTCATCGTGATCATTCACGAGGTATTTTGGAATTATCACAAAAGAGCTATATAGAGAAGGTATTACAAAGGTTTAGCATGGAAAATTGTAAACCACATGACACCCCTGTCTCTAAGGGAGATAAATTCAGTTTAAAGTAATGTCCTAAAATTAATTTTTGATCCAAGTATATGGAAAATATCCCTTATGCACCGACAGTAGGAAGCTTAATATATGCGCAAGTGTGTACTCGTACAGACCTTGTATTTATTATTGGGATGCTTGGTCAATACCAAAGCAATTCGGAAAGAAGAACATTAAGTCGCATCCAAAAAATGATGAAGTACCTATAAAACATTAAACTACATGCTTATGTATATAAAATCGGATCATTTTGAGATCATTAAGTATTCTGATTATGTTTTAATGGATGCAAAGATTTCGAAAGACATCATATGGTTATGTCTCTTGTTAAAGAGAAATAAGTATAAAATGAACAAATATATATACAACTTATAGGATCAAACTCCATGTTATTGGATCCATTTTGTAAAGCGTAATCTCTTTTGATGTTTCACGAGCATACTGCTCATATGGGTGAAACAATTTTTGATAATGCTTAATCAGTGGGAGTTTGTGTTGTTTTCTATTTCTTTGTGTTGTTTTATATTGATCTCATTTGGTTAAATAGGACTAGTTGGAGAATATATATATGCGTTCTTCATATATATTCATTAATATTCCATGCTACATATCTATACTTAATCTATGTCATTTAGTTGGATATATATATGTGATTAATGTGGGTTTAGTTGCGAATCAATTACAACGACTGCCCCTTTAGTCCCTATACTTATAAGACTAATGGACGGGATTGTATTGGATGACAATAAACGTGCACATAAGGGTTGTCGTTCATATTATAAATGATTTAAGGAATTTATTTAGTAAAAGATACATATTAATATTAATCCAAGTGGGAGATTGTTAGAACATGGATTAATAATATGTGTTATTTAATTCCATATGTTATAATCATTTAATAATGTTAAAGTATAGACCAAATATATAGAATTCCATTAGATGTAAGTACCATTAAATGATGGGCATAATGGTAATTTCACACCATCATCTTTATGAAAGGGTGTAGTCCCTAAATGAAGTGCCCCTTCTCTATCTATATAAAGGCTATCCATCAGTCATTTAGAGACACTTAACATCATTTACAATTCAGTCAAAATATTCTTCATTCATCTAAGAAGAACAAGTGTGGGCACTATCATTTAGAAGTACTATCTCCCTACTCTCTTCTTTCATTCAAGAACAAGATCAAAAACACAATCATGGATTCTTCAGGTACACGCTTCCGTCTTCATCTTCCTCTCATTCTTAATCTAGTTGTGAGTCGGTTCATGGTTTGATGGATCATTATGTTCCAACAAATGAGTTATGAACGTGAATTCGTGTCCGGATAAGGTCCAATGAATTGAGATCAAAATATAACCCATACAGGTCTCAATTACGACAAAAAGAGTGAAATTTCCTTACCTTTGCTCGTCATGCCTTCTCGTCATTCTCACTATGTCGACCTAGATATAGAATAACGTATAATGACTGAGGCCCAACAGAATTGTATGTCGACGAGTCACAAATTTAATATGCTGAGCAAGGCATCCAACAATGTCGAGTAAGGCCTCCTCTGAAAACGAGGAGCTCCTCCTCGGTCTCCATATATAATAAGGAAATGGGCTTCCCTATCCTTACTCTCCACTTCACCGGCGTCAACCCAATTCGACCAAGCATGGTACGACGAAGAGCATGGCTCAGGCGCACGTGCAGATTGCTATTAACCAATCCTATTCAAATAATGACTGTGAAAAGTTATAATCCCCCTAGGATTATAATATTATCTTACAAGCTTTCTTATCCAACAAGGACTGAACAGTTATAATCCCTCTAGGATTATAACCTCCTCACCTATGAATTCCTATTCAACAAGGATTGTATAATGATATGCCTATAAATACAAGCCATAATTCACATTATTTTGATAATCTATCTTTTGAATCTAAACTCTTGTCAATTGATTCCTCTCTCTAAAGACAAATTAATACTTACTCTCACGCCGGAGTGCATTCGTCGATGAAGCCCCGGCCTAGTTTACGTGTTTGTTCATCTTTTTCAGGCTATTCAATCTTTCAGGATACAACTGTTGTTGAATTTGGGCTAGCAGAACATTTTGCATCATCGGTTTGGTTCCATTGCAGGAAACGATTCGAAACACCCGTTGAATAGCTTGAAAATTTCTGCTCTAAATCTCCTAGTCCTAATGGAAGACGGATGTACTGCTAGTATTACTCCTGAACATGATAACGTTCTTGAGGAAGAAACTCATGGCAACACAAGGACTGCTTTTTCTTTTCCTAATGGGAGGCGCCTCCTCCACCACCGCTTAATGGGTTGCCGCCCCTATGAATGAATATACGTTACGGGGACGGCCGTAACACACAGTGCGAGATGAATCCACCTCATTGTTGGCGTCGAGGAAGGCTGCCGATAGCCGATGACGAGGAATGTTGTCCGGGGAGCTGGGGTCCCTCCCGGGTTGATCCTTGGAGAACTCTAATGCATCAAAAAATGGAAACTTTGCAATGCATTTACGAAACGTAAAATGCCTTGCTTCAATTAGATCCTGAACATTCTCTGGCGGAATTCATAAGGCCTATGAGGACTGGAAATTTTCTTGGAGGGCAAACTCAGGTTGATAAGCGTGGTAGTCAGGTGATGTGTACGCTGCGGAATACAATAACAAGAATCGTGTAAACGAATCTTAAATGAGACTTCCAAAAGAAATCTCAAAAAACAAAGTTAAAATAGACTTTGATTAATAACCGAAAAGGGACAATAATTGCAAAGCAATAATTTGATTATATAAAACTTGATGATTAAAACAATGAAGACTAACGTATTTATACTACTTACAATAAGGAAGAACCTATTTACAAATGTATGAAAAGATACAACATGAATCAGACATGTCCCTTCGATGAACAGGTGCGAACTCAACAGACACATCCCTTCCAGGAACCACTCGGCCGAGTCAGCGGCTTCGCTCGGCCGAGCAAGCTACCATGAATCCATAGACACTGACCCTTCCGGGGAACCCCTCGTAGGAGTGACTTCGCTCGGCAACCGCTGACTCGGAGCAGTGCCTTGACTCGGCCAGAGCAACCGCCTTGACTCGGCCAGAGGCACGGCTATTATCAAAACCCAAGCTTACGCCTTCTTCTCCCTCGGCCGAGTCAATGAATCAGCTCGGCCGAGCACCATTGCTTTAGACTTGTGTGTCTTTTAAACACCACAATCTTCAAGTGCCATGCCATCCTGGTCCCCAAGTTGTTCTGCTTCAACACGATCTTCATCATGCTCCCCTACTTTAAAAGAATTCATCCCCGAATCCATGTCATTATAAAGAGGCTCATCCGGGTAAAAAGCAACTAAATCCGCCACATTAAAAGTTGGGGAGATATTCCACCCAGTTGGTAATTCTACCACATAAGCGTTGTCGTTGATTTTCTGAACAATCTTGCAAGGGCCAAGTTTCTTTTGATGTAGCTTTCTATATGTTCCTTAAGGGAATCTCTCTTTGCGTAGATGGACCATCACCATGTCACCTACTTTGAAGACCTTCAAACGACGTCGCTTGTCTGCATGTTCTTTGTACTTTGCATTTGACTCCGTAATATTTCTTCTTACTTTTGTTTGAACTACCTCGATCATTTCTGCCATATGATCAGCAACAACACTATATCCTGGAACCTTTGGTAAAGGAATCAAATAAAGAGTATACGTAGGAGGCTTTTGATAAACTATCTCAAAAGGTGACTTTTTCGTAGTACGATTTACCATGTTGCTGAAAGCAAACTCAGCTGTGGCCAATGCTAAATCCCACTTTTTAGGAAAATCCCCACACAGACAACGAATCATTGAACCCAACGTCCGATTTACCACCTCTGTTTGACCATCTGTTTGAGGGTGAAATGAACTACTATATTGTAAGGAAGTCTGAAATATATGCCAAAGAGTATGCCAAAAATGACTCAGAAATTTTGTATCTCGATCTGATGTGATTGACTTAGGCACCCCATGTAGGCGAACCACCTCCCTGAAGAATAAACCCGCTATATGTGCAGCATCCGATGTTTTTCGACAAGGAATGAAGTGAGCCATCTTAGAAAAACGGTCAACCACCACAAAAACTGAATCATTACCTCTCTGTGTTCTAGGTAGCCCCAAAACGAAATCCATAGAAATGTCTTCCCACGGACCATCCGGAACAGGTAAAGGAGAATATAATCCCGTATTCTGGGACTGTCCTTTATTGCGTTGACAAATCATACATTTTTGAACAAAAGTGTGCGTATCTTTGCGAAGTTGTGGCAAAAAATACTTCCGGGCAACAAGTTCAACTGTTTTGTCCCGACCAAGGTGACCATCCTTATGTAACTCCGCAATAAGGCTTTCGCGAATGGAACCGTGAGGGATGCACAACTTGTCACGATAAAATAAAAACTCATCCTGCAATAAATATAAGCCAACCAGACCTCCATCTCTACACTTAGCCCATATCTCTGCAAAATCAACATCTGTCGCATACAAACTCTTCAAACAATCAAATCCCACTACCGACGTATGCATAGTTGTCAATAAACTAGCCCGGCGACTTAAAGCATCCGCCACTTTATTAAGCTGTCCACTTTTGTGTTGAATGACAAAAGTAAACTGCTGTAAATAGGATACCCAACGTGCATGCATGCGAGTAAGAATTGTCTTACCATTCAAGTATTTCAAGGCTTCATGATCCGTATGGAGAACGAATTCACGATGCAGCAAATATTGTTCCCAGTGTTTAATAGCCTGTACAACCGCATAGAACTCAAGTTCATACGTAGTCCACTTTCGCTTTGACTCCTCCAATTTTTGACTCATAAAAGCAATCGGCCTCTTCCTTTGCATCAAAACAGCCCCAATGCCAACCACCGAAGCATCCGTTTCCAACTCGAATGGTATGAAAAAATCAGGTAACACAAGGAGCGGAGCATTAGTCAATTTGTCTTTAATCAACACAAAACTTGCTGCGGCTTCATCACCCCAAGAAAATCTTCCTTTCTTCATACAATCAGTAATAGGGGCCATAATAGTGCTAAAATTTCGTATGAAACGCCGGTAAAAAGTAGCAAGCCCATGAAATCTTCGCACTTCACTAACTGTCTTGGGAGTTGGCCATTCACGAATAGCACAGACCTTTTCCTCATCCACCTGAATGCCATCCGCTGAAACAATGTATCCCAAAAACAATAATTTATCCAACATAAAACTGCACTTCTTTAAATTAACATACAACTCGTTTGCCCGTAATGCTTTTAAAACACTTTGCACATGTCCGATATGCTCCTCCTCAGTTTTGCTATAAATCAAAATATCATCAAAATACACCACAAGAAATTTCCCATTAAACTGCTTGAGAACTTGGTGCATTAGACGCATAAATGTACTCAGTGCATTGGACAAACCGAATGGCATTACTAACCACTCATATAACCCTTCCTTAGTTTTGAAAATTTGTTTTCCATTCATCGCCTTGTCGAATCCGAACTTGATGGTACCCGCTCTTTAAATCAATCTTGGAAAATACTTTGGAACCACAGAAGCATATCAACATATCATCCAACCGAGGAATAGGGAATCTATACTTGTTTGTAATTTTGTTGATTGCTCTACTATCAATGCACATGCGCCATGTACCATCTTTCTTAGGCACAAGTAAAGATGGGATTTGCCATATGGACTTAAACTCTCTGTATATACCCCTTTTTCAACAGCTCTTCTACCTGTTCTTTGAGGATCTCATGCTCAGCATGACTCATTCAATAATGAGAGAGATTAGGCAACGAAGCACCGGGTGCAAAATCAATGTTATGCTGAATATCTCGCAAGGGTGGCAACCCCGGAGGGAGATCATCAGGCATAATATCACGAAACTTATCCAAAACTGACTTTAATGATCTTGGAACCAAACTAACTTGTCCCAAATTTTCTTTCTGCACAATAGCATATATAACAGGTGCATCTGCTATATCTTCAATAAACTCGTGAGCCGTACACAAAGAAATAATAGGTTTAAATTTCTTATTACCACGAGAACTCGTATCAAGTGTTGAACGTAATTGAAAACGAAACCCATCCTTTGTGAAAAGCAAAGTATTTTCTCTCCCATTATATATCACATTTACGTCATACTGCCACGGTCTACCCAATAATACATGACATGCATTCATATCGACAATATCGCATAAAATTTCATCCTTGTAACTCCTATAGAAAAAGGAATAGTCTTTGTTCGTGTACCTTTATATTCTTTGCCGAAATTAATCCAACCAACTGTGTAAGGGGACGGGTGCTTGTGAATCTTCAACTGAAAAGAATCCACGAAACTACGAGCCACCAAATTCTCACTACTACCACTATCCACAATAACTGTTGCATCAACATTACTAACCTTCCCCTTTGTTCGAAAGATATTGTGTCGTTCCGGATCATCATCATCACAAGGGGTTGTCAATAAAAGCCATCGAACCACCAAAGACTCATGGTTATTTGGCTCTTCCATCTCCTCATTTAGATCAATCACACCGTCTTCATCATCTACTTCATCATCTCGGTCTACCATGTTGACTCCTCGTCTCATAGGGCATTGACTAGCCATGTGCCCTTGTTGTAAACACCGAAAACACTTATCACTAAAAAATTTAGCGTAAGGGTTCTGATTTTGTTGACCACGATTAGTCGTGTTGGTGTTACGCCCTAGCAGGGATTACGAACATCAGTGTGGGCCAACTGCTTCCCTTCATTTTTACCTGTTTCCACACCTTGTGTTTTCTCTGAACCCGTCACCGTACTAGACTCGGTCACTTGATTCTTAGAACTCAAAGAAGGTGCTGTAGAAAAATTTCTGTATGACAGCTGCTTCTCGATCTTCTTAGCACGAGTTATAACTTCACTCACAGACCGGTTTGTAAACAACTCTACCTGATTCTTAATGCCGACCCGAAGACCACTAATGAATCTTGCAACTTCTTGCGCCTCTGTTTCATCCAAATCTGCTCGTGCTGATTGGGCATGAAAATCGTGGGCATAGTTGTAAGTACCCAAATCCGGATCGTCCAAATCCGTCAGAAAGTTAGCAGAAATCCAGTTAGCGGCCCGCTCCCGGAGGTGCTTAGGAACTCGTTAAACTCCCGTTGCCGTACCAACAAGACGTCCGGGGCGCCCATGCATCCGACGTCAAGCCGTACTTAACACGTGTCATCTCACGTAAAAGTATGACTTTCCACTGAAAACGCATTTAGGCACTTTCAGGGGCATTTCGGACATTTTCCGGATTTGTTATTTTAAAAAACGGACAAAATCGGGGCCAGGGGGACAAAATCCCACATGGCTGGTGACTCAGAGGGACACTTGGCACGCATGCCACCTCCCTCTAGTCACCCTTCAATCAAATTCAAATGGAACAGACTAAAATACCCCTGGTATACAGTCAAAGTCCGTAGGACTCCTGTGGACTTTCACGAAATTGCCCAAGTCCCCAGATTTCAAAAATACCCGAAAACCCCACGGATTCGGTCCAAGTCCGTCAGGACTCCTACGCAATTTTCACCCTATAAATAGGATTCTTTGTCGAAAGCGAAAAGGAGGATTTTTAACACCAAAAATTCACTACCTCACGGCCCTAAGCAGTTTTCACCCCTTTCGAGCTCCCGTTTTGTCTCGATTCGCGTGAAACCTTCGTATTTCGATCAAATACGCACCTTACTACTTCGAAAAAACCTTTTGAATCACTTTCCGTGTCAGTACACACCTCCCAGGAGCCAAAGGAGTCGACCACAGCCATAGGTATAACTCCCTCTCTCTAAATCTCTCGTTCCGTCTCGGTTTACGCGCCAGTCGCTACAACCGTTTCGAACGTCGTTATCAAAATGTAGACGCCTCCGTCTAACGGGGTCCGATACGTTTTAGCCCCTCGATCCTCTTCTCTTTCCGTAAGAGAAGTAATCACGGGTTAAAACGGCGTTGACCCAGATTCAGTTTACTTTTATTGTCATTTACCAATTCCGGATCGATCGATCCGTCGATCGTCATTTTAATTCCTGTCATTTACAAATCCGAGCCGCTTGGCCTCGTTGATCGTCATTTACGAATCCAGATCGTTTGATTCCGTTGATACCGCACTTTAAATACTGTCATTTACAAAGTCCGACCCGTTTGGATCGTGATAGTATTTACTTTTCAAAGTCCGAGTCGCAACCCGATTCGTTGATCGCATATCATTTAATACGCATTTTTCCCATAAAAATCGTTAACAATGTAATGCCCGGTTCAAAACCGGAGTTCGTCCGTCGAACTCTCTTTCAAAACGCGCGACATGACGTTCGGCCTCCGAATTCATATTCAAACTAAAAGCCGCCATTTGACACTCAAAATCATTTAAAACGCATTTTTCCCGTAAAAATCGTTAACAATGACTTCGCACGGTTCAAAATCGACGTTTGCCACGCAAACGCTCATTTCAAACTCAAAATCGACGTTTGCCACGCAAAGCGCTCATTTCAAACTCAAAATCGGCGTTTGCCACGCAAATGCTCATTTCAAACTCAAAATCGACGTTTGCCACGCAAACGCTCATTTCAAACTCAAAATCGACGTTTGCCACGCAAACGCTCATTTCAACCTCAAAATCGACGTTTGTCATTCAAACGCTCGTCTTTTCAAACAAAGTCACCTAATCAACATTTGTCATTCAAACCAAGATTAAGCTTGTCATTCGAAGCCCCCATTTCAAAAGACACACACACACACACACACGATTTCGAGAAAGGTAGAAAGACTCGTCATGCGAGGCGTTTCGGGCGATCTCGTAATACTCTACCGAAACGTAACTTGACCTCGAACCTAACAATCTATGGTACAAAAAGCTTTTTACTCGTTTTTCTTTGCCAATAAAAATGATCCGTTTTCAAAGCCTTTTCCTAAGTTTTGCTACCAATAAAAACGACACCTTTTCACAATAGCCGTTTCTCAACGTTTGGGCTCAAAATACAAAAACCGCGTGGCGACTCCTCATTTTCCTTCCCATGAAGCGAGGTCTCGAGACACCAGCCCCTCCGCGAAAGACAACCTCCTTCGCTCGCGCGAATCAGGGTAATTTCGGTTGGCGACTCCGGCAGGGGATAAGATACTTTTTCAAAACTATCATTGTTTTCAAAAAAGCCTTAGTGGAGTCAAACTTTCGTTTACCCTTCCTCGTTTCCGTGTGTGTGTGTTCCTTTAAACCTCAAACGGTTTTTGTTTCAAAGGCATTACATTGTCAACTTTTCAAAATCTTACCATGTTTGTGCATCCCCATTCATGTTAGATTTTCATTCTTTGTCTTTTGAGCTAGCATCATAATCCTTTAAGACACATTACGAAAAAATCTCTGTTTTACTCGGAAAAAAAAGGAATTTTAGTGACCGCACACTACGCGCACTTCTTTGCCTCGAAACACCGCACTTCACGTGCACTTGCTTGCCTCGGTACAGCACACTCTGACCCTAACCGGGATGGCCTTATCGGTTGCACTCAGGTTGGCACGCGAGATGCCTTTCGGGCGCGCGGGGTCGTCCCAAACATCCCATCCTAGCCCGTGTAAGCCATGCACTCTTTGTGTCACACTTTGTCCAAGACCCCGGTTGGTTTTTGGCTTAGCTCGTGTCATAAAGCCTAAGTGTATATTTTTCACGCCGGGCCTCGCTCCGAGTCAAGCTCGAGAGTTTGAGACCAAAGGTCGTTCCCGACCCGAAGTCTTGAGCTTTTCGGCCTTGACTTTGACGCGGAGCTCTGTAGAAAAATATACAGAAGGTTGATGTGACGCCGTGTCACCAAACCTCGCCGTATGTATCGTACCGGCCACAACTTGGCCAACGCTAAAAAGCTAAGGTCTCGCACAAGCGAGTCGGGAAGGTCATGCCCAAATTTTGGCACGATCCCGCCTTAACTTAAGGACGTTGACTTTGGCGTGGCCGTACGTCACACACGTTGAAAGTTTGCGTGATCAGCTAGCCTTAAGTTAACTTTTTCCTTTGTCGGTGGAGCTCGCTTGCCTTATCGAGACCTCGCTCGGGATAGTCCGTCACGAGAAAGATGATCTACAATGGAAACGAGGGGCTTATAAGCGTAGTGACGAGATCGGCTGATTAGAGCTCTAGGATTAGTTACGAAAAGAAAACCCGCTCTTTTCCAACCGATTAGGACTACGAGAAACGTGCTTTAAGTAAACATTAATCGGTAGCTGCACATTGCACAAGCCCGAAAACCTTGAGCCAAATCTCCTTTTCCGAAGCCTAAACCCTTCCTTTCATTCCTGTAGCGAGCGAGAAAGTGGTTGAGATTTCCGGGTCGGCGCCTTGCCCGGGATCACGTAACGGCGGCGTCGAGACGGTTCTTCGGTTCCCTCGGTTCCCTCGGCCCGAATTTCCGACATGTCTAGCTCAGAAATCGTGACGGGGAAGGACCCCGCCACCGCTGAGATATGACATTGGAAGAAGCCATCAGGGCTTGTGATGTTCACGAGGCGAAGAAGATCGGCGAGAATTTCGTAGTACGGCTTACGAATGAGCGTGGTATAGCGGCTATCCCCCAGTCGAGACGGTACTTTTGTCACAGTCGAGGATGACGATTCCCAAAACCAGTTCACCAAACCTTCAATCGGGTTCCTCCCCCGCCAACTTACGGGATGCCTTCCAACGAGGAAAGCAGTAGGCCTAGGCTCCATGTTGCCACCTCTCGGGGCAACCACTGCCATTTTGGTCGGCCAGGTGCTACTCCTATCACTCAATACCACCGGCGCACCCTGGACCATCTCGAGGATGCCAATATTCCTCAATAACCTCCAGGGTTCGTCCCGTTGCCTATACACGAATCCACTAAACAGGGGACAAACCCCGTCTGATTCGAAAAAGGCCCCGTATATTCTCATATACCAAGCCTTCCACCTCCAATCACTACAGCTCACGTGGTAGCACCGGCGCCATGAGCCTCACTGATCCACCCTTGGACCCGACCTTAGCTGGATGGTTGAGCAAATGAAAGACACAGAAAGCCGCCATGAGCGGCTCAAGCGGGAAACGCTCGAATCCGCGAGATCAGGGAATGGTCACGCCTCTCCCTGCCAAGTTCGAGAATGCGGAGATGGACCGATTCGACGGAACAGAATGTCCTCAAACGCACGTCGACACCTACGTTCTCGGCATGAGAGCAAAAGGAGCAACCCTCCGGCCAAATGGCCGACCACTTCCGGCATACGCTTAAAAGCTCGGCGTTACGATGGTTTTTGAGGGTCAAGCACTGCGGATCACCACACACAGGAACGGATCGGTAACATCTTCTGGAGCAGTACGAGATCCAACTTAGAGTGGGAAACAAGTCGCGAGGACTTAATCACCGGCGAGCGAAGCGGATGAAAGTGTTGGGGAATTCTATAAAAGATGGGTGGAAACTCTCAGAGATCATGGAGCCGCTCTCGAAAGACGAGCAGATGCGGATCTTGAAGTCACACTTAAGACCGTCCATCGGAACTCTCATCGAGTCACAATTTCTTCCCGAGATCTCGGGCCATGGTCAATGCGGCTCACGGTTCGAGAAGGATCTCAAGGAAAATTTGGCTCTTGCCACGGCCATACGAGATCTGGCTCGGCAATTGCATTGATCCGCACCGGCCCCGGCGAGAAGATACGTCTGTCGACTACGTCCATCGGGGACAACGGTCGGGTAACGAAACCCGGTCCCACAAAGCAACAATTCTACTCGGAAGCGACTGCTTAGTACACTTCGACAAGTTGGACATGCCCTTTGAGCGAGATCTTTGGAAGGGTTAATCGGAGGGTCTCCTTAAGCCCGTTGCCAATTACAAACCCAAAATTCCCGTAGCCAATGCGGACAAGAGCAAATCTTGCGCCTTCCATCGATATCACGGCCATACCACGGACAAGCTGTTTGGGGTTACGATACGAAATCGAACTTGATAGAAGAAGGCAAGTTAGAGCGCCCCCGTGGGCCAATACGATCGGGAACCCTTTTAGAACAATAACGGCGTGAATTCCATTGAGTGGGTGCCCAAGAAGAGTGCCACGAGAACCGGTTTCTCCGCCTCTTTCGGCGGATCCTCCTCTAATGTCCACATCGGCTACGATGTTTGCGGCTACTCACTTTGCACAGTACGAGTCAGCTGTCCAGGAGCAATCCTCAGAAAACAAAAGAAGAAATCCTCTCAGCGGCAGGCGAGAGAAAGATGCGAAGCTGGGGACACCGGTGTAGGTACACTCGGAGAACCTTAGGGAGGTTCGACTACTACGTCTTGTACTCCGGCCAGTCCTCTTTGCCTCCGGGCCATGCGGCTTTAGAGCAAACGGGGGTGGGAAAGCCGAAAAGTCCCATTGAAACCGAGAATTCGAGACCACAGGACAGGAATACCTCGGATCTTGGTAATCTTCTTGCCGGTCGGAAGCCTAACCCTCCGCGGGATCGGCCAAGATTCAATTTGTCCGGCTTAGAGGCTCGGACCGGTAAAGGAAGATCAAGGTCGGCTTGGCAATCGCACTCGATCAATGTGCTAACCAAGGGCGACAACCGCCACAAGCGGCCTCAATACACTCACGAGGTTCAGTAAGGCTTTACCTCGCAAGAGGAAGACGGAAACGGATGGCTTGATGACTCTCCTTCTACGGATAGAGATGAGATCTACGACTCCCGTTTGTATGGCGGTATGATCACGTTACGTGATGAAGACCTACGAGAGATGCCTCGGGGCACAACGAAGCTCTATACATCACTCTCAAACTCGACACCATATCACTCCCCGGAGTATTGGTAGATAACGGGTCAGCCGTTAATGTTCTCCCTCTCGGCATGATGCGAGCTCTCCGCATCGATGAAAGCCATACGATTAGTCGGCTCGGACTATCGAGGCTACGACGGCTCGTCTCGTCCCATCACAGGGGACGGTGACTCTGGAACTACGGTTCGAAACCCAAATGGTGCCGGCAAAATTCCATGTGATGGACATTCCCATCCGAGTTCACGGCTCTTTTAGGACGCCCTTGGCTACACCACATGAAAGCCATAGCTTCCACTCTCCATCGGTGTGTTAAGTTCATTAACCGGCGGGGAGATCTCGAAGTCATCAGGGGATAGTTTCCTCATAGGAAACGAAGCCGAGATAGTGGCAGCGTGTCGCACTCGGGCACCGGGGTTACCTCCTTCGAATCAGCAGGGACTACGGGCAAATCTCATAGAATCCCTCGAGTCGGAGATGCTAACTATGTAAACGTACTCGAGCGGGCGGACCACAGACGTCAGATACATCAAGTTCAGCTGTCGTTTCCAACATTTGGAGCGGGTGGAAGGAAACGGCGAATATCGCCATGATGCGGGCACATAAACCCCGATCTCCAATCGGAGATTCGTCGGCATTCTCCAAACCCGACTCTACGGCCCGCCCCGGGCGAAGAGATCTTTGTGATAAAGGTCAACAAGCACCGTCATTCTCGTTTTGAATGCATGGAAGTTGTATGGGATGTCCTCCACGAGGAACTACCCTGCACCCCTCTTCTCCAACGAAGAGCACGATGTTTTCCTGTTTGCTCCAACAACGCAACCGGACGCAATACGTCCACT
Organism: Adenophora triphylla var. japonica; assembly: GCA_022495995.1. Lineage (NCBI taxonomy): Eukaryota > Viridiplantae > Streptophyta > Magnoliopsida > Asterales > Campanulaceae > Adenophora > Adenophora triphylla. Next base: position 248,677 of record JAFEMH010002121.1, on the reverse strand, counting down.
ACGTTTGGATTGAACCGTCGAGATGATGATGAATCTGGACTCTCACGGAGTCGAGGACGCGGCAGACCCGCGGGCGAGACCTCTGCATTCACATGCTCGGTTTTGAGGACGGAACTCCTTCCGTCGGGTCACCTACGACCAAGGCTCCAATACCATGGAAATTGTCAAGCTCAACGTCGGTCTGGCGGCTATCCGACAATTGGAAGCGGTTAGTTGACACGATGAAGAATCCCTCGATCAAGTGATTGACGACGACTTCGTCAACATCATCTATTCCGAGATATCCCGATGATACCAAGGATCCGGTCCTTATCGTCGGATTACGCAATACCAAGGTCACCCTCGGCGGCACTTTGCTCATGGTAAACGAGGCTTTGGCGAAGCGAGCTCGAGCTCATCACTACTTCAGTACCGGCCCCGGTGGCAGCAGGCCCGTGCCGTCGGTCAAGCTTATACCCTCAGCGCCGCGAGGCGAGGGCAACGGCGAAGGAGACCAAGCTCCTCGCCACTGCTTCTGAGTCGAGATCAGCCTCGGGAACGCTTAGGCGGCCGCCCCAGAAAACATCTATGAAAATCTTCCCGCAAGGCGAGTCGGCTTCCGACATAGGAAATGACCACCTCGGCATCAACATGCTCCGGTTCGATTCTACTCCCGGCCGTCACGGCCGGATTCGGACATCACGCGATCATTGCTAGCTCGATAGACTTGGCGATCGAGCGAGATCACGAGGCTGTCAACATTGCGAATTCAATACCCAGTGGGTCAATCAAGCGAATATGGGCAAACTTCTTGGTAGTCGAGATCAAGGAAGGCCGCATGGAATGTCGATCCGACTTCCTTCGTCAACGTAATCTAAGTGTTCCCGCCATTCGGCGATTTGAATGTAATCACGGTTACGGACACTAGCCGAGGACGGTGCGCACCTACGAGACCTGCTTAGCTCTCGCGAGGAAAGCCCTCATGGAACTAGCCGCTCAAGAAAGTCGTCTTTGGGACGAAGACCAAGCTCGAAAGACCTACGGGGACCAAGCCCTTAAAGTGTCACGGGCGGCTTCGGACGAGAAGCTAGAGGCCGCTCTGGAGCCGGTTCGACCTCAAGAGCTTTGCTCATGGCAACTTCACGACTACCGTCTGTTCTCATCCAACCCCTCTGCCGAGGCGAGGGTGGTCAGCGGTCACGATGACCTAGGAGATGGAACGTCACGGCGAGAAAGAATCCCGGCGCTTACCTTCCCGGGGAAAGCAAGTTCTCATGAAAGCGGCAGCGAAGACGATGAAACCATTCTCTTCCAAGCCGGGCATGAAGTCAACAAAACCGGACTCCTAAGGGTCACGGGAGGATGGGAACGGATCATTTCCGCACTCAAATTGAAAGGCCAACTCGGGGAGGAAGGTCTATTTAAAAACAAGAGGAGGATGGAAATTCGTCTCGAGCAACTACTCGGGAAATTCCACGGTCTACGGCATTCGTTTACGAAACGATCAAGCCGGGCGACAACCGAGTCACATGGGCGAGATGTTCGGGAAGCCGTGTACTCACCTTCCGAGCATACCCGCCACTCGAGATAAAGCAAGGAGAAAACTCTCCCCGATGGAGGTTTACCTAGGCTGCCGCACGCGGTTGAAGAAGCGGCTATTCTCACATGGGAAGAAACGCGAGGCGCTCACTCTCGGCGCGAGCTCATTGCAAGAAAGGTTGATCTGGGCCCGGAGCGGAGGAAAACTAGCAAACCACGAGTATCGCCGGACCCAACTCGAGAATGCCACAGTATGCTCGTGAGAAGGAAAGGAACGCGATATGCGTGAAGAGATCAAGGAGACCGTTCGCTTGAGCCGAGAACTCTCCAACCTCCCAGGAGGGTCGGCAACGCACGGTTCGATTCGAGGCAACTGTTGTGCGCGACATTCGAACAAGCTGCATCAAGCGTAGGCTACCTCCCCGCAGAGGCATCAAGCCGGTATCTGGGACGAGAATCCGTCAAGGCTGCTGAAGCTCAGGAATTCATCCACAATCAATGAGTTGAGGAAGACATATGGCCCTATGCTACGAGGAATCCTCCTCTAACTATGGCTCAACTCGGAAGCGGCTTGTTCGAAGGGACCAAACGATGTCGGCGTCTAACCGATCGGGTCAAATCCATGCATTACCACCTAAGGCCACCAAAAGCCGACGGGCAGTGCAATCCGGCCGGCCCGAAGACGCAAATTCCTTGAAGAGGACCCGATCCTCACTCGGCTCAAGCGGACTCGGGCGAACATTTCTCTTTGGTCTCTGCTCACCTCCTCTTATCCTCACAAGCTCAAGCTAGAGGAAAGCTGGCCCGTACCATGGTCCCAGTGGGCCTTGACCCCAGATGAAGTCATTCGGATGATCGGTAACATCCACTATGGCAACATTATATCCTTCGCGATTTGGACCTTCCAAAATTTGGGGCGATCACAATGAGCCGCTCTACATCTGATCCAGTGGACGAGCGTCGCCTTCCTCGCGTGTTGGTAGACGGAGGTTCGGAATGAATGTCTTGCCGCCAAGATGATGGACACCTTGACATCAAGCCCGCGAGATCTTAAGCCTTGATCCACCTTTGTCGAGGCCTATGACTCTACTTCCCGTACGGTTCTCGGGGTTGCTACTCTTAACATACGGTTCGGCAAGCGGGTGATCCCCAGAATTCCAAGTGTTGGACATTCCAATCACTTTCTGACCATCTGGGGCGTCCACAGGCTGCATCAAATCAATGGCGTGGCATCCACCCTTCACCGGTGCCTTAAGTTCATGCAAGGCAACGAGCTAACCACGATCTACGGCGTCGGCGTCACCGAGGGGACCGGCACCAACGACATTCCGGTGTTAGAAATCAAGCATAATGATGACATACCATTAAGCTTGGATTCACTCTGGAGACCTCGAAGATCCAAATATGCAACGTGGACCTTCCCTTTGTCTCACGTCGAGATTCCTCTGCCATGAGGATGATGAAACTCATGAACTTCATCCCGGGGGCGGGGCTCGGCAAAAGGCTGCAAGGCGACACCAAGTTATTGAAGTCGAGGACCACGCCACGGTCCGGGGGCTTGGCTACGTGCCAACAGCGGGTGACATCAAGGAAGGCAAAGGCTCGCCGCGCACCAAGGCGACGGCCGCAAAGGGAACCTCAGACGGCACACCCAATCTCCGGCCTTACGGCTTTGACCTCGCTCATTACTTCACGAGGGAACCGCGGCGGGCGGGGGCCAAGCGAAGGCAAGCGACGAAGCGAGGGACCGGCGGCGGAGCAGCAGCGGGCGGGGACCGGCGGTGGAAGCCCGATGAAGATGAGAAAGAAGCGAGGATAGTCGGCACGAGACTACGGGAAGAATGGAACGGCTAGCACGGGACCTCGAAAGCGTTTCGAGAGGACTCAAGCTAATCCGATAAGGAGCGTTCCTCGACATCACGGCTCTACTGGACCAGCTTGCCACCACAGTCCGGCATGAGTACACATTGAGGAATCCCGAGACTTGGAGGAGCAACTCAAGGTACTCTCCATGGGAAACAAATTGTTCGGATCGGCCGCGAGGCCACATTCGAGACGGTAAGTCCAAAGCGAAGGAACCGGGAATTCATAGAAGACGCTCTCGGTGGACCGGCTCTGAGTCTTTTTGAAGAAGTCATGGAGCTGCCAACTTGATCGGCGGGGCTCAGACAACGGCATGATTGCCATGATTGGGACGGCGAAGCCAAGCCTTTCGATCCCGCACCCTCATCAAGCATCCGGCCAATGCCCTTTGAAGAATTGGGTAACTTTCACGGACGAGGGCAAGCCGGGCGAGTGGAAGACAAGGCGGGCCCGCGCCGCATCTCCTAAGCCCGGTCTCGAAACCCTCTGAGTCGAGTCCTTGTCGAGTCCAGTCCTGCGAGTCATCCAGCGGCCTTACGCCAGGAGGACTATAATGTTGTAGCCAATCATGTATTCCCGTTCTTGTTTAATGAAAAGTCGACCTTTCGGAGTATCCTCTCATTGCCACTTTAACAGCGATAAGTTAACAAACAACTTAAAAGACGTTAATAATTCAATTGATAAAGAAGCGAGACACATTAAACGAACAATACATTAAAGAAGTTCTCGAGCGTGTAGTTGACCAAGAGGACAACCGGGCCCAAGCTGCCAGAAGAGGTTATGACCAAAGTGAACACAGGGTCGGTCACGAGAGCCTAAAGAGACACAAGTGGGAAGTTTCTTCGCCGATGCGAAAAAGAAGCCACTGATAAGCCTCCTCAGGGAGTATGTTGACGTGTTCGCACAGTGGTCATACCGGGACATGCCGGGACTCGATCCCTCGATCGTAGAGCACGAGAATTCCCTGGATCCGAATCCAAGCACATCAAGCGAAGGCTGCGCAAGATCAAGCAGTGGTCCTTGCAAGTTAAAGAAGAAATTGAGAAAATGCTCAGAGTTGGTTTCATCGAGTGATTGAGTACCCGACTTGGCTCTCGACATCGTGACGGTCACGAAGGCCAACGGAAAGGTCGGATCTTTGTGTGGATTTAGGGATCTCAACAAGGCCAGCCACTAAGGATGATTTCCCATTGCCTAACATCGATATCTTTGAGTCGACACCACGACAAATTTCGAAGTAAAGTCCTTCGTGGACGGGTTATTTGGATCTGACCGGATCAAGATGTCAGGAGGATCGAGCCAAGGCTGCCTTCACCGCTCCATGGGGGACATGCTTGTTACATGGTCATGCCGTTCGGTCGAAGAACGGCTGGGGCTACTTACCGGCGGGCTGCAGCGGCCCTCTTCCATGACATGATTCACAAGGAAATCGAAGTATATGTCGACGACATGATCATCCGCTCCGAGGGATCGGACATGCGGCACATGACGGATGCGAGAAAGTTCTTGACAGGACTCGAAAGCACTCCATGAGGCTAAACCGGCAAAGTGCACCTTCGGCGTCGCGCGGCAAGGTGCTTGGGGTACATGGTTACGAAAAGAGGTATCGAAGCCGATCCCAAGAAGATCAAGGCCATCATCGACATGAAGCCGCCTCGAGCCACGACGAGTGAAGAGCTTCATGGGAAGGCTTCGATATATCGATCGCTTCATCAACCGGTTGACATCTCTCTGCGAGCCCATGTTCAAACGATGAAAAAGAATGCCGACATCAAATGGGACTCAGAGTGCCAAACGGCTTTTGAGAAGATCAAGACCTACTTGGTGAATCCCCCAATTACGTGCCCGCCACATGAAGACAAGCCACTACTCCTGTATCGACGGTATGAGACACGTCAATCGGAGCAATGCTTTGGCACAAGAGCGAGAAAGATTCCAAGGTTGAGCATGCAATCTACTTCGTGGCCGGAAGCTTCAAGGAAGTGAACTCGGCTACTCGGCATCGAGAAAACTTGTACCGCCTTGGTATGGGTAGTCGGGAAAGCGAAGCACTACATGCGGTCGCATTCGGTGCTCTGGTCTCCAAAGTGGACCTGTCCTATATCTCTTTGACAAGCCATCTCTGTCGATGCGGCTAGCAAGTGGTCATTCTTCTGGTGAGTTCGACATCAAGTACATGGTCGAAGAAAATCAACGAAGGGCGGAGTAATGGCGGATCAGTGGCCGACTTCCCAGCGGTGAACCTAAGGGTCACGATCCACAATTTCCGGACGACGGAATCTTTTCACTTGACGGGCGCAAACCGGCAGCTCTTCTTCGATGGGGCGGCCAACAAGAAGGGGAATGGTATTGGAATGCTCCTTGTCGATCCCAGACGAGCATACTCCATAGCTATCAAAGTGAATTTCGAAGCAACCAACAATGCGGCGAGAATCTGGCTGTGCGGCGGAGTTTGGAAGCCGCCCTCGGCGCAACATCTCGGAGTGGATGTATATGGAGACTCGGCATTGATCATCAATCAAGTGTCCAACAAATGGAAGACGGTAGATTACGGCCTTCGAAGTACCACGCGTACATGGAGGAGCTCATTGCTCGGTTCAAGGACATCTCTTTTCACTATTTGCCAAGAGACGAGGAACCGCTTCGCGAGGCCACAGCAGCCCTCGCCTCTCTTGTCGAAATTCCCGATGAAAAAGCGGTAAAACCCCTCGGTATAGGCGGACAGGAAACACCGCCTATTCTTTGTGAGATCGAAAAAGAAAAAGAAATGATCGACGAACCACAGTACAATCGGATTTACCGAGTACCTCAAAAGCGGAGAAGCTTCCTTCACAAATGAAGATGGAAAATACAAAGAAGGGATCAAAGCCAAAAACATGATGGCATTAAACGCACGGCATCAGCTTCGTCGTGCAGGGGTATGTTGTACAAGAAGCGCCACCAAGGGCCACTTCTTCGGTGTGTAAACAAAGAAAAAGCCGGCGAGCTAATGAGCGAAGTTCACAACGGAACTGCGGTCCGCACATGAACGCTCGAGCATTGGCACGAGATCATTCTCCGTATGGGATATTATTGGATATCAATGGGAAACGAGGCTTGCATCCGGTTCGTCGAAGGCTGCGACAAATGTCAACGGTTCTCCAACCTCAATCACATCCCACCTCACGAACTCTATTGCATGACTACGCCATGGCCTTTCGCCACATGGGGAATCGACGTCATCGGCAAGATCACTCCTCCCGGGAGCAATGGTCACGAGTTCATTTTAGTCGCGATCGACTACTTCACGGAAATGGGTAGAAGCCAAATCGTACAAGTGCGAATTCTAAGAAGGTGGCCGAGTTCATCCGAGAGAACATCATGTGCCGATACGGAGTGCCCAACAAGATCATCTCAGACAATGGGACTCGCTTCGAAGGAGATTGTGACCAACTGCGGCCGAATTCGAGTCACACGTCACAAGTCTTCTCCTTACGAGACCACAAACCAATGGTGCGGTAGAGGCGGCCAACAAGACTCTCGCCATGATAATCGGAAAGATGACCACCGGAGGTCGGGAGGCGCGAAAAGCTACATCTAGCCCTGCAGGGATCACAGAACATCGGTCGAGAACCGCCACGGGGAGACTCCGTTCGCGCTTACCTACGGAATGGAAGCGATGTTGCCCGTGGAATTGGAAATTCCATCCCTCAGAGTCCTCTTGGAAAAAAGGGATCAATGAAGTCGAATGGCTACGAGCCGTCACGACGAACTTGCTCTACTCGACGGCGCGGATTGAAAGCCATGGAACACGCTCGAGCCTACCGGAGCGAGAATGGCCGAGCATTTGATAAGAAAGTCAAGATCAGAGACATCGAGAGAAGGCGACTTGGTGCTAAAGGAAAAGCCTCCTACGCAGACCAATCCCCTCGGAAAGTGGGAGCCTACACTGGATAGGACCGTTCGTGGTACAAAGAATCTTCTCGGAGGAGCCATGAAGCTAGCGAGACTTGGACGGAAACCCTTTCGTTAACCGTGAACGGAAGCAAGCTCCGCAGATACTTCATTTGAGGAAGAGCACGAGTCAACTCTCCTTCCCCATACACCGTCCCCCTCAGTAAATTAAAAGTGCTAAAAGAGTAATACCCAACTGGATACATTTCCGCTAATGATCCAGGTAAAAAACAGGGTCGCACTTATTTTATCTTTGTTTTTCTCAAATTCACCTGAAGTGTCGAACTACGGTGACCTGAGCCCCTTAGTCCAATTGTAAAAGGGGAACGTAGGTGAAATTACCCGGGATCCGGCTTGCGCGCGGAGGGCCCCCGTGCATCTCGCAATTCGTCGCTCGTTCGGGAAGTCGCCCGGATCCGAGAGGCAGCACAATCGCGCCCCGGCATCTGGCTTATTCCGTTTTAGCGTTTGCGTGTTGGAGGTGTCTCGCCGTTTTGCTTTCGCATTTTGTAGAGTCGCCACGCCGTTTTTATTAAGCCCAAAACATTGAAAAAGGGCATCAGTTTAAAGATAAATTTTAAACTGTTTTTGTGTGATGAGATTTTGAGTTCGGAGGTCGAGATGACTCCTCGGGAAGAGAATATTAGAATATTAGAGCTCACCAGAGTAGCCTCGTAAAACGAGTCTTTCGGATACCCTAATATCCTTTAAATGTTGTGTGTGTGTGTGTGTGCTTTTAAAAATGCATCTTTGTATCGGATGTCTACATTGTATTGAAATGCATTGAAATAGAATAGGAAGGAAGCCTTACCAATGTTGGTTCGTGTCTGTCTTCCGCGGGGAATAGTGTTTGAGGTCGGAGTAGCGTTCGGTTTGCTTCGGGGATGCTGGTTGTCCGCGGACGAGTTTCGGCGTGAGTTGAGGTTGTAGGCTGCGTTCGGGCGAGAGGTTCGGCGTGCGTGGGGATCGTCGGGATCGGTCGGGCGAGAGGTTCGGCGTGCGTTGGAATCGTTGGTTGGATTGGATTCGGGCGAGAGGTTCGGCAAGGTTTGGGATCGCCGGTTTGACTCGGAAAGAGCGGGGACACGCGTGGGAAAGACCGAGCGAGGCCTCGGAGTACCACGAGGGGCCTCGAGTACCTCGAGAGTGCCTCGGGGCAGCGCGGGAGCGTCTCGGGAGCGCTCGGAGAGGCTTCGGAGCACCTCGAGGGGGCTCGGAAGGCCTCGGAAGGATCGAAGGGGCGGGAATGCCTCGAAAGGTCTTAGAAGGGGAGCCGGAAGGCTTAGGGAGGAAGAGAGAAGTGGGAGGTGTGAAAAAATGAGGAGGAGCCCTCTATTTATAGTAAAAATTTCGGAGCAAAGAGGTCCGTACGGACCTTCTTGGTTATCGAGAATTTTGGATTTCCTCGATTTGAGGGAATGCGCAATGATGGAGAATATTTGGGAATGATGATGTTCCACTGAGCAATAAGGTCCGTACGGACCATCTTGCATCTGAAAGAGGTAAAATGCGGACCAACTCTGCATGGAAGTCATCATTTCTCCGGGATTTGAGGGAATATTGTGGACTTTAAGGGGATTTAGTAATCATTGAAACAAAGAGGTCCGTACGGACCTTAATTGCTACGATTTCTGAAAATTCCCAAAGGTCCTTTTGTCCCTTTTTATCCCGAGAAAGGCTCCTCCACTGTGGTTTGGTTGGGGGTTTGAGAGGGTTTTGAGAGGGTTTTGAGTGAGAGAGGTCTACGAGGCTGCGTGGATGAGTCTGCGGTGTTTCCGGGTGTTTGAAAGGAGTGATCCGATTGGGGTACTTACGAAGCCCCTCGACGGCGTCACTTATGAAAGAAGTGAGGTCGCCGATAAGATAAGGGTCTAATCTGGATCGCGTCTTTGGGAGAGGAAGTGACCGTGAGGGTCAAAGTGAGGACGTGGTGGTGTCCTTTTGGGTGACCGTTTAGGTCGATAAAATTTGGACCTGTGATAGGATTCCTACGTATCCTGGCGGGGAATCAAGCACAGTCGTAGTTCGGGTGTGGGGTGAGTGTTACGTGAATGCGGGCGTGGTGGTGCCACAGGAGTGTTGTGTGACCGCCGAGGTCGGTGGTGAGGACGTGGTGGCGTCTGGGTGGCCGTATAGGTTGATGGTAGGGCGTGGTGGCGTCTGCAGGTGACCGCATGGGTCGGTGATAAGGAGCGTGGTGGCGTCTGGTGGCCCGTATAGGTCGGTGATAAGGGCGTGGTGGCGTCTGGGTGGCCGTATAGGTCGGTGATAGAGCGTGAGTGGCGTCTGGGTGGCCGTATAGGTCGGTGATAAGGGCGTGGTGGCGTCGAGGTGGCCGTATAGGTCGGTGATAAGGGCGTGGTGGCGTCACAGGTGGCCAGTATAGGTCGGTGATAGGGACGTGGTGGCGTCTGGGTGGCCGTATAGGTCGGTGATAAGAGACGTGGTGGCGTCACAGGTGGCCGTATAGGTCGGTGATAAGGGACGTGGTGGCGTCTGGTGGCCGTATAGGTCGGTGATAAGGACGTGGTGGCGTCTGGGTGGCCGTATAGGTCGGTGATAGAGCGTGGTGGCGTCTGGGTGGCCGTATAGGTCGGTGATAGGCGTGGTGGCGTCTGGGTAGCCGTATAGGTCGGTGATAAGGGCGTGGTGGCGTCGGGGTGGCCGTATAGGTCGGTGATAAGGGCGTGGTGGCGTCTGGGTGGCCGTATAGGTCGGTGATAAGGACGTGGTGGCGTCTGGGTGCCGTATAGGTCGGTGATAAGGAGCGTGGTGGCGTCGGGGTGGCCGTATAGGTCGGTGATAAGGGCGTGGTGGCGTCTGGTGGCCGTATAGGTCGGTGATAAGGAACGTGGTGGCGTCTGGGTGGCCGTATAGGTCGGTGATAAGGAGCGTGGTGGCGTCTGGGTGCCGCATAGGTCGGTGATAAGGGCGTGGTGGCGTCTGGCCGTATAGGTCGGTGATAAGGAGCGTGGTGGCGTCGGGGTGGCCGTATAGGTCGGTGATAAGACGTGGTGGCGTCTGGGTGGCCGTATAGGTCGGTGATAAGGGACGTGGTGGCGTCTGGTGGCCGTATAGGTCGGTGATAAGGGCGTGGTGGCGTGGTGGGTGGCCGTATAGGTCGGTGTGAGGACGTGGTGGCGTCTGGGTGGCCGTATAGGTCGGTGATAAGGACGTGGTGGCGTTTGGCCTAATCGGTGATGGGCGTGGTGGCGTCTGGGTGGCCGAGATAGGTCGGTGTGAGGACTTGAATCGTCTGGCGAGTATATGGGTTGAAATGTGACCTTAGTGGCGTCAGGAGGATGGAAGTGGACGATTTGTCCTAATCGGCGGTTGGTGCCATTTGTGTTTTTGCATGTTGATGAGGACTTGAATTGTCTTACGGTGCGGTTGGTGCCACGTTGGAGGACTTTGAATTGTCATGATGGCGGCGGATTGGTGCCATTTGTGTTTTGCATGTTGATGTAGAAGGTCGGACTTACGATGGCTACCAGGTGCTTGTGCCGGGTTGAAGTAGAGCGAGATGATGGCCGATGATTGCTTCACCATTTGGCGTTTTGGGAGCGCTTCGTGCCTTGGGACTTGTACTCGGAGGTGTTGGCTCCTTGGCGTGCTTGTTTGCCGTTGAGTGGGCAAGGATGATGGTCGGTCTTTGAGGATATGCGATCTTGCATGACTTCCCTTTGACTTGTTGGAGGAGGAGCTCGGGCTTACTTTGATGGCGGCGGTGCTTGCGTTGCCGTTGAGGTGGGCGAGATTCGGGCTTACATCGGCTTCCCAGGTGCTTGAATTGCTTTGAGGGGATGCATGACCTTGTAGGGGCCACTTTTACGTTGGGAAGATGACTTTGGACCTTCGGTGGTTGAGTTGTCGTTGGGCGTTTGGAGGCGTCTTGTGCCTTGATATTCGTGCTGGGAGGTGTTGGCTCCTTCCTGAATTGCCGTTGAGCGGGCGGTGGTTGGATTGCCGTTGGAGTGGGCGAGGACCGGTCTTACGTTTGATGGCCGATGGTTGATTTGCCGTTGGAGTGGCGGAGACCGGTCTGCGCAGCGGCGGTGGTTGAATTGCCGTTGAAGTGGGCGAGGACCGGTCTTACGGCTTGATGGCCGGGGATTGAATTGAAGGGTTAGGGACCATTACGCACTTAGTTCTTTGCTGGAAAAGGCCTTAGGACGACGGGGGCAAAGATTATAAGAGGCGAAAAGTAATTGGCCACCCCTTGCAAAGAGGTCCGTGACGGACCAACACAGTTTGCAAAAGAAGTCCGTCACGGACCACCTTGGTTTACGGTTCCCGGGTTTGACCGGGCTTTAAATACCGAGGCCCTTCCCATTCCTTCTTCCTCATTTTCCGGTTCGTGAACCCGGGCGAGAGAGAGAGAAAAATTCCTCCATTGTTAACCAAAATCAAAAAATTTTTGCTTGAATTTCTTGCCATGGTGAAGGATCTCGAAGGAGTCGTCGTCAGCGCGATCGGGGAAGTGGTTGAGCGGCGGATGGAGCTTGAAGGAATTGGACTTCGTTCGTTCCATCTTCGAAGAATCCGGATGTTTGTATCCGAATCCGGAGGTGCATAATCGTCGCTCCATGAGCGTTGGGGAGGTAAGAAATCTGTTCGTTTTGATTCCTGCTCGAATTTTTGAATGCTAGAACTAGGTTTTAGTTTTTCGCATTTTTGAATTTTTTTTTTATTTTATGCCTTTTTGTGAAATTCTTGATGAATTGTTGAAAATGGACATGTAAAAATTGTGGGTATGTGTATTTTGTGCAGAAATGTGTAGATTAGCTCTTATTTGTGAAAATAAAGTGCCTATCTAGTGAATTGCATGCTTTGGTGTTTTGTACCGTATGCTATTTATGTATGTACATTATGAGAAAAATTATCGTGTAGTGATAGTTTTTGTGCAAAAATGTGACATGTGCCGTGTTTTGTGACGGGTTATATGTGAAAGTGTGTGCCGTGTTGGGACGGATTTTCTTTTGAGAATGTGCTATGTAGTGTGTGCCGTGTTTTTGGGTGACGGACTTTGTGGGGAAAATATGTGCAATATGGGTCGTGTTGGGACGGATTTTCGTTTGAAAATGTGTCGTGTAGGGTTTAATCCCCCCCCCTTTTTCTTCTTTTGAGAAAATGTGTACGTGTGTCCGTGTTTTGGTGACGAATTTGCATGGGAAAAATTATATGCATGATATATGTGAAAATTATGTGCATTGTGTGCCGTGTTTTGTGACGGGTTACATGAAAAATTATATGTATAATGTATGTGAAAATTAGGTGCAATATGTGCGCGTGTTTTGTGACGGGTTATATGTGCCTTTATATTAAATCTTGTGATTGACGTACCTTTCTTTGTGTTTACTGCGGGATGCGGGAGCTTATGGCCAGAAGGCCAAGAGGATGAGACTTCGAGGGGATCGCTCGAGAGTTTGTTGTGGAGCTATAGCGGCGGATGCACGATATTTTCGTGGGCGGTAGGCCGAGTCCCGGAGTTTGGTTTATGCCACGGCCTAGGTGTGTTCGTTGAGAACACAGGTTTGGAGTGTCGACACGAGGAAGAACAAGAGTGTCTTCTGGGTTTATCAGAGTATTGGTGGGATACCACCCACACCTTCCACGAGTGGGGTGAGGTGACGGTGACGCCAGCTGATTTTCTTTGCTATTACCGGGCTCTCCTTGAAAGGAGGGCTGTGAGGTGGAGAGACATGATCTCGATGATGTCTTGGCCAGAAGCTGCTTGGGCTTTGAGCCTGCGTCCTCGCGAGGGAGCACAGGAATCTTTGTCTGGCGACGTAGAGATGAGATCACGGCCGGATGTTGGGGCCTACATCAAAGTACCGGCCGGGTGGCAACGGGCGGTTGGCGCGCTCCTTCTTGTGGTATGCGCTTGTCAGAGACTTTGTTCTCGAACCACGCGACCGCGGCTCCCTTTGCTCTGTTGGAGAGCTTGGCGTCTGGATAAGTCTGCGACATTGCTTAGGGCGAGCGAGGCTTGGGCGAGCTCTACTTCTCCTTGGACCGGTTTAGCCAGGGGGTAGCTTGATTCGTTGGCTGCTTTGACTTTGCTACGGAGGTATGAGTTTATTCTTTGTTTTTCTTGATTTAGCGATCTGTCATTTCTCCATTGTCTTTTCTGTGAGCCTTCTCTGTTTTTGTCACGCAGTGTGGTTTTATGAGGTTTTCGGTGCTTCAGTGGGATAGGGATCACAGGGGCATTCTTTGCGTACCACTTTGCTATCTTTGGGGATAGGCTCGTACGGCGAGGAAGAGGAGGACCGGCGGGGGAAGCTCACCATCGCCTACGGGGATGTGCGGGAGCGTTTGGAGCGGGATAGCCGTGAGGGGTTCGTTGTTCCCGTGGGTTCGGTATGAGGAGATGAGTTCGAGGAGCTCCCGAGGTGACAGCGCGGCGGAAGATCTTTGCGAGGCTTGACTTGTGACGCCATGTACACAGGGAGCGAGTCTTACAGCGGCATGGCCGGTGTGCTTCCCGTGGCTCAGGGACCCTCCCTTTGGGATGCTTGATTCCGGGACATGGATGTGCTTTGGACTTCGAGAGAGTACCTTGGCGGTGTCGGTGCGAGGAGTTCATCTTGTACGGAGAGAGAGTGCAGGGCCTTCGTGAGGAGGAAGGCGAGGACGCCCAGAATGCGGCGCGGGAGAAGAGAGGCTGGCCGCGAGCTCCCGAGAGGTTCCGATCTGGGACCGGATTTCACGTACGTCCGCGGGGACGGATCGAGAGGAGGGTGTGCATGCCGTTCGGAAGACTTGAGCTCTGCTTGCATCTGAAGTGGACCCAAACGGATCGGTGAGTGTGCTTGCCTCTTTTCCATCTTGGCATCTTTTACTGCGTTTTTCTCTTTTTGTTGTTGAGTATAAGCGTATTTGATGAGCGTTTCCTTGGCTTCTTGTTGGTGCGAGTCCGGGAGAGCCTACGATATCTTGACTCGCCGTTACGTGGCGATGCGCTCCTTCGCTAAGAAGATGGCGTCGAAGAGTGTCTGTCGGTCTTCGCGTCGTGTGCCGGCGTACGAGCCTATGCCTTGAGGCATTACAGTGGGCGTTCCTCCGCCTAGAGCGGCGGAGCCGCGGCGGGGAGGGAGCCTTTGAGGCGGCATAGCATGGATGCGGGGCGTCTTCGGGAGGCTGCGGGGCCTTCGAGGAGCGGCCCTTTTATCGGTTCATGCCTCGCGCGGCGCACGGGGTGAGGGTTCCTCGAGCCTTCTTTCTTTGATCCTTTCGCGGATTTGATCCTTGAGTACTTCTCGTGGGAGCCTCGGGCGGGTGCTCGGTATTAGACGAGGAGGATGTGACGGGCGAGTTATTTGGGATGCCAGACTTTTCTTTGGAGGATCTTGGCGAGGAGGATGATGATGAGGATTACGAGTAGTATTCATTTGCTTTCCCTCTTTTCATATCCCTCTCTCTTTTTTTTTTTTTGTTTAGCAACGAGACATTTTGGGTACTGTAATAAAACATATGTATTTGCATGGCAAACAGTATTTTATTTTAAGATGTAATGTCATTTATTTTTGTGATTCCGGGAATTGTCCTAGAAATTGTTGCTATTATTATTTTTATTTTTGTACATGCCACGTGGTGAGAGTGCGTTTGTGGGTAGTGTTGGTTTTGCGGAAATGGCTTTGGCAGTGTTTGGGCATTTGGAGCAAGGTTTCTTGAGGACGGTGGTTTTATCTTGTTTTAGGAAATGGGTTACATTTTGCAAGGAGTCAGTACGGACATACTTAGCATGCAAAAGAGGTCGTACGGACCAACCTTGCTTTGGGAAGGACATAAATGCTTTCCGGTGCACAGTTCTTCCTCATTTCCCCATTTGCGGCCATTTTCGAGCTTTCTTCCCCATTTTCTCTAGGAACCTCCATTTTTGCCATGGATTCTTCGTATGTCCCTAGAATTTTGCCGAGGCTTTCGCGGGAGAGGCAAGCACACTTCCTTGAGCGGTTGAAACGTGGATGCGGCGCCGTATGAGGCATCGAGAGACGGGCTTTCGAGGTAAGGTTTCGTCTTTGCTCGGTTTGGTCTTTTAAGGAGTTGGTTCTGATTGGGATTTGTTGCGGGCTGCCGCGAAGTTGCAGGATGTTAGGAGGCACGTGTCTTGTTTCTCCTACAATGAAATGGTGCCCACTTTTGAGGATTTTCGGGCTTTGATTGGAGGGCCGGAGGTGGAGGCCATCTCGCTTCCTTTGGTTGGTGGTCTTTGCGGTGAGCGTGAAGCTTGCGAGACTTTCTTCGTACTTCGTTGGAAGAAGTGCGGGGCATGATCCTTGATTCGGGTCATATCGACATTTACGAGCTGCTTAGGAGCGGTTCATGGTTGATGATGAGTGACGTCTCTTGGGATGTATTTGCCTTGTGCGTGATGGCGACGCTTTTACAGTCGGCTCCTTGGCATTTGTGATGGCGCTTTGCTAGATGTGGTAGGGCATTTGCGGGTGGAGAGGATATTGTCCCGTTGGTCTTTGGGGGAGACTCTTCGTGGTATCGGCCGTACGCGGCTGGGGATCGTTTTATGAGAGGGAAGCCGCTTTGCTCACCTTGTAGGCTGCGAGAGAGACTTGAGGCCATGCCGAGGCTCAGCGTCGTTTAGCCCGTGGTCATTTGCTCGGCGACCTCTTGTGTTGGATATGGATCAGTCACTTTGGGAGAGATGGATGGCACGGCTTGGTACGCATCGAGATCCGTTGGTGGGTTCCTTGGCTGGAGGATTGAGACCGGGAGGATCTTGCGGGGAAGGGTCCTACGTTGTCGAGTTCCGGGTTTGTCTTGGTCCTCCTTCTATATTCCGTCGCTTGTTTCCGGCGGTTTGGGATGAAGCGGGAGCCTTTGTTGGGGCTGGGATGACCTTGCTCTGCGGAGGTAGTTCCTGCTTTGTATGGCGGCTCAGGTGCCTTCTTGTATTGTACGAGGGTATGGAAGTATTCCGCTTTCCCTCTGTGGTACTCCTTAGACGTCGGGAGAGTGTCGTGTTGACGACTCGGTATCGGCACAGTATGAGCGGCGTGTTGGGCGATCCCAAGTGGTCTTGGAGAGCGAGCGTGTAGCGATTACAGGACCCGGTTGCCGTAGTAGCTATTGCCTTAGGAGTGCGAAGCACAGTCGACCACTTTGGATGTGACGGGAGACGCTTTGTTTGACTACGAGACTAGAGTTGGCCAGGCGACGGGGAGAGGTCCTCTTTACGGACTCGCTTGAGGAGGAGATCCGAGCCGAAGCACGGGCGAATGAAGCCACGAGAGCTCTTGGATTATTTGACTCTGGGGAGGACCCCGGATCTCGGGCGAGAGACGCGAGTTGGTTCACGTGGAGCGAAAGAAGACTCGCCGGGGACGAGGGAAGAAAGGAAAGAATGGCGAGGGACAAGCGCGAGATGGCGCGGAATGACCTCTAGGTATCCATTCATTGCATTGCAAACACATTATTAGTTAAATGTATTAAAATTTGTCTTTTAGCATGTTGTGAACTTGAGAGTAGACCGTGCTTGAACTCATCAAGAAATGTTGTAACCGTTAGTGATTTGTGATTTACTTTTAAAGCTTTGTCGAGACGCAAGATCTTTTGTTTTGCCTTTGCTTCTGTTGTTCACTTTGTCGGCGTCCATCTTTGGACTTTTACATTGCATTTGCGGTGAAGACGATGCAGGCCACAGCAGCAATCCCCTTTCTTTGAGGCTTTGTGCTTGGCTGAGGGGTTGAATGCTCCCCTGACAAGTCGTTTTGACGGTCTTTTTTTTTCGTAGCTTCCTTGCCTCTTGTTGGCGTCGGGCTCTTGACCTCAATTTCGCAGCTTCTGCTTGAGCTTCTTTTATTTATTGTTGTTGTTTTTTTTTTGTGAGCCCTTGCTCGAGCTCTCTTTTTTTTTTTTTGAAGCGCGTGAGGGCGAAGACAAGCCCTGGCTTGGAAGTAGACATGAGTCGGTCGTTTGATCTTTGAGTGACCCTCGGATGTCCTTTGATGTTGCCGCCGTCGTTTGACTTGGTCAAGGTATTTGTTGGGGCGTGTTCTTGAAAAGTGCGGAGCTTGATGGAGGTCTTGATTGACATTCAAACTTTTGACTTTTTGTGTATTTTAGACCAGGACCAATTAAGGTTGCCTACGTTCCCGGACTAGAGGGCTCAGTGCTGCGTAGTTCGACACTACATGGAGTGCCAAGAGATGCACAGTTGTTCTTCTTCGGGCGAAGTATCTGCGAAGTTTGCTTCCGTTATTTGGATTCATGAAGGGATTGCCGTCTAGGTACGGTAGCTTCATGGCGCCTCCCGGAGAAGATCTTTTGAACCACGAAAGGGCCGATCCATGTGGGTTCCCATTTTCCCGAGTGGGTTGGTTCGAGTGGGAGGCTTTTCTTTGAGTCTGAGGTCACCTTCCACGATGTCTCGGGATTTGACTTTCTTGTCGAAAGCTCTAGCCATCTGCTTTGATAGGCTCGGACGTGTTCCATGGCCTTTAGTCGTCGCTCGTCTAGCGAGCCAATTCGTCATGTCGGCTTCGGAGCCATTCGGCTTCGTTGATGTCATTTTCAGCGGCGCTCGGAGTGAGGAATTTCTAGCTCGATGGGAAGGCTGCTTCCATCCGTATGTCGGGAGCAAATGGGGTTTCTCCGTGGCTGTTCGGCGATGTGCGGTAGCCCCAAAGTGCAAGGTGCGGCTTCTCGGGCCAATCTCGTCCTCGGGTGGTCATTTTCGGATGATCCGTTCGAGGGTTTTGTTTCTTTGCTTCACGGCGCCGTTTGTTTGTGGCCGGTAGGGAGAAGATTTGTGGCGTGTGATCTTGAATTCAGCCCGGCGATGCAGCCGAATTCCCCTTGAAGTGTGAGCCGTTGTACGATATGACCTCATTTGGGATGCCGTATCGGCATATGATGTTTTCCTTGAGGAAATGTGCGACCTTCTTGGAGGTGAGTACCTTGTAGGACTTGGCTTCGACCCATTTGGTGAAGTAGTCGATGGCTACTAAGATGAACTCGTGGCCAGTTCTTTGCTGGCGGAGCGATTTTCCCGATGACGTCAATTCCCAGTGGCGAAAGGGCGAGGTGTAGTCATGCGGTAGAGATCGTGGGGCGGCGGATGATTGAGGTTGGAGAACCGGGTGGCACTTGTCGCGGCTTCGGACAAAGTGGATGCAATCTGCCTCCATGGAGATCCGGTAGTAGCCCATCTGAGAATGATTTGCATCGGGGCTGCGGCATTCGTATGGGGACCGCGAAGCCCCATTGTGGACTTCGTTCATGAACTTGCTCGCTTCTTCTTGGGCGACGCGGCGTAGGAGTGGCCCGTGGTAGCGTTTCTTGTATAACGTGTCCCCGAGGATGACGAAGTGAGAGGCAAGGCGTTTTAGGGCCATGATGCTCTTGGTTTTGACCCCTTACGTGTGTTGACCTTCCTTGTTTATGAAGGCGGTTTCCCGTTCTTGAGGTATTGGAAGATCTGGTTGTACCGTGGCTCGTTGACGGGCTTAGGTTCAGTTCGATCTCGCAGCAGTGGCGGGAATTTCCTTTCGTCCGAGCTTTGAAGGGTTTGATTGCTTTTCCTTCGGGGATTTCCTGAGGAAGCGAGGTGGCTAAGGCATGCACAAACTGTTTCGGTCTCTTGGCAAGTAATGGAAGGTGACCTCTTCGAATTGTGTGATGAGGTCCTCTATGCGGGCATGGTATTTTTGCAAGCCGGGTCTATGGTTTTCCACTTGTTGGAGACTTGGTTGATGATCAAGTGAGTCCCCATAAACTTCGAGTTTACGGACATTCCTCTCGAGTGCGGCTTGTAGTCCGGCGGCGCGAGCTTCATATTCGGCGGCATTGTTGGTTACCTCGAAATTGAGCTTTATAGCAATTGGGGTGTGCTCGTCCTTGGGATCCACCAAGAGCATACCGATGCCGTTTCCCTTTTGGTTGGCCGCTCCGTCGAAGAACGGTTGCCATCGGTTTTCGCCTTCGATTGCGAAAGATTCCTTCGTCTGGAAATTGTGGTTCGGGGCCTCGAGCCTCGTCGGTTGGGAAATCGGCCGGTTGTTCGGCCATGGCCCGTCCCTTGATTGATTTTTGGTTTACGTACTTGATGTCAAATTCCGCCGGGGAAGAAAGACCATTTGGCGAGCCTCATTGACGAGAGATGGTTTGTCGAAGAGGTACTTGGCCCAGGTCCATTTTGGAAACCAAGTGTGCGTGTGCGTTGCATGTAGTGCCGTAGTTTCCCGACAACCCATACAGGCTGCGCTTGAGGTTTTCTCGAGGTGAGTAATTGAGTTATTTGCCTTGAAACTTTCGGCCAGCGAAGTAGATGGCGTTTCGACCCGTGACTCCCTCTTTTCTTGACGAGCATGGCTCCCAGCTGCGGTGTCGGTCACGGTTAGGTATAGCAACGGTGGCTTTTCCTCGTGGGGAGGACGAGAGAATCGGAGGACTCATGAGGTATGCTTTTATTTTTCAAAGGCATCTTGGCATTACGAGTTCCATTCGATGTCGGCGTTCTTCTTCATCGGCTTGAAGATTGGCTCGCACATAGAGGTCAATTGGTTGTGAAGCGGGCGATATATTGCGGGCGGCCCATGAAGCTTTTCACCTGCATGTCGAGTTTGCGGTGGTCTCATTTCGATGATAGCTTTGATCTTTTGAGGATCCACCTCGATGCCTCTCTCGGTGACCATGTATCCCAAAACCTTGCCTCGGCTAACCCCGAATGTGCATTTGGCGGGGTTAAGCCTCATTGAGTGTTTTCGGAGGCGATTGAAGAATTTTCTCGGGTGCGTGAGGTGTTGTCCGTCGATCCCTTTGAGTGAACGATCATGTCATCGACGTACACTTCGATCTCTTTGTGGATCATATCGTGGAAAGAGGGCGGTTCTTTGCCCGTTGGTAGGTAGCCCAGCGTTCTTTAGTCCGAACGGCATTCTTTGTGTAGCGATAGGTTCCCAGGGGTTGTGAAAATTTGTCTTTTCTTGGTCTTCTTCGGCCATCTTGATCGATTGTAGCCGAGCAAAACCGTCCACGAAGGACTTGACTTGAGAAATTGGGTGTAGTGTCTACCAACATGTCGATGTTGGGTAGTGGAAAAATCGTCCTTGGGACTTGCTTTGTTGAGATCTCGGAAGTCCACGCAACGGCGTACTTTTCCGTTGGCCTTGGTGGCCGTGACAATATTGGAGAGCCATGTGGGGTACTCGATCACCACGATGAAGCCGACGGAGCATTTTTCGATCTCCTCTTTGACTTGTAAAGACCATTACGGCTTGATTCGGCGTAGCTTTTGCTTGATGGGCTTAGCCTCGGGATTTAAGGGAATCGGTGCTCCACAATGTTAGGATCTAATCCGGGCATGTCTCGGTAAGACCAAGCGAACACGTCCACGAACTCTTTGAGCGGTGCGATCAATGCGTCTTGCTCTGTGCCGGTGAAGAAACTTCCGATTTGCGTCTCTTTTGGCTCTTCGGCGGTTCCCAAATTCACTTTGGTTAAAACCTCCTCGGCGGCTTGGGCCGGTTTTCTCTCGTTTGACAACATGCTTAAAGATGTGCTTAATGTATTGTTCGTTTAATGTATGCGCTTCTTTATCAAGTGAATCGTTATTAGCTGTTTGTGTGTTAGTTAATTTATCGGTTGTTAAAGATGCAATGAGAGGATACTCGGAAAGATCGAAGCATTCATTAAGAGCATACGGGAATACATTATTGGCAATGAGTTCGTAATCTTACGGCGTGAGGCCATCGGATGACTCGAGAGACTCAAATTCAAAGCTAATGGACTCGGGATGAGTTTTGACACTAGACTCTAGGACTCGAGGGTCGAGACCAAGTTGTTCGATCATGTCCTTTTTCTTTGGCGGTAGGTCAGGAGAATGTGGCCCGGTTATTGAGTGGCAATGAGCTTGATAGGAGATGGGGCTTGAAAGGCTTTATGTCACCGTTCCCGATCATTGCTATCACGAGTTATCGAAACAAAATCGATTAGATGCGGCATCTCGATTTCTTCTTTGAAGAAGCGAGGTGGAGCGGTGGTTCGTCCCAAGCATCGTCTGCGGAGTCTCTTGCTTTTGTCTTGGGCATTGCTAGCTCGAATGCGGACTCGTCCCAGCTTGTTGAAGGCGGGAGTGTTGACGAGAGAGTTTTCGAATTCTTCCGCCAAAGAGGGGTTTTCCCGAACCAAAATTCATTGTGAATAGTGGTGGTTGTGGATCCGGCGGGGGCGGTGTGTCGAGGAATGCTCTTCGGACGGGATTTGGCTTGAGGCCTGCGAATCTTGCCGGGTTACTGCTGGAGCTTGTCCATGGTTGTCGGCCGGCTTTGTTTGGCGGCGATCGGCTCTGTTCCCTTTTACGGATCTTCTTCCAAGTTGCCGACCTTCCTTGTGAAGTACTTGGTCATGTCGAAGGCTGTAAGGACGAAGATCGGAGATTGCGTGCAAGCCTCTTTTGTTATTTGTGGAGCGTTTTCGTGCGGCTCGCTTGTCCTCCGCAATGTGTTCGGGAGTAGGAGAGTATCCCGGGCCGTGCGGGGTATTACGTTCTTTGATATTGATGATCTGTTGAGTGCCACGATGGCGTTTTCCCAAGCAGAGCCCCGGGATGTAGTTCATGTGCTTCATCATTTTCATCGGGGGAGGGATCTTGTCCCAAATCAAAGGCGGAGTCTATGTGGCACACTTGGGCCTTTGGGCTTTCGATGGTGAACCTGTTAACATCATGCCATCATCGTCGGGTTTGATTTCTAAGGCAGGGACGCCGTTGGTATCGGTCACTTTCGGTGACTATGCTTTGTCGCCGTAGATGATGGTCATATCTGTTCCTTGGACGAACTTTACGCGCGATGGAGAGTGGATGCCACCCCATTGATACTGATGTAGCCAAGGGCGTCCCAAAATGGCGATGAATGTGATCGGGATGTCGATGACTTGGAAATCTGTCGGGACCATTTGTTTTCCAAACCAAAGGTTCAAGGTGGCTATTCCCAAGGCTGGGCGGGATGTTGAGTCGTATGCCTTGATTGCACAGTCGAGGGTTTTAGATCGGTTGCTTTGATCCCTAGCAAATCCATCATTTTGGCTGGAAGGACGTTCGTGGATGATCCCCATCTACCAACACCCGAGGAGACGGCGCTCGTCCGGTTGAGCTGTTATGTAGAGAGGCTCGTTGTGAGTCGGCCCCAAATTTTGGAAGATCGAGCTGCGTGAAGGTGATGATATTCTTTGTAATTGACGTTGCCAATCATACGGCTGCTTCATCGGGTGTTCTTGTGATGGGAACCATAGTGCAGGCCGAGGCTTTCTTCCAACTTGAGCTTGTGCGGATAAGATGAAGTGAGTAAGGACCGAGTGAGATGTTAGCTGGGTGCGCTTGAGGCGTGTCAAGACGGGATCTTGACCTTTGGGTCCAAGGTTTCGGCTTCTTTGGCGTAGGGTCCCTTTTCGGTTCGTGGCTCGGGTATGGTGGCCTTTTGTGCGTCCGTGGAGGATTCGGCGGGATTTGGCCAGGAACGTGTCGAGAACATTCACCTCTGGACTTGTGGTTTTGCTTGTCTCTCCCGTTTACGGAGTGGGAGGAGCACGATTGGCGTAAGGCCGGTGCGCATTTCAATTCGTTTCTTGTCATGGCTTTTCTTGAAGCATCAATAGTGGCTTTGAGATCTTCCCAGACGGGGTTGGATTATCTGGACCTTCGGGCCTTCGGTGGCGGTGCGAAGCTCGTCCCGGCTGATCATGGAGCAAACATTGCCGTGGCCTGTGCGGGAACTAAGCGGGGAGGTTTCTTTGGAGTAGATGACATAGTAGTCAAACTTTCTGAGGGTTCTCGAAGGGTTCCGGCGTGGGATCACGATTCATACCTCTTTTTCGGTTTTTGTTGAGAAGATAGCTTCTTCTTTCGTCGAGACGGCCCTCGTTCATTGCATCCTGGAATTCCATTTCCGGACAAGCACTTCTGTCGCGGACGTCCCACGGAGATGTGTTCGTTGTTCGGCGGTGGTACTGGGACCTCGGGAGGCTGGACGGGCAAGCTTTCTGTGGAAGGTCTTGTGGCCTTACGTCATGCTTGCATGGCTCGTACGAGGGTAACGGGTTGACTTACGGAAGACAATGAGAGACGTTAGAGGCTAGGAGCGATCGACTTGGGAAGCCCCGGGTAGTTGGGTGGCTAAGGTTCCGAAGTGGTGCATGGCACCTTCGATCCCGAGCTTCTTTGCTCACCTTGACGTTTCTCAATAGCCATGAGGACACCTTGAAACTTCTTCCGGTGTTGGGGAAATTTCTTGGGGGTAAGGTCCCGTTCTCATCCTTGTTATCCTTGACTTGGCCATGGGGATTTGTGGTGTCTGGTGACGAGTGGGAAGGAGGTAGGACCTTCTTGTTTTGACCTTGGGAGACGGGTTCCGGGTACTCTCGACCACTCTCTGTTAGGTTGGAGGGTGATGGGCAAGGTTTAGACACGGGAGTGGCTAACGGGATAAAAGGGGAAAGCTCACGTGGCATGCGGTTTCCGTTTCTTTTATTTTTTGATTGATTTTTTTTTTTTTTTTGTTTTAATTTACTTAAAACATGTTTTCTCAGTCCTAGGTAGGTTGGAAAAGATTGCTCTTCTTTTTCGCAACTATGCTAGATCTGGGTCGATGGAGACCATACGTGCGGCTATAAGCCCCTCGTTTTGCACTGTATTTCGACATCCCGGGGTGGACGGCCCGGGCGAGGGTCCTATAGTGCAAGCGGTTTCCACCGGCCTAAAGAAAAATCGAACCTAAGGACCGAGCTGTCATGTTCGTTTTGATGCGTTAGCCATGTGAATAGTGAGCCAGAAGCGGCCGAGTCAAGATCGGAGGTCAAGAGTTCGGCATGACCTCTCTTTACCTTGCTTGCGCAAGGGATACGTGACGTTAGGCGTTGGGTGGGTCATATTGTCATGGGCGACGTATCAAAGCTTGATGACATGGTGTCATGCGAGCATGGATGTATATCCGGGACGGAACATCGTGCAGGTGTAGCTTCGGAAATCAAGATCGAGGTCAAGATTTTAGCATGACCTTTCATCGCTTTGCTTGCGCAAGGATCTTTGAGTTCCGAGCCTTGACTCGAGAAAATGGCCGGCATGGTATATGTATCCAGTGTATGACACGGTGAGTAAAACCAACCGAGTACGGACAGAGTGTGACTCAAGACTCAAACGTGCGGGGTTGACGCTTGGCTAGGATGGGATGTTTGGAATGATCCGTGCGCGCCCGAGGCCTAGGAAGACCAAACGGACTGCAAGCGAGACCACTCGGGTTAAGGGTTGTAGTGTGCGGTGTATCAGAGGCGGACGGTGCGCATAGTAGTGTGCGGTGTAGCAGGCGGCGGTGTGAGTAGAGTGCGGTGTAACCGAGGCAGCAGTGCGCGTAGTGTGCGGTCTCTAAAATTCTTTTTCTGAGTAAAATAGAAGTTTTTGAAGAATTTTAAATGTATGCACAGATGTATATTGATGCATTTTTTTTTGTGTTTTTATTTTTTTAAAAATAAAAACGAAGCACGTGCACACACACACAACAGTTAAAGGAAAGGGGTAAAATGAAAGTTTGACCCTCATCATCGTTTTAAAAATCTTTTGTTTTGTTTAAAAGTCTTTAAAACAAAATATCCCAGTAAGTCGCCAAGCGAAATTACCGGGATCCGGCTCGCGCGCGGGAGGGCCCCGTGCATCTCATGATTCGTCGCTCGTTCGGGAAGTCGCCCGGATCCGAGAGGCAGCACAATCGCGCCCCGGCATCTGGCTTATTCCGTTTTAGCGTTTGCGTGTTGGAGGTGTCTCGCCGTTTTGCTTTCGCATTTTTGTAAGTACCCCAATCTGGATCGCTCTCCATCCCAGCATACGACAAAACCAGAGGCAAACTTCCGGAGGTCATAACTCCTTCATACGAACTCCGATTGAGACGTGCCATATATGGTTGGAAAGCTCTCGACGAGAGCTAGCTTGCCATCACATTCACAAGAGCATGGCAAGTCCGTACGGACCTCTTTGCATGCCAAAAGGTCCGTACGGACCTCTTTGCACCAGACATAATCATTACAAAAATCCCCTTAAAGTCCACGAGATTCCCTCAAATCCCGGAAATCCATCATTACCTAAGAGGTCCGTACGGACCTCTTTGCTCCGAAATTTTTACTATAAATAGAGGGCTTCCCCTCCTCATTTTTTCACACCTCCCTCTTCTCTCTTCCTCCCTAAGCCTTCGGCTCCCCTTCTAAGACCTTTCGAGGCATTCCGGCCCCTTCGGATCCTTCCGAGGCCTTGAGCCCCCTCGAGGTGCTCAGAAGCCTCTCCGAGCGCTCGAGACGCTCCGCGCTGCCACGAGGCACTCTCGAGGTACTACGAGGCCCCTCGTGGTACTCCGAGGCCTTGCACAGTCTTTCCCACGGTGTCCGGCTCTTTCCGAGTCAAACCGGCGATCCCTAAACCTTGCCAGAACCTGCCCGAATCCAACCAACGGTGATTCCAACGCACGCCGAACCTCTCGCCCGTGATCCCGGCGATCCCCACGCACGCCGAACCTGCGCAGCCGCGGCCTACGGTTTCAACTCACGCCGAAACTCGTCCGCGGACAACGGCATCCCCGAAGCAATCCGAACGCTACTCAGACCTCAAACACTATTCCCTGCGGAAGACAGACACGAACCAACATTGGTAAGGCTTCCTTCCTATTCTATTTCAATACATTTCAATACAATGTAGACATCCGATCTGACATGCATTTTTAAAAGCACACACACACACACAACTTTTTAAAGGATATTAGGGGTATCCAGAAAGACTCGTTTTTACGAGGCGACTCGGGTGAGCTCTAATATTCTAATATTCTCTTCCCGAGGAGTCATCGACCTCAGAACTCAAAATCTCATCACACAAAAACAGGTTTAAAATTTATCTTTAAACGATGCCCTTTTTCAATGTTTTGGGCTTAATAAAAACGGCGTGGCGACTCTACAAAATGCGAAAGCAAAACGGCGAGACACCTCCAACACGCAACGCTAAAACGGAATAAGCCGGATGCAGGGCGCGATTGTCTTGCCTCTCGGATCCGGGCGACTTCCCGAAACGGCGACGAATGCGAGATCTTGCAGGGGCTCAGCGCGCGGCCGGATCAGTAATTTCGGTTAGCGACTCCGTGGGGACATTTTGTTTTAAAAACTTTTAAACAAAACAAAAGATTTTTAAAACGATGATGAGGGTCAAACTTTCATTTTACCCCTTCCTTTAAGCTGTTGTGTGTGTGTGCACGTGCTTCGTTTTTATTTTACAAAAAAAAAAAAAAAAATACAAAAAAAATGCATCAATATACATACGTGCATACATTTAAAATTCTTCAAAAACTTCTATTTTACTCGAGAAAAAGAATTTTAGAAACCGCACACTACGCGCCTGCAGCTGCCTCGGTTACACCGCACTCTACTCACACTGCTTCTTTGCCTCGGTTACACCGCACACTATGCGCCTTCTTTGCCTCGGATACACTGCACACTACAACCCTTAACCCGGAGTGGTCTCGGTTGCGGTCCGTTTGGTCTTCCTAGGCCTCTTGGGCGCGCACGGGATCATTCCAAACATCCCATCCTAGCCAAGCGTCAAGCCACTGCACGTTTGAGTCTTGAGTCACACTCTGTCCGGACTCGGTTGGTTTTACCCGGTCCGGTGTCATACGGCTGGATACATATACCATCTTAGGCCATTTTCGAGTCAAGGCTCGGAACTTCAAGATCCCTTGCGCAAGCAAAGCGATGAAAGGTCATGCTAAAATCTTGACTGATCTTGATTTCCGAAGCTACACCTGAACGATGTTCCGTCCGGATATACATCCATGCTCGCATGACACCATGTCATCACGCCTTTGATACGTCGGCCATGACGATATGACCCGGCCCAACGCCTAACGTCACGGATCCCTTGCGCAAGCAAGGCAAGAGAAGGTCATGCCGAACTCTTGACTGATCTTGACTTCGGTGGCGGCTCGGTTCACTATTCACATGGCTAACGCATCAAAACGAACATGACAGAGCTCGGTCCTTAGGTTCGATTTTTCTTTTAGGCGGTGGAAACCGCTTGCACTATAGGACCCTCGCACAGGGTATCCACCCGGGATGTCGAAATACGGGTGCAAAACGAGGGGCTTATAGCGCACGAGATGGTCTCCGGCGACCCGGGATCTAGCATAGTTGCGAAAAA
Organism: Adenophora triphylla var. japonica; assembly: GCA_022495995.1. NCBI lineage: Eukaryota > Viridiplantae > Streptophyta > Magnoliopsida > Asterales > Campanulaceae > Adenophora > Adenophora triphylla. The sequence continues at coordinate 221,181 of JAFEMH010002121.1, read as the reverse complement.
GAAGAGCAATCTTTTCCAACCTACCTAGGATTACGAGAAAATATTGTTTTAAGTAAATTAAAACAACAAAAAAAAAAAATCAGAAAATAAAAGAAACGGAAACCGCATGCCACGTGAGCTTTCCCCTTCTATCCCGTTAGGCCATTCCTGTGTCTAAACCTTGCCCGTCACCCCCTCCAGCGAACCGAGAGTGGTTGAGAATCCCTGGAAGCCGCCTTTTCGGTATTGAGGTCACAAGGTCCGATAGCCGCTTCCGGTTCAGCGGTCCGCACCAGTCCAATACTCCCCGTGACGGGATCAACGAGATAACGGTGAGGGAAACGGAACCCCGCCACTAAGGAATCTCCAGACAATGGAGGAGGTCTGCGAGCCTTCGAAGCCATCAAGAAGCGCCAAGAAGAACGGCAAGCTGGATCGTCGACACCTTGCGTCTTCGAGGAACAGTTGCGGTTCCCCAACCCGATGGAACCTTTGTTCTCATAGAAGACGAAGACATACCGGCTCCCCGGTTTCTCAAAGCTATCGGCGGGTCCCGCCTCCGCCAAGCTACGAGATCCCGAACGCAAGCGGCTCTCGCTCAAAGCTCCCCTCAGGCATCGGTCAGCGGCTCAGGCATGCACGCCTCGGATCGGTCGGTTTCCCGGCTACGCACATCAAGCTCATTACCAACGGCACACATACGTGCTGCTCCGCGAGATCCCGGTGCATCTCGGTATCCCCCGGGATTCAATCCTTTGCCTCTATACGAGCCTCGCAATCACAATCGAAGTCCCCATTCTTACCGGGGACGGGCATCCAGAGCGGATATCCAGACATCTCAAGTTTGCCACTGCTAGCACGCGATTGGGGCTAACGAATCGTTTCCCAGTTCCCAAACACGGCCCTTAGCGGACCTGGCAATCACGCCCTCAACTTCAACACCCCGGGGTATGGGTTGGTATACACTCGACTACCTCCCAAGACTCCCGAATGGCGATCCCATCGGCCCGATCCACCTCCATCTTCGATTTCCGTCCCCGGCGGTAACCCACGCCTCGAGATGGCCGACCCTCACATGGCTTGGTTGATCGAACGGATAGAAAGACATGCAAGGCAAGCTAGCTAGTTCTCGGAAGGACTCCCTCACGCCTACCGATCCGAACAAAGTGGTCCCTCTCCCTCCAAAGTTCGGGATGCGGGAAATGGAAAAGTTTGACGGACGAGAATGCCCAAAACCCACATCGACACCTACGTCACGGGTATGAGAGCCAAGGGGCAACCCTCAACGAGATGGCGGACCACTTCCGGCATTCTCTCAAATCCACGGCGCTAAGATGGTTCCTCAATGTAAAGGCAGAAAACCGCTCCACGTGGGACCAAATCGGCGAGATCTTCCTAGAGAAGTACCGCGCCAACCTTGAGTGGGAGACAAACCGCCACGATCACGCAAGCCACCGAGCAAAAGGATGATGAACCCGTTGGCGAGTTCTGAAAGATGGAATTGGAAGCTTTGCGAGATAATGGATCCGCTTTCCAAAGAAGAGCAAATGGATATCTTCCATTCACCGCCTCAAACCATCTCGAGGGCCTTGATTAGCCACCACTTCTATCCCGACCTTCGTGCCATGGTCAATGCCGGACCAAGTTCGAAAAGACGGCGAGCCTACAAAAGACACCGGCCACTCTTGCTCCTTCCCACCGCTACCCGGGCGGCCTCGTCAAATTCGACGCTGTTCCAAACATAGGAAAGGAGGCCGCCGGAGCCGATCCACTACATCCGAACGGAGTCCAAGGAAGCCGCGATCAAGCGCCCCGAGAAATAACAATCCTCCCCAGGACGCGGCGTTCTCGGCACTTCGACAACCTTGGAATGCCTCTAAGCCAAGTGTTTGAGGCGTTGATGAAGCGAGAACATGCTCGAGCCCCTTGAGAATTATCGGCCAGAGGAATCCTAACCTAAGCGTGGATATGAGCAAGCATTGCGCTTTTCACAACTACAGGGCCACACCACCGACAATTGCGTCATACTAAAACAAGCGATCCAAAGGCTGATTGAAGAAGGAAAGTTGGAATGCCCACGCGGTCCCGGCACGAGTCGGAAATCAATTCCCCAACAACAATTGGGGAAAGCATCGATGAGAAGCCTTTCGACCTTCTCAAGCGCGTCAAAAATGCCATTGAGGAGCTGGGTTACCTTCTGCATGACCCACAACCGGCAAAGAAGAAATCGTCTGGAAGCTTGATCTAACCCCGGTCTCCTAGAGTCTAGCTTCTAAAATAAAAGACCCCGAGTACGTCGTGTTTAAAGTTTAAGTCTCTCGAGTCGTCGACGGCCTTATGCTGAAGATTATGTGTTTGTAACAAAAATTGCGCTTCTTTATGCTTCGAATAAAAGTTCGACCTTTTACGAGTATCCCCTCATTGCCACTTTAACAAATGATAAATTAACTAACCAAAGCAGTTAATAATGATTCACTTGATAAAGACGAGACACATTAATGAACAATGCATTAAACAAATCTTTAAGCATGTTGTCAAACGAGAGAAAAATCGGGCCCAAGTGCCGAGAATGTTCTAACCAAAATGAATTTGGGAGGCTGGCGAAGAGTCGAAGAGACGCAAATCAAAGAATCATACAGTCCACCTCGTAGGTTCTAGTACTGTTCTCATTCAATCAGGTCCTCCTCGGACATTGTAATTAAGTCTTCAATTTTCCATACGAAAGTTTTCTTTCTTTTCTTGCTAGACTTGAGACATTATTTTGCACCCCACATTACATTTAATGAAATGGTTTTGTTCTATGTGATCACTTGCATTTGCTCGACAAGTAATTCCACAAATGATTAATGCTTTGATTAATTGGTGTGAGAAAGTCAATCGATAGCTCCCCATACACCTTACCATACCCCACACAAAGGCCTCCATCAAGCCATACACTTTCCAAAACATGTCCCCACCATCACCTTGACCAAGTCAACGACGGCAGGAACATCAAAGGACAACAAAAGGTCACTCTGCATCAAAAGATTGACCCCATGTCGACAACAATTTAGGGGCTTGCCTTCGCCCTCGTGCGCATCAAGAAAGTTCAAGCGGGGGCTTGCCTTCGCCCTCGGGAAAATTTGGCACAAAAAAAAAAAAAAAAAAAAAAAAAAAAAGAAGCTCAAGCGAAGCTACACAAAAAAAAAGCTCAAGCGAAGCTTCACAAAAATAAATGAGGTCAAAGACCACAGAGCCAACGATCAAGAAGCAATGGATTCATTAAAGCGCCGTCAAATACGACTTGTCAAGGAATCACCTCAAGGCTGTGCCTCATCATTCAACCTTGAGCCTTTTCGCGAAAGGCCGCGCAAATATTCATGCCACGGCCCCCAAAGCCAAACACGGTTCAAACCCGAACTACGTCGACTGAGCTCCTTGTCTTAAGGGGAACGTAGGCATCCGAGAAATGGTCCGATCATAAACACATACAAATCCACAAACCCGATCTCATCAATGACCTCTCCTATACACAAACCTTCTTTCACACCCGACCAACTCGATCCTTGATACCGGTTGACTTTCTCCTCGTGATTAATCAAAGCATATCGGGTTTAATTGTTGAATAACAGAACATCAACAAAGGGTTTTAAGCAAACAAGTGATCATTGTGAACAAATCAAGTTTTAAGATGTCTCGACAAGTCTTCTTTTTCTACAAAATAGGACAATAGAGCTAAACAACGATTTTACGTCGTGAGGGCTTCCATACACTTTTACAAGCTTTTCGGTACTCATACTCTCTCAAAAGAGTCAAACCCAAAAGCATTTCTTTTGTGCCTACATCAAATAAGGCATTCACACAAAAGGGGACCCGTTCCCACCTTTTCAAAAATATATACGCCCTTGCAAGTGTACATTACGAGTCATTTCTTCCACAAAAGAGGGTCGAACTACGCGGACTGAGCCTCTCGGTCAGGGAACGTGGCGGCCTTCATTGGTTCGGTCTAAGGAATACACAAAATTCCAAAAATTGATGCCACAGAGGCTCGGGAAAGAAGCAAGCAAGAGATTTTGCGTCTCGACAAAGCTTTAAAAGTAAATCACAAATCATCACGGTTAAAACACTTCTTGATGAGTTCAAGCACGGTCTACTCTCAAACTCACAACATGCTAAAAGACGACTTAAAACATTTAACAATCAATGTATGCACGATGGATGAATGGATACTCGGTGTTTGAGGAAGGTCATTCCATGCTACTCGCGTTTGGCCCTTCATCACTCTTTCCTTTCCTCCCTCGTCCCAACGAGTCTTTTTCATTCCCCATGAGCGAGTTCTGTCTCCCTCATTCCGAGATCAGAGTCCTCCTTGTCGTGTCAAACGAACCGGTCGCTCTCGAGCATCGTTCACCCGTGCCTCGGCTCGGATCTCACTCCTACGAGTGCAAAGGGGACCTCTCCCGCCGGTCTGTCAACTCGAGTCACGTAGTCAAACAAAGCGTCTCCCATGACATTCGAGGGTTAGACCAAGCTTCGCACTCCTAAGGCTATAGCGGAGACGACAATCTTGCCCCGAGAATTGCTTCACGCTTTGCTCCCAAAACCACTTGGAGTGCATAGATATGCTACTCATACCAATCCAGGTACTCGATGGTCAAGACAACATTCTCCCGGCATCTAAGGAGCACCGCGGGAGGGAAAGCGGAATACTTCCATACCCTCGGAAAATACATAAAAGCATCGGGATGTCATGCGAAAGAAGCTACCTCCACGTTGGCAATGTCATCCCGGCCAATGAGCTCTGCCTCATCCCGGCGACGGGAAACAAACGACGGAACACGAGAAAGAGGACCAAGGCAAACACGGAACTCGACAACATAGGAACCTTCCTGACGGGCCCTCCTAGTTTCCAATCCCCCAAAGGAAACCCGCAGCGAATCGATGCGTACCAAGATGTGCCATCCATCTCTCCCAAGCGGGCGATCCATGTCCAAGACAAAAGGTCACTTAGAGCAAGCGTCCACGGACTAAGAGACGCCGGAGACTCGGGCATGGTTTGAAGCCTCTCTCGCAACCATAATGCAAGCAAAGCGGGGGCTTCCCCGCATGAATCGGTCCCTCGTCACCGGATGATCTACACCGTGGAAGGTTTCCCTGGAACCAAAGGCGATATCTCGCCCGCCCGACAATGGCTGCCATATCAAACGAGCACCGTCACATATCTGAGGTAGCCAACCCCGAAAGAGTGGCTATCAAGCACAAAGCGAACGCGTCCCAGGGGAGACATCACTCCGCCGCCACCGCTCATGGCCAAAGCGCCAAAGCTGCCCATTTATTGCTCGAGAAAACCTGCCAAAGCTGCCTCAGCCTCCACTAACCACAAATGCATTCCCAGCTCATGCGACATGCACAAAAATAATAATAAGCTAGCAACAATTCCTAGGTCAATCCAGGGAATCACAAATACGTCATTACATCTTAAATAAAATACTTTCTTTGTGCAAATACAAGTGTTTTATTACAGGTACAAAATGTGTGTTGCTCTACAAAAAAAAAAAACAATGGAAAGAGGAAAAGCAAAAGAGCCCTAATCCGATTCATCATCATCCTCCTCCTGGCTTGAGAAATTCGGCATCTCGGCGCCTCGACCACATCATCGTCCTCGGTGAACCCGGCACCTTCCTCAGCCGGATAATCCAAGAAGTCCACGGGAATAAGAACGAAGAAGGAAAAAGAAGATGAGCCATCCCTCCTCTCCTTGTCCGGCACACAGGCGTCCCACGTCCTCGCCAAGTTCGAACAGAGGTGCTACCTCGCCTCGCCTCGCCAAGTTCGAGACGAGGCTCCATCTCGCCCTCACCGCAAGTTCGAGACGGGCGCTACCTCGCCCTCGCCAAGTTCGGACAAAGGCTCCATCTCGCCCTCACCGCAAGTTCGAGACGGGCGCCATCTCGCCCTCACCGCAGTTCGGAGTTCGAGAGGCGCTACCTCATCCTCACCAAGTTCGAGACGGAGGTTCCACCTCGCCCTCACCGCAAGTTCGAGACGGAGGCGCTACCTCGCCCTCACCAAGTTCGGACAGAGGCTCCATCTCGCCCTCCCCGCAAGTTCGAGACGGGCGCTACCTCGCCCTCACCAAGTTCGAGATAGAGGCTCCATCTCGCCCTCCCCGCAAGTTCGAGACGGGCGCTACCTCGCCCTCGCCAAGTTCGAGACGGAGGTTCCACCTCGCCCTCACCGCAAGTTCGGACGGAGGCGCTACCTCGCCCTCGCCCAAGTTCGAGACGGAGGCTCCATCTCGCCCTCACCGCAAGTTCGAGACGGAGGCGCTACCTCGCCCTCACCAAGTTCGGGCGGAGGTTCCACCTCGCCCTCACCGCAAGTTCGAACAAAGGCTCCGTCGCGTCCTCGTCCTTTCGCGGCTTGATCAACGCCGGCGCATCCGCGGCATTTCGGCAACTTCGGTCGGGCGCCACACGCCTCAACATTTCAACAACTCGATCGAGGCGCCCCGTGCCCTCTAACACTTCGACAATTCGGCCAAAGACGCCGCCATGTCCTCTTCATCTCGGTCGGAGGTGCCCCACATCCTCAACAATTCAACTTCCTCCTCACAAAGGTGCCTCCTCCTGCGAGGTAAACCTGCAAAGGTATGTCAATAAACTTCAAACGCAAGACATGCATTTGTAATAAATGCTACATAAAAGAAGAATCCCAGCACGGCATGATGCCTTTCCAAAAATTCCCACAAACAAAGTTCCATATAGGATCCACAAAATGCCCATCAAACTCGACTTAGGTCCAGACGCCTTAGAATAGTCTCAACTTAGGTCATATTCCTGAACTAGGTCCCAACTTAGGGTCATATTCTGAACTAGGTCCCAACTTAGGGTCATACTCTTGAACTAAGTCTCCACTTAGATCATACTCTGAACAAGGTCCCAACTTAGGTCATATTCTGAACTAGGTCCCAACTTAGGTCATACTCTGAACTAGGTCCCAACTTAGGTCATACTCTGAACTAGGTCCCAACTTAGGTCATACTCTGAACTAGGTCCCAACTTAGGTCATACTCTGAACTAGGTCCCAACTTAGGTCATATTCTGAACTAGGTCACAACTTAGGTTCATACTCCCGAACTAGGTCACAACTTAGGTTCATACTCCCGAACTAAGTTTCAACTCGGGACATCGCCCACGTCCGGCTCACCTGAGCCTCGCTACTTCACCACAGGGCGGCCGGGAAGGCTTTAAACCACTCGGTCAGGAAGACCGTATAAACCTCCCCCATCACTATCCCGGCCCGGAAGGCTTTAAACCACTCGGTCAGGAGGCTGTATAAATCAGCCAAACTACTATCCCGGCCGGAAGGCTTTAAACCACTCGGTCCCAGGAGGCTGTATAAATCAGCCAAACTACTATCCCCGGCCGGAAGGCTCTAAACCACTCGGTCGGAAGACCGTATAAATCTCCCAAATCACTATCGCCGGCCGGGAAGGCCTTAAACCACCCGATTAGGAAAATCGTAAAATTTCCATCCCGGGACGCCACCACGTCCTCACGATTGACCTCGGCGGTCACCACATCATCACCCCGTCCTTATCACCGACCTCGGCGGTCACACAACACTTTAGGGCACCACCACGCCCGCATACATTCACAAATTCACGACCTCGAACTACGACCGGGCTTGATTCCGCCGAGGATACGTAGGAATCCTATCGCGGGGTCCGGCCATCGACCTATACGGTCGCTCGGGACACCACCACGTCCTTATCAGCGACCTCGGCGGTCACACAACACTTCGGGGCACCACCACGCCCGCACTCACAAACACTCACCCCACACACGAACTACGATCGGGCTTGATTCCCGCTAGGGATACGTAGGAATCCTATCGCGGGGTCCGGCCAGGCCCGGCCTAGCGGTCACATAACGGGACACCGCCATGTCCTCACGCACCGACCTACACGGTCACTTCCTCTCCCGGCCACGCGATCCGGATCGGGACCCTTATCTTATCGACGACCCCACTTCTTTCATAAGTGACGTCGCCGAGGGCTTCGTAAGTACCCCAATCTGGATCGCTCTCCATCCCAGCATACGACAAAACCCGGGGCAAACTTCCGGAGGTCATAACTCCTTCATACGAACTCCGATTGAGACGTGCCATATATGGTTGGAAAGCTCTCGACGAGAGCTAGCTTGCCATCACATTCACAAGAGCATGGCAAGTCCGTACGGACCTCTTTGCATGCCAAAGGTCCGTACGGACCTCTTTGCACCGAACATAATCATTACGAAAATCCCTTAAAGTCCACGAGATTCCCTCAAATCCGGAAATCCATCATTACCTAAGAGGTCCGTACGGACCTCTTTGCTCAAAATTTTTACTATAAATAGAGGGCTTCCCCTCCTCATTTTTCACACCTCCCACTTCTCTCTTCCTCCACTAAGCCTTGGCTCCCCTTCTAAGACCTTTCGAGGCATTCCGGCCCCTTCGGATCCTTCCGAGGCCTTCCGAGCCCCCTCGAGGTGCTCCGAAGCCTCTCCGAGCGCTCGAGACGGCTCCGCGCTGCCGAGGCACTCTCGAGGTACTCTGAGGCCCCTCGTGGTACTCAGAGGCCTTGCACTGGTCTTTCCCACGGTGTCCGGCTCTTTCCGAGTCAAACCGGCGATCCCAAACCTTGCCGAACCTGCGCGAATCCAACCAACGATTCCAACGCACGCCGAACCTCCCGGGCGATCCAGACGATCCCCACGCACGCCGAACCTGCGCCCACGCGGCCTACGGTTTCAACTCACGCCGAAACTCTGTCGCGGACAACCGGCATCCCGAAGCAATCCAGGAACGCTACTCAGACCTCAAACACTATTCCCTGCGGAAGACAGACACGAACCAACATTGGTAAGGCTTCCTTCCTATTCTATTTCAATACATTTCAATACAATGTAGACATCCGATCTGACATGCATTTTTAAAAGCACACACACACACACAACTTTTTAAAGGATATTAGGGGTATCAGAAAGACTCGTTTACGAGGCGACTCGGGTGAGCTCTAATATTCTAATATTCTCTTCCCGAGGAGTCATCGACCTCAGAACTCAAAATCTCATCACACAAAAACAGTTTAAAATTTATCTTTAAGCGATGCCCTTTTCAATGTTTTGGGCTTAATAAAAACGGCGTGGCGACTCTACAAAATGCGAAAGCAAAACGGCGAGACACCTCCAACACGCAACGCTAAACGGAATAAGCCGGATCTTAGGGGGGCGCGATTGTGCTGCCTCTCGGATCCGGGCGACTTCCCGAACAGCGACGAATGCGAGATGCCGGGGCTCCGCGCGCGAGCCGGATCCGGGTAATTTCAATTTTGTAGAGTCGCCACGCCGTTTTTATTAAGCCCAAAACATTGAAAAAGGGCATCAGTTTAAAGATAAATTTTAAACTGTTTTTGTGTGATGAGATTTTGAGTTCGGAGGTCAGATGACTCCTCGGGAAGAGAATATTAGAATATTAGAGCTCACCCGAGTAGCCTCGTAAACGAGTCTTTCGGATACCCCTAATATCCTTTAAATGTTGTGTGTGTGTGTGTGCTTTTAAAAATGCATCTTTGTATCGGATGTCTACATTGTATTGAAATGCATTGAAATAGAATAGGAAGGAAGCCTTACCAATGTTGGTTCGTGTCTCTTCCGCGGGAATAGTGTTTGAGGTCGGAGTAGCGTGGATTGCTTCGGGGTGCGGTTGTCCGCGGACGAGTTTCGGCGTGAGTTGAGGTTGTAGGCTGCGTTCGGGCGAGAGGTTCGGCGTGCGTGGGGATCGTCGGGATCGGTCGGGCGAGGTTCGGCGTGCGTTGGAATCGTTGGTTGGATTCGGGCGAGAGGTTCGGCAAGGTTTGGGATCGCCGGTTTGACTCGGAAAGAGCGGGACACCGTGGGAAAGACCGTGCAAGGCCTCGGAGTACCACGAGGGGCCTCGAGTACCTCGAGAGTGCCTCGGGCGGCGCGGAGCGTCTCGGGAGCGCTCGGAGAGGCTTCGGAGCACCTCGAGGGGGCTCGGAAGGCCTCGGAAGGATCCGAAGGGGCCGGGAATGCCTCGAAAGGTCTTAGAAGGGGAGCCGAAGGCTTAGGGAGGAAGAGAGAAGTGGGAGGTGTGAAAAAATGAGGAGGGGGAGCCCTCATTTATAGTAAAAATTTCGGAGCAAAGAGGTCCGTACGGACCTTCTTGGTTATCCGAATTTTGGATTTCCTCGATTTGAGGGAATGCAATGATGGAGAATATTTGGGAATGATGATGTTCCACTGAGCAAATAAGGTCCGTACGGACCATCTTGCATGCAAAGAGGTCCGTACGGACCAACTCTGCATGGAAGTCATCATTTCTCCCGGGATTTGAGGGAATATTGTGGACTTTAAGGGGATTTAGTAATCATTGAAACAAAGAGGTCCGTACGGACCTTAATTGCTACGATTTCTGAAAATTCCCAAAAGGTCCTTTTGTCCCTTTTATCGAAAGGCTCCTCCACTTTGGTTTGGTTGGGGGTTTGAGAGGGTTTTGAGAGGGTTTTGAGTGAGAGAGGTCTCCGAGACTGCGTGGATGAGTCTGCGGTGTTTCCCGGGTGTTTGAAAGGGAGTGATCCAGATTGGGGTACTTACAGTAGGCAGCCATCTTTGGTTCGGTCTAAAAAAACAAAAAAAATACAATAAGCATCAATTGCTTGTGTTTCGAAAAAATCTTTTCATTTAACCTACAAATTCATAACGGTTAAAACAATCTTTGATGAGTTCAAGCACGGTCAACTCTTGACTCGCTACACGCTAGCAAAACTACAATAAAACATTAATCAATTAATGTGTACGCAATGACAATGGGTGGATACTGCGGACGGCAAGGTCAACCTAGTTTCCGTACTAGGTCCTTCATCCTTCTTCCCCTTCCCTTTTCCCCGGCGAGTGTTCTTCACCTTCGCGAGGAAATATTCCGGTAGGCCTTCTACCTGGCTCGGGGACTCTTCCCGACGCCTCCGTCAAGCCACAGTGGCGTCAGCGCAGCCCCTTTCTCTAGCTCTGTCTCGAGCCGCCTCGCTTCGAGCCATCATCACGGTGCTTTGATTGGCCTCCGATCGGCACTTGCCTCATAATCGGCCATGGCATCGCCGATACGATTCCCGGGGTTAGCCCTTGCCCTGTCCTCCTCAAGGTCGAAGGCTGTCCAGGTGATCGGCATCGAACGGCTCACTCCGTCTCCACAAGATAGCCATCTGTGTCTCCCTATACACTCTTCGTACCGGTTCGAATCTTGCGTCGACGAACAATGCCCTCTCTCCGGTGAAAGAGAACCACTGGCGGAAAGGACGCGTATTGCCACCCGTCGGGTGATCGGCAATAGCGTCGAAGGATCTTCCATCCGCAGAGATCCCACCTCAAAGGTAGCGGCATAACTCGAGATCGGTCGGTGGCACTGCTCCCGGCCCTTCTGCCTTGAGAACCAATGATGGAATATAGAAAGACGTGCGAGACGGCCCCGACACTCGACGATCAACGGACCCTCACGAGTGGTCTGCAAGTCTGTAACTTCCAATGGGGAACCCGCCATCGCAAATGATGCGTGCAAAGTGCGGCCATCGAGGCTCCGGCTCGGCTGATCGCCCCCTATCACCAGAGGACGTCGCGAGAAAGACCAAGCGTCACCGGACATTGGCACCTCAGGCATCATCTGTAACCTCTCCCTCAACCACATGGTAAGCATAGCGGGACTCCCTCCCCACATGTATCGGCTACCGGTCGCCATCCGGCCTATGCCCAGGAACGTCTCGCCCAAGACCGGCACGATGTCTCCCCACTCACGGCCTTTGCCTCACTAGGTCCGATTACCTTTGTGATGGCACACACCCGAGACGTGAATGTGAACAGAGTAGCAATCGCGCACTGAGCAAACACGTCCCACGAAAGACGCTCCTCGGCTCAGGCAAATCTTTCGGGCGGTCAGAAATGTCAACGTAATCGGTATCTGTATCGGCATCCCGTATGCTTCTCCGGCCGAGATACCAAACAAAGACACTAGCTTCTCAACGGTGGCCATGCCACCAAAGCATATGGAAGAACTAGGCATTCCGTCTCGAGGTTCTCCCAGAATGGCGGAAATCTTCAAACGTAGGAGTAATTTCGTTGTACGAAAAGCCGTACACATTCCTTCGTACGTCCCGGAACCGAGACGCGGCTCTCAAAAGATCCCAATACGGCATGAGCTCCTTCAAAGCCCAAATAGATTTAATCCCGTAATGGCCTTCGAAAAACCTTTTGTTACGCCTCGTGTGGTTCCGTACCCACGACTGAAAGTTGTCCAAATATCGCTCTTGCATCCGAGACGATAACTTGGGAAAGGGAGCCATGCCAGAAAATGAAGGGAACCTTAAGAAATGGAAAGGAATTCAGCCAGATGAACAAAAAAAACTACGCGCAGTTTCTTAAACAATTGCAAAGCTGAAACTGCAATTTAAAGAATCTGGAAATTCACTCCAAGTCCGGCCGGACTCCCTCTGCAGTTGACTTGGTCAACTCTACAGCCAGCTTCCCTTAAATTGGAAACATTTCCAAGCAACTACCTGTTCACCTTTGAGAAATCTGCGTGCTGCCCATGGTTTCATGCAACAAATATCAGTATCCCTTCCGCCCCGGGCTCGTGCAACAGTGCAAATAATTAATAATTAGTGCATACATGCTTAATTTTTGACCCGTTCAATGTTTAATGCATTTATCATTTTATTTATTTTTGATTAACTCCGCTTCCTTATTTGCCAAAAATAACGAAGGTGATCACGTAATAAATATGCGAAATACAGCTTCCGCCCCACGGCGCCTTTTTGCAAATACGGTTCAAATCAAAATTTGTTCACGACAAATACATGCATTTTGTCTAAACAAAGCAAGAAAGAAAGAAAGCAAGAAAAGTAGGACTACTACGAGTCTGCTCGTCATCCGTACACTCGACGTACCGCTCCGCCGCCGGATCCGTCGCAAACAGGAACTCGCCAAACTCCTCCCGGGAATAGGCGAAGGGCCTCCTCGAGTACGCGAACTCGAGGACTCCCCCTCTCGCGCCCAGAGTGCGCGAAGAAGGAGCTCCAAATCCGGCCCGTTCCGCCCGCGAACCGGCCGAACCCTGTGTAAATACCTCCCCACATTTGTGGGAGCAGCAAATCTCTCGGCCTAGACGGCCCCCGATCCACGGACGTCCACGCTCCTCCGGAACCGCACCGCATGAACTCCACGAGCCTCCTAGCATAGGCGGACCACCCATTCACCCGCCTCATGGCGTCGTTGTACGTACGGCCCGATACGCGAACCGGGAAAGTCATCGAAAGCAAGCGTAGTACGGATGCAACATTTGCGAGAATGCTACTATCAAATGCGTAAAATCAAAAGGTGCTCACCGAAGCATCGGGAGTCCGCCTGTATCGTGGTCTCGGCTCGGCGGGAGCGGGATCACAAGTCGTCTGCGCGACCGTCCCAGCCCCTCGTACGCCAGCCTAGCTCGCGGGACCGGAAAATCTCGAGGACCTCCAGGGACCTCGCCCTCTCTATGCTGCACCTGCGGGCTCCTCAGCCTCATCCTCAAGAAAACATCATAGGCGGCCCCCGCTATGATGTACTCGGTGTAGTACACGCCCTGTATGTACCCCTCCAGCTCATCAATCGGCATCTCCCGGGGGTGCTGCATGTACATCGGAGGATCCACCGGCACCAAAGGAAGGGACCCCGGCCTATGCTGACGAGTCACCCTCTCCCCCAGATACATGGCGTCGCAGTGAAGTCCCACCAGGAGCTTCCGCCGCCGTGTAGTCTCGCTGGCAATCTGAACAGCGACGGCATCAAACCTACTCCACAGTCACTGGATCCTCTCGAGAACTCCTGGTTCGGCTCGAGACACCTCCTCGTACGACACTCGAGTGCCAACTCTCGAAGAGACCGCCCTCTTCGCTTTCTTCTGCCAAATCAGCATGGCAGGGAACAGGGGTCGGTACGGCTCCTTGATGTCCCAAGCCTGCGGACTGAATACCTCGTAGCACCAGACCTGCCAAGAGAATGGAAAGTTATGTCAGCTACAAAGCAGATACATACGAGTACATAAAAGAGGCAAGGAAGAGAAAAAGTACGTAAACTTACATCCAATACAGGCGTGAAGCAGCTAAAGGAGTGCTCCTCTCCCCGCGAGAACTGTCCAGTGGAATGGTAGAGCTCGGCCAGGCCGGCCTCCCCCACGCAAACCCCTCACGGCATCCAAGTCTACCGACCCGAGCAAAGGGAAGTGACAAGACGTGTCGAAGTCGAGAATAAAGTCGCCGACAAGCAAACCAAAGGAACCCTCGAGCGGACGCTGCGCGGTCATCCTCAAGGACCCCAGATAATCGGCGACACCCGCCTCCGGATGCCTCTCCATCGGCTCGTACCGAATGCCTAAGCCTCGGCATCGGTAGTATCAAAACCCAGCAGCCTCTGGACAAGCGCTCCGGGTGTAACCATCAACCCACACCCGGCGTGTTGCCATAAGTCGGCAACCCAGTGATAGCGGCAAAATCCGTGGGAGTCACCATCGCCTCCCCCCATCTGAAATGGAAAGTGTGGGTCGTATCCCACCAATACTCGCTCAAAGCAACATACATAGACCTGGCCCTCGGCGTATCAGCTGTCGCAGCCATAGCACTGATGAACCCAGCCAACCCGGAGTCAAGCACCAGCTACCGCGAACTCCTCTCTCCCTCTCGAGCCACGTCCGGGATAATGTCCCACAATGCTCGCACCGCCTCAAAGGCACGCCGACTCTTCTGGTTATGGGTATTAACCGTCCCTGTCCCCTGCAGACAAACAGCACAGAAGCAACGTCAACAGAAATGCACCAACGCATGTCAAAGGGATGCAATGCAGATACGGTTCTCATTCATTTCCTACGTATATTCCCATCATTTCGAAAACTCCGTCGAATCCGGAACTTTCAAAATCTTTCGAAAACTCCGTCGAATCCGGAACTTTCAAAACCTTTCGAAAACTCCGTCAAATCCGGAACTTTCAAAATCTTTCGAAAACTCCATCGAATCCGGAACTTTCAAAATCTTTCGAAAACTCCGTCGAATCCGGAACTTTCAAATCTCTTTCGAATTTTTCGAAAATTTACTCCGTCCCGAATTAAAGCTACTTTAATTTTGGAAAATGCATCTAGATATGGAATTTTGCAACCAAAATTTTTATGTCATCCACCCATAGTGTCAATTGAACTACATCCTAGTCAATTTCGACAACAATTCATGGCAAAGTCAAAAGCCCCAATTCAAGCACCAAAATCCCTAAGTTCATTCCTAGCAAATTTCTAACATTTAAAGAATGCACATTCTTAAAATTAATGGAATTTGTAGGAAACTTACTTGTCTCTTGATCCCATCCTTGGAGTTGTGTCTATCCCTCGCCGGATAAAACTCCGCCGGATTCAATGGGTGCACAATGGTTCGAATGGTTCGAACCAACCGTGTTCTTTCGTCATCGGTCCTTCCGTGGCGAGCCATTGGTCCTCCTTCACCTTCCATAGCAAATTTCCTTCACAAATTCGAGCAAAACTTGCAATTTGGGTTGGAATTTTTCTCCCTTTTCTCTCCTCTCTCGCCGGCAACAATGAAAGAAAATGACTTCTTCTTCCTCGGCCTCGGCGCTGAATAGGGCTTTGTCAAATTCAGTAAAAGTCCGGCCGGACTCTTACTGCACCAGAAATTTTTTTGCCACTTTGGCCCCTCAGTTTTTCGCAGTTTCAATTTTACCACTTTTGGCCCCCAAAAGTGTAAAATTTCCCCCAGTTAGACATTTCTAACACCCCATCCCCCGAGGATAAATTCTCAGTTAGTTTTCACTAACGCCCGTCTCCAGACGTTAAATTCCCAGTTAGTTTTCACTAACGCTCGTCTCCAGACGTTAAAATTCCTAATGGTTTTTACCATCAATTATGTTCTCAATCGCGACCTTTCACGGTCCGATTTCAAGTCTCAATCGCGACCTTTCACGGTCCGATCTCAATCCTTAACCGCGACCTTTCACGGTCCTATTTCAAGTCTCAATCGCGACCTTTCACGGTCCGATTTCAATTCTCAATCGCGACCTTTCACGGTCCGATTCAAATTCTCAATCGCGACCTTTCACGGTCCTATTTCAATTCTCAATCGCGACCTTTCACGGTCCGATTTCAAGTATCAATCGCGACCTTTCAAGGTCCGATTCAAATCCTTAATCGCGACCTTTCACGGTCCGATTTGGCATCAATCATGACCTTTCACGGCCCGATTCAAATCAATCGCGACCTTTCACGGTCCGATTCAAGTCCCACCGCGACCTTCACGGTCCGATTTCAAGTCTCACCGCGACCTTTCACGGTCCGATCTCAATCCTTAACCGCGACCTTTCACGGTCCGATTTCAAGTCTCAATCGCGACCTTTCACGGTCCGATTTCAATTCTCAATCGCAACCTTTCACGGTCCGATTTCATGTTCTCAATCGCGACCTTTCACGGTCCGATTTCAATTCTCAACCGCGACCTTTCACGGTCCGATTTCAATCCTTAACCGCGACCTTTCAC
Source organism: Adenophora triphylla var. japonica (assembly GCA_022495995.1). NCBI lineage: Eukaryota > Viridiplantae > Streptophyta > Magnoliopsida > Asterales > Campanulaceae > Adenophora > Adenophora triphylla. Next base: position 204,602 of record JAFEMH010002121.1, on the reverse strand, counting down.
GGTCCGATTCCAAGTCTCAATCGCGACCTTTCACGGTCCGATTTCAATCCTCAATCGCGACCTTTCACGGTCCGATTCCAACTATAAACCGCGACCTTTCACGGTCCCATCTCAAACAGTCAATCCCGACCTTCGCGGTCCGACCTCCACTCTCCTATCGAGATCTTCGCTGTTTGTCTTCCCGGCAACAGCAATAAGCCCGAACCCCAAGGCACGAACGCCTTGCAACAATCCCTCTTCGGCCATCCTCGTAAGCCCGAACACCTTTTCACTTCAGCAAGTGAACATTCATCTCCCCGGCCGCCAGCCGTATGCCCGATCGTTCCACCTCAGCGGCAGTTGCAATAAGCCCGCACAACAATCCCTCTTCGGCCATCCAGGTAAGCCCGAACGCTCATCCCCAGCAGGATAAACCTGGCAACAGCAATAAGCCCAGCACCCAAGGCACGAACGCCCTCGTCAGCATCGCAACTCCGGTTTGAGGCGCCACACGCCCTCGAAGGTTTCAGAAGTCCCGGGTTCGAGACGCCTCCCAACGGTCTCCATTCGGGTGCGGGTACCTCACGAATGGTCTCATTCAGGTTCAGACACCTCCTAACATGTCTCGCTCAGGTCAAGGTCCCCACGCGCGGCCCTTGCCCCCTTTCGAACTACGATCGGCTTGATTCCCGCTCGGGATATGTAGGAATCCTTTCCGCTAAGTGGTCCAAATGATCCGACCGCCTGTGTCTCTTTCAAAGTAAGGCATCCCGATTTGGATCCTTATCTTTTCAACGACCCCACCTCCTTCGGAGGAGACGTCGGCGAGGGCTAAGCTGTAAGTACCCAAATCCGGATCGTCCAAATCCGTCGGAAAGTTAACCGAAATCCGTTAGCGGCCCGCTCCAGGTTAACCGGAACTCGTTAAACTCCCCGTTGCCATGCCAACAAGACGTCCCGGGACTGCCCCGTGCATCCCGACGTCAAACCGTACTTAACACGTGTCATCTCACGTAAAAGTATGGCTTTCCCTGAAAAATGCATTTTCCGGCACTTTTCGGGGGCGTTTCGGACATTTTCCGGACTGTTATTTTAAAAAACGGACAAAACCGGGACCGGGGGACAAAATCCCACATGGCTGGTGACTCAGAGGGACACTTGGCACGCATGCCACCTCCCTCTAGTCACCCTTCAATCAAATTCAAATGGAAAAGACTAAAATACCCCTGGTATACGGTCAAAGTCCGTGGGACTCCTGTGCACTTTTCCTGAAATTGCCAGCAAGTCCCCCAGATTTCAAAAATACCCAAAAACCCCCTGGATTCAGTCCAAGTCCGTCCGGACTCCTACTGCAATTTTCACCCTATAAATAGAAGTTGCTGTCAAAGGCAAAAAGGAGGATTTTTAACACCAAAAATTCACTACCTCACGGCCCTAAGCAGTTTTCACCCCTTTCGAGCTCCCGTTTCGTCTCGATTCGCGTGAAACCTTCGTATTTCGATCAAATACGCACCTTACTACTTCGAAACAACCTTTCGAATCACTTTCCGTGTCCCGTACACACCTCCCGAGCCAAAGGAGTCAGCCCTAGCCATAGGTATAACTCCCTCTCTCTAAATCTCTCGTTCCGTCTCGGTTTACGCGCCAGTCGCTACAACCGTTTTGAACGTCGTTATCAAAATGTAGACGCCTCCGTCTAACGGGGTCCGATACGTTTTAGCCCCTCGATCCTCTTCTCTTTCCGTAAGAGAAGTAATCACGGGTTAAAACGGCGTTCCGACCCCGTTCCGTTTACTTTTATTGTCATTTACCAATTCCGGATCGATCGATCCGTCGATCGTCATTTTAATTTCTGTCATTTACAAATCCGAGCCGCTTGGCCTCGTTGATCGTCATTTACGAATCCGGATCGTTTGATTCCGTTGATACCGCACTTTAAATACTGTCATTTACAAAGTCCGACCCGTTTGGATCGTGATAGTATTTACTTTTCAAAGTCCGAGTCGCAACCCGATTCGTTGATCGCATATCATTTAATACGCATTTTTCCCGTAAAAATCGTTAACAATGTAATGCCCGGTTCAAAACCGGAGTTCGTCCGTCGAACTCTCTTTCAAAATGCGCGAAATGACGTTCGGCCTCCGAATGCTCATCTTCAAACTAAAAGCCGCCATTTGACATTCAAAATCATTTAATACGTATTTTTCCCGTAAAAATCGTTAACAATGACTCGCACGGTTCAAAATCGACGTTTGCCACGCAAACGCTCATTTCAAACTCAAAATCGACGTTTGCCACGCAAACGCTCATTTCAAACTCAAAATCGACGTTTGCCACGCAAACGCTCATTTCCCTCTCAAAACCGACGTTTGTCATTCAAACGCTCGTCTTTTCAAACAAAGTCACCTAATCAACGTTTGTCATTCAAACCAAGATTAAGCTTGTCATTCAAGCCCCCATTTCAAAAGACACACACACACACACACGATTTCGAGAAAGGTAGAAAGACTCGTCATGCGAGGCGTTTCGGGCGATCTCGTAATACTCTACCCGAAACGTAACTTGACCTCCGAACCTAACAATCTCTGGTACAAAAAAGCTTTTTACTTGTTTTTGCTGCCAATAAAAATGATCCCCGTTTTCAAAGCCTTTTCCTAAGTTTTTGCTACCAATAAAAATGACACCTTTTCACAATAGCCGTTTCTCAACGTTTGGGCTCAAAATACAAAAACCGCGTGGCGACTCCTCATTTTTCCTTCCCATGAAGCGAGGTCTCAGACACCAACCCCTCCGCGAAAGACAACCGCCTTCGCTCGCGCGAATCCGGGTAATTTCAATAGTCTTCAACTGTACGAGCGCCTTGTTTTAGGTCCAAAAAGGCTTGATACGTCACTTGTTCATAGTCATCTGGCAAAAAGTGAGATCGTAATTCCCTCTTCATCATAGCCCAAGAACGAATAGGAGCTTTATCTTTACGATGTCGCTTCTTACATAATTGTTCCCACCATGCTGATGCTCCATCACGTAGTTTATATACTACGTAAGGCACCTTCCTATCATCTTCAACCTGCATCAAGTCGAAGAATTTCTCCACCTCTGCAAGCCAATCCACGAATTCATTCATCTTTAAATTTCCAGAAAAAGATGGAATATCCGCCCTAATTTTAGGACGTTGATCGTAGCGAGGTGCTTCTATGTTCTCTTCTTCTTCCTGACCATCAGAATCTTCTTCAACAACCCATTCATCCTGGTGGACATTATTTCCCCGACGATTTGCCCGATTCTGTGGGTTGACGTTACCACCTACCCGCATCTGAACCAATGCTGCAAGCAGTTCTGCATGTTGACGATCGCTATGCTCTCTGGCCGCTTGTTCTTGCTGTGCCATGCGTTCTAGAATTGCTGTGATGTCACCGTTGTTTCCTCCATTGTTAGCCATCTTCTCGTCGGAGAACCCCAAAGATCGTCCGATTTCTGATACCAAATGATGTGTACGCTGCAGAATACAATAACAAGAATCGTCTAAACGAATCTCAAATGAGACTTCCAAAAGAAATCTCAGAAAACAAAGTTAAACTAGACTTTGATTAATAACCGAAAAGGGACAATAATTGCAAAGCAATAATTTGATTATATAAAACTTGATGATTAAAACAATGAAGACTAACGTATTTATACTACTTACAATAAGAAAGAACCTATTTACAAACGTATGAAAAGATACAACCTGAATCAGACATGTCCCTTCGATGAACAGGTGCGAACTCAACAAACACAACCCTTCCAGGAACCCCTCGGCCGAGTCACTGACTTCGCTCGGCCGAGCAACTGCCATGAATCCAACAGACACAACCCTTCCAGGAACCCCTCGGCCGAGTCACTGACTTCGCTCGGCCGAGCAACTGCCTTGACTCGATCGAGCAACTGCCTTGACTCTACCGAGCACAGCTATTATCAAAACCCAAGCTTCTTCCTTCTTCTCCCTCGGCCGAGTCAATGAATCAGCTCGGCCGAGCACCATTGCTTTAGACTTGTGTGTCTTTTAAACACCACAATCTTCAAGTGCCATGCCATCCAGGTCCCCAAGTTGTTCTGCTTCAACACGATCTACATCATCAGGGGAATAGAGAAAATCTTCCTCGTGGCTAACATCTCCCTCACCATGGCATTTTTGATAGATCCAGACAAAACCCCCAAGATGTCCCTCCTTGTCATAAGGCACATGGGAATGGCAACATAAAAAATGAGGTAGACTTGAGAAGTCACTTGAACCACCCCAAGGGAACAGGAGGTTGATTTTGCTTACTTGAGAGCAAGGCTTAGTCAGGCAAGGCAAAGATCCCCTCCTCGTCGTAACCCCTCTCCTCGGCACAGGAGGCCTTCTCGTCATAAGAGCCCTCTTTGGCCGAGGAGCCCTCCTCATCACAGGACTCCTCCCCACTCAGAATTGGCACCCAGAAGGGACAAAGCACCATCTGGATATGGGGATAATCACCAAGAACACTTGGAACATAGTAGGGTGAATGGACACTAAAACAAATAAAGGACCCAACATAGCTCTCATGTTAGTTCGGGGATCAATGCATGAGAAATTCTTTACTTGAAAAAGAGGCTAGATGAAATGGATATGGGAAAGAAATAAGTCGATGATGACGATACCAGTGCCACTCGTCCTTTCTCCCAAAGGATTAATGATCTACCTCCAAATCCGGCTCTTAAAATCCCAAGTTTTGATAAGTACGCTGGAACCACCGATGAACGAGATCACGTGCAAAGTTTTTAATCCACCATGACCCTCCTTACTAAGGCAGATGATATACTCTACAAGGCCTTCGCAAGTACCTTCTCCGAAACAGCCCTGTCTTGGTTTCGTGAGCAAAATAAGGGAAGCATTGTCAGCTGGAAGATCATGAGAAAGAAATTTCTGGATCACTTCGCTACAGTTGGGAAGAGAAAGAAAAGACTGACTGACCTTGCCAACATCGAGTAAGGAAAGAATGAAACTACTCTAAGTTATTACAATCGGTTTCGAACCATGGCAGACCAGGTGGAGGAGAGCCTGACTGACCGGGAGGTTATAGTTTGCTTTAACTCCGGATTAAGATCCGGACAGTTAATCTATGAACTTTCTGCCAGAGAGCCTAAGTCAAAATCAGATCTATACAATGTGGCTTACGCCATAGCTATGGCAGAAGAGAAAAGTAAGAAGAGGTCTGAGAAATTAGAAGCTGAGGCAACTGGATCCCACCAGACCTCCAATGGAAATGGCTAAAGGGAAAAATAGAACTCGGGCTACTGAAAAAGCTGAGGTTTTTACCCCCCTCATCAAACCCATTACAGAAATCATGCAATTGGTGAATCTTCCGAATCCTCGGCCACTTGATGAAAGAACTAAATACACCCGTTACAGCTCCAAATACTGTGCCTTCCACAAGGACCACAGACATGACACGAAGAATTGCATCTCCCTCAATTGAATGATCCAAATATCGGTAGACGAGGGAATGCTAGATCGCTACGTTATGCAAAAAGATAGCAAGCGGAAGAGAAAGGATGACGACGATCAGGATAAAGATGATGAAAGGGAATACAAACCTCCTAGGGCCAAGCTCCATGTTATAAGGGAGAAGTCTGTCTCTAATAAAAAACCGAAAGACCAGATACACGAGCTAATTAAGGTCTATCACATCCCCGCCTGGATTCATAAGGAGGAGGAAGTCATTAGCTTCTTCCCTAATGAGCTAGTCGGAAGTCGCGCGGCTCGCGAATAACCCTTGGTAATCAAAGGGAGGATCGACAATTGTGAGTCCGAGAGACTCCTCATTGACTCGGGGGCCTCCCGAGATATTCTGTACTACTCCACCTTCCAGAAAATGAACCTGAAGGATAGCATGCTAGAGGCATACTCTGGAAGACTGGAAGGCTTCACCAACCACAAAGTTAGTGCCATGAGGACGATTGACTTATTACTGGAAGTGGTTGATCATCCCTTCCGGGCAGAGGCTACAGTAACATTCATGGTCATGGATCTGGTAAGTGACTACCATGCCATCTTCGGCATTCCAAGTCAAGGCAAACTTGGGATGGTTGCCTCCCTCCCTCACCAACGAGTTAAGTTCCCTACGCGGGCTGGAGTCGGATGTGTGAGGGTGACCCCCAAGGACTTCTTAGAGTATGTCATGAGGAGCATGAAAACATCTAGAAAGCTGGAGGTGGACACACCATAGGAAAACATGAAAATCTCTACGTCTGTAAAGACTACCAGCACCAGTTCTAGGCTCAACCAGGTTTTGGAATCAGATGATGAGGAACACGTGATCCTAACTATACATGAAAACAATGACATAGTTTTGTCCGTCCCGATTTTAGCCCCCTATCTCATCAGCGCCCAGAACTCGGGGGGGCGAACATGACTTGAGACAAGGAGAGGTACCGAACATCGATGAATTGATGGAAATAGAAGACCTTGACATCAATGGTGAAGAAGGTAGAAGACTTAGAGAAATAATCATTGAAACCTTGCAGTTTCGAGACGGTCCAAAAATGGAGCCCGTAGATGAATTGGAGGAAATCACACTTAACCCTGACTATCCAGATCAAAAAATAAAAGTTGGGGGCCAGCTCTTCCAGAAGACAGAAAAGAAATCATCACACTCCTGAGAAATAATCTTGATGTCTTCGCCTGGAAGGTCGAAGATATGAGAGGAATTAAGGAATAGATAACTCTCCACAAGTTGGAGGTTGACCCGTCTGCCAGACCTATCAAGAAGACAAGGAGAATTTTTGCAAATGATAAGGAAGATGCTATCAAAGAAGAGGTGAAAAAAATTGCAAAGTGCTGGAATTATAAGGGAAGCAATCTACCCTGTTTGGTTGGCCAATGTTGTGATGGTCAAAAAACATAACGGGAAGTGGCGTATGTGCGTGGATTTCACAGATCTCAACAAAGCCTGCCCGGACAGTTACCCTCTCCCCAGAATTGACAAGTTGGTAGACTCCATTGCTGGACATGCCACTCTCAGCTTCCTAGACGCTTACCCTGGCTATCACCAAATAAAAATTGCTAAGAAAGATATTGAAAAAATGGCTTTCCAGGCAGCTGTAGGGATTTATTGTTACACTATAATGCCCTTCAGACTCAAGAATACAGGCGCAACCTACCACCGCATGGTTAATAAAGTCTTTGGGGAGCAGATAGGCCATAACATGGAAGCCTATATAGATGGAATGCTCATCAATAATAAGGATGGCAGTCACGCCCCAGACTTGGAGGAAACTTTCAACAACCTACGAGCCAACAACATGAAATTAAATCCAAGTAAGTGCGTGTTCGGGGTGACTGCCGGTAAATTCCTTGATTTTATGGTATCACAAAGAGCCATTGAGGCAAATCCGGAGAAGATCAAAGCCTTGATTAACATGAAGGAGCCTACCAACATCAAGGAGGTTCAAAGGCTAAACGGAAGGATAGCTGCACTTGGGATATTCATTGCTAAATCCGCTGAAAAATCACTGCCTTTCTTCAAATTCTTGAAGGAGGACAAGAACTTCTCCTGGATGCATGAATGCTCAGACTCATTCAAACAGTTGAAGGAGTACTTGGGATCCCCTCCTTTGTTGAGCAGCCTGATTACCGGAGAGATGCTATATGTCTTCCTAGCAGTCACGGACCATGCAATAGCTGCGGTACTATTCCGAAACGAAGGAACCACACAGAATCCCATATATTATGTCTCCAAGGCACTATCCGATGTGGAGAGAAGATACTTCAATGCAGAAAAGATAGCCTATGCCCTAGTTATAGCGGCAAGAAAGCTACGAGCATACTTTTCTGCACACCACATCACTGTGTATACTAATGCACCCTTGAAGAAGATCTTACATAAGTTAGATTGTTCAGGATGTCTCCTTAATTGGTCCATTGAACTCACTAAGGTTGACATTACATACCAACCTAGGAAGACGCTCCTAGCAAAGCCTTTGGTCAATTTCATGGTTGAAATCGCCTTCATAGGTGAGCACGACCCCACCTCCCATATGCGCAAAAACCTGCGGGGAAGAATTGACCATCAAGCTCCCATCCAACTGTTGGGTCTTATACATAGATGACTTAGCCACTAAGGAGAAAAGTGGAGCTGGAATTGTTCTAGCAAGTCCTGATGGGGAACACACCATCCAAGACATAATCAGATTTAAGTTCCCTGCCTCTAATAATCAAGCGGAGTATGAGGCCCTGATATTTGGCATTGAGTTGGACTCCTTCTATGGAGCAACCAAAGTTGCTGCTTTCTGTGACTCCCAGCTCGTAGTCAAGCATATCAAGGGAGAGTATAGCACGCAACATCCTGTACTTACAAAGTATAAAGACCTGGTCCTAGAAATGACGAAAAACCTGGAGTTTTTTTTAAATAAGTCAAATCGGAAGGGAAGACAATCAAGTGAAAGATGTTCTATCTAAATTAGCTACTATTGATGTGGCAAATCCTAATTCTAACCCACTCATAGTCTTTGCTGAAGAACCTGCCTACGAGAGACTACAAGTAATGCTCCTAGATGATAAGGAGAGATGTTGGATAGATGACTACATGGACTTCATTTAAAAGAACCAACTCCCAAAAGATGAAGCATGTTCTAGGCTTGTCAAGAAGAAATCAGTAAGGTTCACAGTGATGAACGAAATTCTATACAGAAGATCATTCACAAAGCCCCTGCTAAGGTGTGTCAATCCTAAGTAAACAGAAAATCTCTTGGTTGAAGTCCACGAAGGCATTTACGGTGGTCACCAGGGGCCCAGAACCTTAGCTGATAAAATCATCACGCTAGGCTACTATTGGCCAAACCTGTGAGAGGACGCGCAAGCCTATGTAAGAAAATGTGACAAGTGCCAGAGATACTCTGACATTCCTAGACTCCCAGCAGTTGAGCAAACTCTCATAATACTGATGTAAAGTAACGCAGCGGAATAGTAACCGAGGCCTGATCGAAATCAAAACCTTCTGTAAGGAATCGCAATTCCCAAGATAACAAGAACTTCCTAAGAAATCCTTTTGCAAGCCAATAAAATTGACCAAGAATTTTGCAAGATGCAAACTGAATTTAATTGATAAAAGAGACTAATGTTTTTAAGAAACTAAAACAAGTTTAAATACTCCCCACATAACCCTAATTAACTTGGAAAAAGGAAAAGACAAAAAGCCCAAAAATAAAACGTCAAAATAGGAATTGTAAATCAATCCGGAATCAGCGAATGCGTCAGTCACGACTCATGACTACCTTCATGAGTCATGACCTCCAACTTCATGCGTGACACGAGATGTGAAATAAAAAACACTCGTGCAGAACAATGTCACGAGTCGTGACTGACTGCACAAGTCGTGCCCATCGTATCCTTCTGTCGCACGACCAGCACCATCGTCATTCCAGGTCTGCTCCGCTCCCAGGTATAACTTAGCTGCACCGACGACATCATTCGCCCCCACTTCAAAAGGATTCGTCCCCGGATCCATATCTAAATAAAGGGGAACGTCGGGATGGAATTTGACTAAGTCCGCAACATTAAAAGTATTAGAAATATTCCATCCCTCGGGTAAATCAACAACATAGGCATTGTCATTGATCTTCTTCACTATCCGGCAAGGTCCAATCTTCTTGGGGTGAAGCTTGTGGTACGTACCTTGAGGAACCCGTTCCTTACGCAAATGAACCATCACCAAATCACCAACAACAAATACCTTCAAACGACGCCGCCTATCCGCAATCTCCTTATACTTGGCATTAGAAGCTTCAATGTTCTTCTTGACCTCCGTCTGAACCACATCTATCATCTCCGCCATGTTTTCAGCTGCAATACTATACCCCGAAACTCTAGGCAAAGGAATCAAGTCAAGAGTATGCTTAGGAGGCCGTTGATACACTATCTCAAAAGGAGTCTTCTTCGTAGTCCGATTCGTCATGTTGTTAAATGCAAATTCAGTCGTTGATAATGCCAAATCCCACTTCTTTGGATACTCACCGCATAGACAACGAACCATAGAACCCATGGTTCTATTCACAACCTCTGTTTGGCCATCTGTCTGCGGATGAAAAGAACTGTTGAACTGCAAGTATGTCTGAAAAATACGCCACAAAGTATGCCAAAAATGGCTAAGAAACTTAGTATCACGGTCAGATGTAATAGACTTCGGGATCCCATGTAGACGGACAACCTCCTTGAAGAACAAACCCGCGATGTGAGAAGCATCATGAGTCTTCCGACAAGGGATAAAATGAGTCATCTTCGAGAAACGATCCACCACCACGAAAATAGAGTCATTGGCACGTTGCGTCCTCGAAAGCCCAAGCACAAAATCCATGGAAATATCCTCCCAAGGTCCATCCGGAATAGGTAGAGGGGTATACAAGCCCGTATTTTGAGATTGGCCCTTGTTGATCTGACAAACCATATACTTCTCAACAAATCTGTGCGTGCCCCTATAGAGGTGTGGCCAATAATACTTCTTCCCAACGAGCTCAACAGTCTTGTCTCTCCCATAATGCCCCTGCTTGTGGACCTCAGCAATAAGACTTTCACGAACAGAACCCTGTGGAATACATAATTTGTCCATATAGAACAAGAAACCATCCTGCAAGAAAAACAACCCAACCGGATTCCAATCTCTACACTTCGCCCACTCACCTGCAAAATCATCATCAGTGGCATACAAATCCTTCAAACAATCAAAACCCACCACTACATTCTCCATTGTCACCAATAAATTGACCCTTCGACTCAAGGCATCCGCTACCTTATTATGTTGTCCGCTTTTGTGTTTAATAACAAAAGTGAATTGCTGCAAATAAGCAACCCAACGAGCATGCATACGATTAAGCAGCTTCTTACCATTCATGTACTTCAAGGCCTCATGATCGGTATGAAGAATGAACTCACGCTACAATAAATACTGCTCCCAATGCTTGATAGCCTGTACCACCGCGTAGAACTCAAGCTCATAAACAGTCCACTTCCGCTTAGCTTCCTCCAACTTTTGGCTCATGAAAGCAACTGGTTTCTTGCCTTGAAGCAAAACAGCCCCTATACCAATCACTGACGCATCCGTCTCCAATTCGAAGGGTTTAGAAAAATCTGGTAGAAAAAGCAAAGGTGCACTCAACAATTTCTCCTTGATCAAAGCAAAACTAGCTGTCGCCTCATCACTCCAAAGAAACTTCCCTTTCTTCATACATTCCGTAATTGGAGCCATTATAGTGCTAAAATTCCAAATAAAACGACGATAGAAAGTGGCAAGGCCATGAAAACTACGAACCTCACTGACTGTCGTTGGTGTAGGCCAATCACGAATAGCACGAACCTTGTCCTCGTCCACCTGAATACCATCTGCAGAAACAATATAGCCCAAGAACAACAAATGATCAATCATAAAACTGCACTTTTTGAGGTTCACATACAACTCATTGTCCCTCAAAATTTGCAGAACTGCCCGAAGATGTTCCATATGCTCCTCCTCCGACCTGCTATAGATCAAAATATCATCAAAATAAACCACCAAAAATTTACCATTGTAAGGCTTCAGCACTTGATGCATCAATCGCATAAAAGTACTAGGAGCATTTGACAACCCGAATGGCATCACCAACCACTCATACAAGCCCTCTTTGGTCTTGAAGGCGGTCTTCCACTCATACCCCGGTCGAACACGAACTTGATGATAACCACTCTTCAGATCAATTTTGGAGAACACCTTGGAACCCCTAAGCATATCCAACATGTCATCCAAACGAGGAATCGAAAACCTGTACTTAATAGTGATTTTGTTGATTTCCACATCCTCCAAGTACCATCCTTCTTAGGAACAAGTAGAGCCGGGACTGCACATGGACTCATACTCTCCTGTATATAACCCTTCTTCAATAAATCTTCCACCTGTTCACGCAAAATTTCATGTTCTGTGGGACTCATCCTGTAATGTGGGAGATTAGGCAACGACGCACCTGACACCAAGTCAATATTATGTTGTATATTATGCAAGGGAGGTAACCCTGCAGGAAGCTCGTCAGGCATAACATCACTAAACTCATCCAATAAAGACTGCAAAGATGTGGGGACCAAACTAACCTGTCCCAAAACTCCCTTTTGTACCACCGCAAACACAAAAGGAGCATCCACAATATCCTCCACAAACTCATGGGCATTACACAAAGAGATAATAGGCTTCCCTTTTAGTTTACCACTAGAACCACTTTTCAAAGCATACAAATGAAAACGCACCCCATCTTTCGTAAAACGAATAAAATTCTCCCGGCCATTATACACAACACCAAGATCATATTGCCAAGGCCTACCCAACAATACATGGCATGCAGACATATCTACTATATCACATAACACATCATCCTTATAGCTACCAATAGAAAGAGGAATAAGCCATTGCTCATGTACCTTAATAGTGCCCACGTTGTTAATCCACCCCACAGAATAAGGAGTAGGATGCTTGCGTACCTCGAGCTTCAATTTCTCCACCAAACCACGAGACACTAGGTTTTCACTGCTCCCACTATCAACAATGATCATAACTGCAGAATCAATGACCTTCGCCTTGGTGCGAAAAATATTGTGTCGCTCCGGATTGGCCTCCTCCGCAGGAGTAGTCAACATAAGCTTTCGGACCACATAAGATTCGTGCTCTTCGTCCTCGTCATCATCTCCATTAGGATCTACATGTACCACGTCACCATCCTCTTCATTCACCCCATCATCATACTCATCGCGCTCCACCATATTAACTCCCCTCCGGTGTTGCAGACAATTATTGGAAATATGCCCTGGTTGGTTACACCTTTAACATTTATCTCCATAATGTTTTGCATAAGGATTATTACCTTGTGCGTTGGTATTTCGACGAGCCGGTGGGTTTTGTGTGGGCACCGGAGGTGTAGTCTTCTTGCCATCATCAACCTTCGGACCCAAAACTTGGGAAATCTCCTTGCCACCCTCCATATTAGTACCCGACGATTGTCCCTTGCCACTCGACGAAGAAGCATCACCAAGCCTCCTAAATGTAGTCGGAGCACGAAACGGAGTTGCCAAATGTCTTTCTGCCTTCCTTGCCCTAGAAATTGTTTCATTCAAAGAGTAGGAAGTAAACAACTCTATATGATGTTTGATATTAACCCGTAGACCCGACATAAATCTAGCAATCATCTGCGACTCTGTCTCATATAAATCAGTGCGTGCCGACTGTGCATGGAAATCATGAACATATTCATCAACAGTACGACTACCTTGCTTACAAGATAAGAATTTCATATAGAGATCCTGATCATGATTTCGCGGAAGAAAACGTTCCCTTAACTCCCTCTTCATATGGTTCCAATAACGAATTTTGGGCTGCCCTTCACGCAACCTCTGCCTAGTCAATTGATCCCACCATGCAGATGCACCACCACGCAATTTGTAAGCAACATATGGGACTTTACTATCTTCTTCAATACGCATCAAACGAAAGAATTTTTCAACTTCCGAAAGCCAATCTAAGAAATCTTCCATGGATAACTCACCATTAAAAGCCGGAATATTCGCCCTAATCTTAGGACGTTGGTCATGTGGAGGCCCTGCCCTGGCCTCACCTTCATCGTTATCCAAAACCTCCCCGCCTATCGGCTCATTACGGTGGAGATTTTCCCCGCGAGGACCTGCCCGATGTTGTGGATTGGCATCACCGCCACCACCAACCCGCATCTGCACCAAAGCCGCCAATAATTCCGCATGTTGTTGATCGCGATGCTCTCCGTCCAACTGCATACGTTCCGTGGCTGTTGCTTCCATGCGTTCAAGGATTGCAGTGATGTTGTTCCTCCCATCATTTGCCATCACCTCGTCGGAGAACCCTATGATCGTCCGAGCTCTGATACCAACTGATGTAAAGTAACGCAGCGGAATAGTAACCAAGGCCTGATCGAAATCAAAACCTTCTGCAAGGAATCGCAATTCCCAAGATAACAAGAACTTCCTAAGAAATCCTTCTGCAAGCCAATAAAATTGACCAAGAATTTTGCAAGATGCAAACTGAATTTAATTGATAAAAGAGACTAATGTTTTTAAGAAACTAAAACAAGTTTAAATACTCCCCACATAACCCTAATTAACTTGGAAAAAGGAAAAGACAAAAAGCCCAAAAATAAAACGTCAAAACAGGAATTGTAAATCAATCCGGAATCAGCGAACGCGTCAGTCACGACTCGTGACTACCTTCACGAGTCGTGACCTCCAACTTCATGCGTGACACGAGACGTGAAATAAAAAGCACTCGTGCAGAACAATGTCACGAGTCATGACTGACTGCACGAGTCGTGCCCATCGTATCCTTCTGTCGCACGACCAGCACCATCGTCATTCCAGGTCTGCTCCGCTCCCAGGTCTAACTTAGCTGCACCGACGACATCAAATACCTACGTGGCCTTTTGACATGTGGGGAATTGACATCATCGGACCCTTCCCGCCCGCTCGAGGTAACTGTAAGTATGTGATCGTGGCAGTTGACTATTTCTCCAAATGAATTGAAGCAAAGGCCTTAGCCAAAATAACAGAGGAGAATGCAATCAATTTTGTCCATGACTTCATCTGGTGTCGCTTTGGGGTTCCACACACTAACATTTTAAATCCTAGTCTTCAGTTCTCCAAGGAATTCACGACTGAGCTAAACAGACTTGGAGTCTGACACATCAAGTCATCTGTGAGCAGACCACAATGCAACGGACAAGCGGAAGCAGCCAACAAGTTGGTGCTAACGGCCCTAACCAAGAACCTTGATGGAAGTGATGGTAGATGGTTGGACGAACTTCCCTTAGCCTTATGGGAAGTTCGCACAACCACCCGGGGGCCAACCGGGGAAAACCCATTCGCACTGACCTTCGGTTCTAAGGCTATGGCACCAGCTGAAATGGATATCCCTACAGCAAGAAACTATAACTATGATGAGCAAGTCAACAAGGTCAACAGGCTCTTAGACCTAGACCTAGTGGATGAAAGGAGACTAGCTGCTCAGATGAGGATGGTGAACTGCAAGTAAAGTACTAAAGCCTATCACGAAAAAAGGGTCAATAAGAGAGTATTCCAAGTGGGCGATTGGGTACTTAGAATAATTGAAGCAACTGGCAGAAAGGCTGAACAAAACAAGCTCTCCCCAAACTGGGAAGGTCCCTACATCATCACTTAAGTCATCAGAGAAGGGACCTACAGAATGAAGACTACAAATGGGCAAGAGCTTAAACATCCGTGGCACTCTGATCATCTACGGAAGTATTATCATTAGTTTTAGTCTATTTTTTATGTAGTAGATTAGTATTTGTTAGTCTTTTCCTTTTCAAGTAAAGATAGGATTGCAGTTTGATGTAATCAGTTTCAGTTAATGAAATTCAGCTTTTCTTCAAAAACAAGTGACTAGCAAGACAAACACTGGAAGACGAGGACAAGCCTCCTCGGTGTCTAAGGGATAAAATCCTATCAATTTACCTAAGGCTTATGTCGAACGAACTTTCTCGGCATAGAGAGGTAAATCATCAAAAATTGCCTAAGACCTATGTCGAACGACCTTCCTCGGCATAGAGAGGTAAATCATCAAAAAATTTCCTAAGACCTATGTCGAACGACCTTCCTCGGCATAGAGATTTAAATCATCAAAAATTTCCTAATACCTATGTCGAACGACCTTCCTCAGCATAGAGAGATAAATCATCAAAAATTGCCTAAGACCTACGTCGAACGACCTTCCTCGACATAGATAGGTAAATCATCAAAAATCACCTAAGACCTAAGCCTAACGACCTTCCTCGGCATAGAGAGGTAAATCATCCAAAATTATCCAAGACCTATGACCGAGCAACCTCCCTCGACATAGAGAGATAAATCAAAAAATAACCAAGTGTCATGCTGAGGAACCTCCCTCGATCTAATGACCAAACTTGGAAATTTATCATGTTTTAAGGCCGAACAAACTTCATCGGTTCAAAACCACCGAATAAAATCGACGAGAAGAGCCTACTCGGCTCCTCAAGACAGTTTGATACTTGTACAAATATTTTGCAAGAAACCATACAACACATTTAAAACAATAAATATTCAAGTCAAAGGCATTTCATATCAAAGCAATAAAATTGAAGTCGATGAAGAATTGAGAAAAGGCGTTATACCTATTCGCCTTAAAGGCTTCAATGTCATCCCTGAGTTGTTTGAGGAGCTCCCCGGCCTTCTTTAGGTCGGCCTTGTCCTAGCTCACTTGCTCCTCGAGCTTCTTGTCATGGACCTCATCCGACTTGGACTTAACGACCTCATAAGCCGTGATTGAGGCAAGCTGCATAAGGAAAGAAAGGAAAAATGGTCAGTAAAAGACAAGTATATGAATAACTGATTAAAGAAAAAAGAAGGGACGAGAAAGCCTACCTCACTCAACAGAAGGCCCTTTCTATTTGTAAGATGATCCGAGGATGGCTTAGCCACAATAAGCTGGTCCACGTACTCCTGGTCAAAGGATTTGTAAATAACAGCCCGGCCAACCCTCTGAGACGGACCTTTACGAGCAAGGAGATCCATGCCCTGGAAGATTGGTGCATCTTTTGACTCCTGTACAAACTGCTCGGCCTCAGCATATGTTTTTATATGCCGAGCAGAAAGTACAGTAGAGGGAGCAGTTGTCACCTTCTTTGATGGACCAGCCACCTCGACTTCTACCCTTTTCCGTTTGGGTGCAGAGGTCCTTCCCCTAACATTTTCTTCATCGGCCCCACCTAGGCTATCCGCCTTCAGAGCCTCCTCAGCTTCAGGAGTTGGCATGCCATGGGAGATCTCCCCTTCAACTTGGGCCTCTTGCCCGTCACGGGTCTCCTCGGTGGAAGCCTCAGTTCCCCCCACTGGCTTTAAGGGCAAGGCCCCAACTTCCTTAGAGGCCAAGATGGCCTACCTCTCTGTGGCATCTGACTGCCTCTTATTTTTTGCCAAAGCGCGTGAAGTCCTCCTCTTAAACTTGGCCAATTGTTGGGGATCCTGAATCTCCTCCTCCATTTATTTGATTTGCGCCTCAGTTAGATCTAGAAAGGACAAGAAAGACCAATCAACAAAGGTGATAAGACAATATATAGCAGTTAAAAAATTTAGCAAACGTTAAAGACGAGAAGGAAAAAAACATTACAGCCGGGCAAATCATCAATGGTCAAGCACCGATTTTCGTAAAGCTTGCACACGTCACACTCATCTCGGAAGACTGGGCCGGGATGCACCCTCCAATCAGGATATTTATTCCCCCTAAACACGGGGGCCATGGACACTAGACCGTATAAGGGACCATGCATAATGTCAGCCTGAACATAATACCTATGGTCTGTTTCCAAGGTTGACCAGCACAAAGTGCCCACCTCGGAAAACTGACTTAGCCTCTAAATTAACTCCCTACTCCACTCAGGCCGCCACACTTGCTCGGGCACGCAAGGATATTTAGAGGGAGAGGCGAATTCCCAGCCTTGTCGGCTCTCTACCCTGATCACATGATTGTTCCACCCCGACACTTTGCTGGACATGGGATATATAAGCTAGGGTTGATTTGGGTCACTTCTTATCACTACCAATCTCGAATAACTCTTATAGCTAACAGTGAAGAAGTGGTGGAAGGCAGATTGACAAGGCTCAAGCCTAAGCTACGACAAAGCACAATAAAGTCGGTGAGGAACCTCACGTCATTAGCACCTAGCATGGCCGGGACAGCCTGCATATCTTCAAGGAACTCATTTATGAAAGGGTCTAGGGGCAGATGAAGACCTAACTGGAACTGTTTGAAGAAAAAATGAACATGATTCAAAGAAGACGTGAAATCCTTCATGGCTTCCTCGTCCTTAATGGGCATGCCGGGGAAATAACTAAGTTTATACCCCTCTCTCGACACCCCATACTTGGAGTAAAGTTCCTCTACCATGGGCTGACCAGCTCTAATGGGAAAACCCTACCTCAGCCAGATTTACCTCGGCCTCCTCCATGACCTCCAACACCAGCTCCCTCTGGGAATGCGTCTATAATCCTCCCCAAAGTCAAGGGACCGGCAGGACGAGCGACTCCACTTCCTCTTCCCGTCATGGCTGCACAAACAAAAGAATTTAGGGTCATTATTTGGCCAAGTCATATGGAAGACGAGGAAGAGGAAGAACATCCCTCCTCGTCCTACAAAATAAAACTGAGGAGGGAACCTTACCCAACAATGGAGAACGCTCCAAGTGGTCAGATTTCAAGTAGTAGAGATTGATGTGGTCAATTATCTCAGATCAGCCTTTGAACACTACAACATTTGGGGAATCTACGTTCACTTGGTCAATTCTATACCGACCTGGGTAGTGTACGTCGGTTCTAGGGCTTTGATACCTCATCAAGATTTCTCCTATCTCATTCAAACTCAGCATCATCCAAGGACCATCGGTTCGTTCACTACAAAAAAGTTATTATTAGGGACTGAATTTTTTGGTTCGGGAGAACTCTCTAGTCCCTATTATCCACTTAATAAGTCACTGTACACGGATGAAATAAATGGGTCGGCCAAATTGGGTCTTTAACTTAACTTAGCAAATAAATGAAATTAAAAAAAAAAGAAAAGAAAAGGAAACCCCCCAAAACCCTCCCTGCTCTTCGCCCACTACGCCTTTTCCGCACCTTCCCTCTACAACCCCTCTAATCGTTTTCATCCGCCATCGTTTTCATCCGCATCGTTCTTGCAAATTAGTTCCGTTCTTGCAAATCGTTTTAATCCGCCATAGTTTTCTATTTCATCCGCCGTTCGCCGGAATCGTTGTTGTTTCCGTTGCCGTTCTCTGCAATCGTCCTTTCGATTTCATCCGCCGTCGTTCGCAATCGTCAAGGTACTTTCTCTCTCTAACTATTTGTAATGATTTTTTTTGTTAATAGCGGTCCTAATTTTTTTTTTTTAATTTGTTTTGTAAATGTCCGGAATAAAACTAGAGTAGTGGAAAATATCGATTCGTTGCATAACGAATCGATATAAATTATATAGTGTCTGATGTTTGGATTTAGAAACTCCTTTTTTGAAGAGCAGATCAATGGCAGAGTATATTGCTGCTGTAAAACGAGAGATAAGAACTTAGCCGTACTGTACCAAAATGAATGTTCTTATTTATCCGTTAACATTACCGAGATCAATAAATATTAGTATTTGTTAAAAAATATAATTTAAAAAAGTATTTAAATTATATCTATTGTAATGTATAGCACAAAGATTATATTTATTGAAATAGTGTGAGAAAGACATATCCAGCCGAATTTGTTGTTTATCATTTTTTTTTTATATTTTTTGTGCAATTTGGCTTTAGTCGGGACTTTTTATTCCAAGATGTCAATGGGAGAGTATCAGTTGAGCTAGTGTATATCGGAAATTTGTTGTCAGTTTATAGGTTGAAGAGGCTTGGAACTAGAATGCAGGGGAAATTATTTATGAAAAATCCCTTTTTGTATTCATTATAAACATTGGAATTTAGTTCCATGTCTAGTTGGTTTTACGTTAAAAATTTGTTGTGCAATTTGATTTTGGTGTCCCTCTGTCCCACGGAAAAGCGCACAAAATTTAATTCCTGTACTTTTAGAATCATACATTTACCCCCAGATAACTGTACAAGAAAATGTGCACAAATTACATAATGTAACTTGGACTAGATTGATGATGATGAAATATGTTGCCATTGTTACTATATAAGGTCTTGGATTCGGGTGTTTGATATTGTAGTTTACATTTAATGAGTTTCTCTCAGTTAGCACTACTTGGTTTTTGCAATGGGTTTATCATGATTACTTCTATTGTATTGAAAGATTCATATCCTTTGTCTTATGTAGAATGTAAAATGCATGTAGGATTCGTTACATGAATTAGTTGTGAATGTTTTGTTATGTTTTCCCGTGTAGCACACTTTCTCCAATCCTTCTAGAATCTGATGGTACTCTTCACATTTTTGAAGTCAATATGTGACTTGTGTGTTCATTTTATCCAGCATTCGATTTCCTTAGACCTAAAAATCTGTTGGCTCAGTTCTGTTGTTTAGGTCCCCTTGGCATCTATGTAGGTTGTTATAAAAGCTTCCGGAGTGATTGAGCTGCTTCTTCTGCTAATTTAATATTTGTTGCTTCCACTTGAGTCTTATTCTATAAACCATCATAATTCTTTAAAGTTCACTTAATTAAATCAATCTAAACGGTTATATTATAGTTTTTCCATTCAAAGTATGTTTTGCGTAGGCATGTTATATGCTAAGAAAGTACTTGATTTACTTATAATTTTCTAAGTGATTAATATTATGTGTTTGTATATGTTAACAGTTCATTAAAGACCATTAATTTCTCACCTTACTAGCGTTATTGTTAGGCAATTTTATAGTCCAAATGTGAATTATTGTTAGGCAATTTTATAGTCCAAATGTGAGTTGCATGATAGCTGCTTGTCCTGTTGTGTATGATGTCTTTCTAGTTTTAAATGTAATGTGTTATGCATTGAGGATAGTTCTCATTACTTGGTTTGTTACTTTCAGCTACCGAGTGGGTTAAAGGAAAGCAAATGGAGGAAGTTCTGACTATCAAGAACACGTAAGTTCCGTTCCTCTTTTATTAACTAAGACATGTTGATACTTGCTGTGGTGCTCACTGCATACTGTGCACATTAGCCTTTTGACGACAGTTGATAAATTTTGCCCAGTATGTACTAGGAAGAGGACTTCTAATTTTCATTTTATTATTTCCTGAAAGTCAATATGACATTTTTTAATGAATATTCATCCATAGAATCTTAACTTTCATAGCAGCTGTTACATTTCTTAGAGTCTTGGTGGTTGTAGTATTTGCTAAATACTCTTTTGCGTATCAGTTTATTCATTTATATTTTCATGGGATTCAGTTTTGCTCTATAACTGACATATATGCACCTGTTTAGTTTTGTGCTCTTTCTAACCTGTGTTGGGGGTGCTATTTATGCCTTAGTTGATGGTCTGTCACAAGTTGTGCTACCAATTAGCAGTTTCACTTTAAAAAACAAAAACATATAATGTTAAATATATAGTTCTCGTTATTTTCCACGTTCATTTAAGTACTCAATCACCTCATCCAGCATTGAAGCCTTGTCCGTCTAAAAAAAATATCGTTTAACAGATAATGTTAAATATATAGTTCTCGTTAATTTCCACGTTCAAATTTAATTAAAGACCATTAATTTCTCACCTTACTAGCGTTAGGCACCAACTTCTGCAATGCTTTCATCTTCTGGTTGATTCTATCTCTACATCTCTGCATTCGTATCATATAGGTCACTTTCTATTAGTATAGCTTTGTGCTGCAGTGCATATTGTTCGTCAAAAGTCGAGGCTTTTAAGAAAGTACTTATATATGTCAGTATTCGAGATGAAAGATTATATCAAAAAAATAATACCCTTTCTGATTGATTATGGACAGCGGCAGCTCTACTTGGTCTAGCTGAGTGGGATCTGGTCGTTTCCCCTTTGTTATTGTGATTATTGTTGATTTCATAAGCTTGTTGATGCATTTATTTTGTTTATCAACGTTGATGCATAACAGTTTAGAGTTTTTTTGCTTAATTGTTTGCGTTTTTCCTCATCGCAGATATGTGAAGGAAAAAGATCGTAGATGCTGAGCAACCAAGTTAAGCACTATCAATGTTGATGCATTTATTTTGTTTATCATAGTTTTACTGAGTTTTGGCAGACATTTTTTGTTCAAATATTAAGTGGTTGAACTAAGCATGGATGTGTTATAGATTTATGATGTCCTTTTGATCTTGGCTTTTGATCTTGGCAGACAGACAGTAGTACCAAATTAGGTTGAGTTTTTCTTAATGAAATTGTTGTCTTTTGATCTATAATAGCAATTTTATTGCAAAGTGTGTTTGAATTTTGATTTTTAGGTTTGGTTTTATTATATAATTACAATTCATTTAGTATATATAAAAGATTTATATTTTGGGATACAAGCTTGTTTGGGTCGTTGAAAGTTGACCTTAAATCTTTCCCTCCAAAATTATATTTTGGCACAAAATTACATTAGGGTCGGCAACGCGCGTCCCTAATAATTTCCCGGGACAAAAAATAAATTGGCGCTAAATTAATATTAGGGTCGGCGACGCATGTCCCTAATAATTTCCCGGGAAATAATTAAATTGGCGCTAAATTAATATTAGGGTCGGCAAATCCGACCCCAATAACTCGTCCCAAAAAAAATTGGCTCCAAATATATTATCCGCTAAATTAATTTTTAGGACCGATGCATGCCTTCTTTAATACATTATTGGGGACGGTGACGGAGGTCCCAAAGTTTTAGAGTCTCCCTTTATTCCGGACCCCAATTTCCCGTCCTTAAGGCCGACCTAAATACCTTTAGGGACGGCAAGTTGGCCTTTAGGGACGGTGATGGGCCGACCCTAAAGAGTGTGTTTCTTGTAGTGGTTGATAAACCCTAAGATTTTTGGTGTGGTAATAGTAGAGAGCATTGGGGTCACTCCTCCATGTTCTTGCCATCTCTAATATGAGGGAGACATAGATTGCTCAAGAAAAGCTTCAAGAATAACAATGGCAGTTTTGAACAAAGCCACCAAGAACAACACACAAAAAACCCAGAAATTACGAGTAATTATGCAACAAATACACAGAAAAAGAGAAAGATTTATACCTTAAATCGAAGTTTGATGAAGAAAACACGGGTGAAATCGAGTACAAATGCACGAATCTGGGCAACGGAGTCAAGAAACCAAGAACACGAAATGGCGATTTCAAGCTTGCTAATTCTCTCTGAAGGATTAAGGGTGATAAAAGATTGAAATTGAAGGAGGTTTAGGCTTATATACCCAAGTCCGAAACGGGCATGGGTCAAAATTTGGGTAAAGTAACGCCGTCCTTTCCGAGCATTAAATGCTATAATGGGTTCCCAAGGCGAATGTCAGACTTCGCACGATGCGCCCATCATTGCACGAATTAACCGGCGGAAAATGAAGGCCACATGAAACGTAAGAGCCCGTTCGTATTCGTTCAAACCGAGGTAGAGCATCACTTCCTCCTCGTCACAGCCGAGCTAGGAATTATTCCGTCGCTGACAAATTAAAAATAATTAAAAATTAAATTTTATAATCAGCGACGGAATATTTCCGTCGGTTATAAATTAAAAAAAAATTAATTAATCACCGACGGAAATATTCCGTAGCTGGTTTTATTTAAAAAAAATAAAAAATATTTAATTTTTACCGACGGAATTATTCCGTCGCTGATTAAAAAAAAATAAATAAATAATAACTTTCCACCGACGGAATAATTCTGTCGCTGATAAAGATATAGCGACGGAATATTTCGTCGGTAAAGTTGAAGCCAATTTAGTGGCGGTAAATAAACGAATATTCTTCGAATATTCGTTTTAGCGACGGAATTTAGCGACAGAAATAAATTTCGTCGCTAAATTTGACGCCAAAATTATTCCGTCGCTATAGCATAATTTCCGTCGCTATTCAGCGACGGAATGCTTCCGTCGCTGTTGTTTCCGTCGCTAAAACACCAATTTCTGATAGTGAGGTAAGGCCCAATGGATTGGACCCAAAATATAACTCATACAAGTCTCAATTACGACAAAAGGAGTGAGCTTTTCTTACCTTTGCTCGTCATGCCTCCTCGTCATTTCCACTATGTCGACCTAGACATTGAATAGCGTATAATGACTGAGGCCCAACACAATCGTAAGCCGATGAGGCACAAATCTCATATGCCAAGCAAGGCATCCAACAAGACCGAGCAAGGCCTCCTCTAAAGACGAGGAGCTCCTCCTCGGTCTCCGTATATAACAAGGAAATGGGCTTCCCTATCCTTACTCTCCACTTCACCGGCGTCAACCCAAGCCGATCAGGCCTGGTACGACGAAGAGCATGCCTCAGGCGCACGTGCAGATTGCTATTAACCAATCATATTCAAATAAGGACTGTGAATATTTATAATCCCCATAGGATTATAGTCTTATCTCACACGTTTTCTTATCCAACAAGGACTGAATAGTTATAATCCCTCTAGGATTATAACCTCCTCACCTATGAATTCATATTCAGAAAGGATTCTATAATGCTATGCATATATATACAAGTCATAATTCATATTATTTTGGTAATCTATATTTTGATTCTAAACTCTTGGCAATTGATTTTTCTTTCTAAAGACAAATACTTACTCTCGCGCCGGAAGGCCTTCGCTGGTGAAGCCCCAGCCTAGTTTACATGTTCGTTTATCTTTTTCAGGCTATTCAGTCATCCAGGATACAACCTGCCGCTGAATTTGAATTGATCCGAACGTTTTTTATATCATCACATATATTTTTGGTATTCTTTTACTCCATCGGAATGATTATTTTTTTTGTTAGACGAAATTAATGACATTCTTTGTATTAAAACCCTTCTCCAATTATATCTTGTTGATAAAATTCACCTTCTAATCTAAAATATGTAACTCCATTCATTCGTAACGAAATAATGGTTAATTTAAATGAATTTTAACAAAAAGATTGAATAAACAATTATCCCAATGCTCTAAGAAAATTCAAGTAGTTATTACTCTTTGTACCTAAATGCATATTTATTTAATTTCATTATTAATTTAAATAGTTGAGATTTAAACTTTAAAAAATGTTGACATCAAAAGACTAAAACTTTAATTGAATTTTAATAAAAGAATAAAAAAATATTATCTCAATACTCTCACATCTTTAATGGTTATTTTTAAAATTTTGACATCAAAATGAATTCCTTATTTAGGTTTTCTCAATATTGAAATCTCAAAATGGCTAAAAATTGGGCTAGTTAGGAGGGGGAGTAGCCCTCTTCTCACTTCCCACACTCGTTACACTTGCACCCTCTCCTCCATTTCAATTCCCCATACCATTTATATCGATATAAAACTAATTATTTAGACAACTACAAATTTAAGAGTTATTTGTGTCTAACTTTACCTGCTAATCTAAGGATATAGCCAAACAAAAATAACACCTACCCAGCCCTCTACCATTTTTCTATCCCAATCCTCCCCAAACTCTCCATTTTAGGAAAAAAAAAAAAACAGGTTTGTTACTTGTTTTACATCAGCTTTTGTAAGCGGCCCACATTCCACCGTATCAATTCACTCACTACTAGAAAACATACTAATTAAGACAGCAAGAATCAGTCTCAAAAGGCCTCTAAAACTGTCTCTAATTGAAACTGGGACAGCACAAGGACGAAAATAGGGGGTCTCATTAAGTTGGTGTCACAAATACTATTAAGACAGTAATTGCTGTCCCTACCATAAATATAAGGACTGTATTTACAGTCTCTAAAACAACTGTCCCTGAATTATATGATAACTAGGGACTATTTTAAGAGCAGTTTTCTCAATTCTATTGCAGTCTCTATATTCAAGGTAAGCAACATTTTGAACACAATATTTCAGACCAAATTACATAGTTCAGGCCTAAAATCATATTGATAACATTCATTAAAAAAGAGGTATACACACACACTAAAATCAAATTACATAGTTCAGACCAAATTACATAGTTCAGGCCTAGAATCACTAAAACTGCAGTTTGCTTTCAGACTAATCAGGCCTAAGTTGATTCACTAATAACAAAGAAGATTAAAGTCTGCTTTCATCCGAACAAAATTAAGCATCCTCATCATCATCTTCAGACCCGAGTGCTTCATCATTCATGTGAGTTTGCCCGCTAAGTTTCTACAATCAAACAATTCCAACAAAAAAAAATAAAAAATAACCAATTGGTCAGTAATCACTAGAATGAATAGAATCAAATTCAAATGTGTTTATATATAAATAAAAGAAATACTCCCTCCGTCCCTGGTATAGTTCTCATCCTCTCCAATCTGTTAAAAAAAAAAAAAAGAGAGAGAGAGAGAATAATTGCATAAAAGAGTACCTGGTATAGTTCTCATCCTCTCCAATCTGTTAAATGTTAGATGTTGACCCATCTCCATTTGAGTATTGTGGACAATTACTAGATTGCTCAAAATCTCTAACAAACAAGCCATTTTGCAAGCGCGCTAAAATGCTCCATTCAATCCCACGAGCTAGAGTACTAGTATTCTCTTTAAACCGTTGCTCTAGTTCCACCAAATCTTTCCTCAGATCAACGATTTCAACAGCATATGAAGTAAGTTGCTCGTTAAGGCGACTGACTTCTTCCTGATGTTTAAGTTCTTGCTCTTCAAGCTTGCTTTCTAGTTGAGCAATCCTAACATCATAATCAAGGCTTGATTTATATGCAAACGATGAATACTGTATTCTCTTAGGTGCTTGTTCCACACCTACACCTCCTAATAAAACGTGACCATGACCATCTTCTCCAACTATCTCCCTGAATATCCTTTCCCTTTCTATTGGATTCTCTTGATCCTCTTCCGGTAGTTCAATCAATTTTCTCTTTATTGCGGCCTAAGAAACAACATTCATTACAAGTTAATGGGTATATATCGATCGATTTATGCAATAAATTATAGTCAATTATACATATGAATAGATGGATACATACCTCTCTATCAAGAACCCCGTCACTAGTATCATATACTCCATCCTTACTACGCGTCACTAACCACATGCCGAGGTTATCAATGTGCAAGTTCTCTTTGATCCTCTAATACAAGAATTTTTTATAAGGAAATACATTATTGATTTAACAATTACAATAACAAAAAATGACTAGCTTATTTAATTCAACTCCGAGCTCTTATGCTTGCATGCGTGGTCCTCCCAGTCTTAGAATAAGCAAACAAATATGACCGATTAACTTTGTTCTGCGATGAGACATTCTGAATAGTTTCCAAGGTTAGCCAAACAATATTTTATAACATAATAAAAATGGATTTAGAAAATGAAACAAAGTTTATGACTTTGTGAAGTCTGAATCATACTTTAGATGTCTCTGAACCCCATTATTTAACTAGTTCAGGCCATTGATCTGGCAAAAACTCCTTTGGCTTGTTAGCAAGACGCTCGACGTCAGTCTCATATATATCATAATATTTTTTCTTGATACGATTTTTAAAAGACTTCCAAGATGCAGCAATTCTTGCATAGCAAAGTTTCTGAAAACGGTCGGGAGCATTTGTGTTGGCCTACAACAACACAGGAGTTACTCATAAAGAAATACATTATAAAAAATATAAAATATAAATCTTGCTACTTGCACTTCCTTCCAAATCTGATCGAGGGGGGTCTTCCAAAAATTTGCATCCCAACGAGTATAAACTAAAGGAAACATGTTCCCATTCCTTGCATAACTTCTAATCTTGCTACCAAATCTATTAGCATGTTCTCCAATTGGATTGCCAATTCCATCCCATTCAAGCATTATCTTTTCTCCTTTACCCCAATCATGCCAAGGTTTAGAAGGACCTCTTCCTTTTGCCTTTGTCATGTTAACATCCTCATTAATAGCTGGTAAATTGAAACACAAAATGTAACATCCCCTAAAAGAGGGTTTTTGTCCCGTCGACTTGCGTAACTCATTTGCTTCGCCTTCATAATAACACCACTATTTTGGGTTTTCCTATGCTTATCAATATCCAAAGTTCGATAACGAACACCTTGAATGATGTAGGACTTAAATCTACATGCAACATCAAGGGGGCCTAAAGCCAAATTCTTTATTTCCTCTGGAAGTTTATCATACTCCTCTGCAGGCAACATACTTACCTAAACAGGATATTAAAAAAAATGAAGTTTAATACTCCCAAACCCAAAATTATTCCAAACAAGTAAATAATTAGATATGTACTTACATGATTCCCAAACCATGTTGTGAATTCCTTATTATGACGACTAGACACAAGATGTCTTTGTGAAGCACTAGGATGTTGTTCCAAAAGTTCTGCCATGTGTTTTCTAGAAGTATAGAATTATAAATTAGTAATGATTCAAAAAAGTAAAGTACAAGATTTTTTTTTAGATAAGTGATACTTACGCGATAAATGGTTCCACAACTTTATTGTTTGTCAAAATATAGCGATGAGCTTGCTCTTTGGTAACATCATCGAGTGTAAATGTTACTCCTTTGCCCACTCCATGTCCCGAGGTGCTTCCCCAATCATCATTTCTAATTGGTCGATTTAATCTTGTCTCAACATTTCCATTCAAATACCTAGAGCAGAATGTTGTACACTCTTCTAGGATGATAGATTTTGCAATTGAAGCCTCCGGACGAGCACGGTTACGAACATAATGCTTCAAAGTTTGAAGATATCGTTCTATTGGATACATCCACCTGTATAACACTACACCAGCAACCGAAAGCTCATCTGCCAAATGAATTGGTAAATGTTCCATGACATCAAAAAAGCTTGGTGGGAATATTTTCTCAAGGCTACAGAACATAATGAGTTTAGAGGAATAGGTTGATTGCAATGAGGTGATATAAGCCAACACAATCAGAACATATGAATATAAGCACCATTTAAATAGAAATATATCTTAGGAAATAGAATGGAAGGGAACACATATACCAGATTCAAACCTTTGATCAATCGCCAAAATCAAATCAGGAACAATAGCTAATCTCATCGATTAATTGAAAATCAAAAGAGAAATCAACATACCTGTAGCAAAGGATTTGAGCACGAATCGAACGATTGCAAGCGGCTTTTGGTTGAGGATTTTGAAAAACAATCACGAATCTGAACCCTTGCAGCAGCTTTTGATAGAGGATTTTGGCAAACAATCGTGAATCTGAACAATTGCAAAGCTGATCGAGCTTTTGATTGAGGATTTGTGAAATGATTTTAACTATAATTTATTGCGTAATTGGCGAAACGATAGCACTAGAACTCATGGAGGCAATTTTGTGCGAGCCATGACTTCTGCAAGAACGAGAGTTGGAGAAATCAGCTGCGTGAGATCTTAACCCTAGAACGTGGAGTATTCGGTAATTCAAACTTTGGCACGTGCTTGTCCAAAAAAAAATTAAAAAATAAAAACATTACACGTGCTTGAGATATTTAACCCCATTTATGAATTAGTGAGACGGGGATAGGGACAGGAATTTGGACGGTCCCAAACACATACTCCCTCCGTCCCAGACCAAGGGTATATGGGGGGATTTCACGCTTCTTAAGAAATTTTTTAAAAAATGAATAAAAGTTAAATGTGAGATAGGGAATAATAATTAAATGTGTGGTAGCAAATATGAGAGATAATGTAAAAGTTAAATGTGTGGTAGGGAATAGGAGAGAGAATGTAAAAGTTAAAAATATTTAATAGGAGAGAGAATGAGTGGGAGGAATAGTAGTTAAATGTGTGGTAGGAAATAGGAGAGAGAATGTATAAGGATATAATGAATGGTTTTTTTGTAAATATATAAAGATGATAAGGGTATTAATATATTCAAAAACTTGCCTTTTTTGGAAATGAACTCTTGGTCTGGGACGTCCCAAAAGGGAAAGATGAACCCTTGGTCTGGGACGGAGGGAGTAGTAAACAGAGACGGTTAAAATCATTTGTCTCAAAATTATGTTGAACAGAGACCATTAAAAATTACTGTCTCTAATTTGTAGTCCCTAAAAGTGTTTTTTTTTTGTAGTGACTTGTGTGCTTGACAGACGATATGATTTTAAATTTGGTGTTACCCACAATTTATCTAATCGATTTCAACTCTGTGTGTAATGGGAGAAAGGATGACTAGAACTGTTCACTCCCATAGCACCGGAAGGAGAGTGATGCCATGAAAAATGGTTGCACAGGATCTGATTCTAGCTGGCAGGAACACTTCGGCTGCTTCCTTCTTGGTTGCCTTCCTACACACATGCAAGAACGTTAACTAGGTCGGGGGTGACTCCGGCGAACCCCCTCCGGCGTGAGAGTAAGAATGGGAGCTCACAAAGATGGAGATAACGGAAACCCTAGAGAGAGAGAGAGAGAGAGCTCAGAGAAGAGAGAGAAAGACATACCATGCAAATGAACCAATCTTCTATTTTTATACCCCAAGCCCCCATGTGCCTTGCACATGGGGGACACGTGTTAATCATCCATCAAGGGTCTCCAACCACCTTCACTTAGTGGGATTTCACTATTCACCTGGTCAAATCAAGCTACAGTTAATTATTGGGCACCGCTGCGGGATGTCCTTCAGCATAAGCCGCGAGCGACAACCGGCCTTCAAGCGACCTTGCCCCGGTACGACTAACCTCGCCAAGTCGCTTCTCGCTATAAGGTTACTATTATTCATACCGCTTACCAAGGTATCCGTCTCGCCTTATTAACTCCCCTATGCCTACTGGCGGGGTGAGTTTATCTCGCTGGAGCCTTCCCGCCACTGGGCCGTCCTCATGGCCAATAGCGGCCTAGGGGGCCCTCTTCTCGTCATTCTAATAGGCCCATTAAAGGAAGTCGGGCCCACTTGTCTACTTGGGCCCAATCCAATTTTTCCATATCGCATCAGAAGCCCCCAATTTCGAGGCCTGGATTATTCATGATCCAGGCGAGAAATTCGTCAGGCCGCTCGGGCTTTCCATCTCGCCACTTCCCCTCAATAGCGAGATAAGACCATTTTTGACACGTACGCTTACATGTGTCAAGCTAGGGTTGAAGGTCAGGGGCGATTCGTCAGAGCCGTACGTACCTGGGGTTTCGTGCTTCTCCTTAAATAGCTTCACTAAAGGCGGGGGAATTTTGAAATTTCAAATCGTCGTTTTTTCCCAAGAAACTTCGAACGCCCTTTCGTCTCCACAACGTCCCTTCGTCTCCACGGTGCTAAGGTCAGTCCCCAGTCCCACATTTCTCACTTTCCAGTTACTCCATCCACCATTTTCTCTCTATTTTCCGGCGAACCGATTTTGAGAAAACCTCCATTTTTCACAGATTTCACCGTTTATTCTCCTTATTCCTTTGATATACGTGTTCTTACGGTCACCATTCTTCAATTTAGAGCTTTCTGGGTGCCTTTTTGACCATATTCTTTGCTTCCTTGAAGATTCCGGCCAGTCTCCGGCCAAGTTCATCACCTCCATCTGTTTCTTCGATTTTTCCAGGTATTCTGCTTGATTTCCCGCCTCTTCTTTAATTCCCGCTTTTTATTCTGTCTTTATTATCTCGCACCATGGCGAGAACAAAATGTTGAACTCGAGCCATCCGATTTGGCCGAAGTTTACACACGGGGGGATACTATAGGGTTGAAGTGGGGACATGGGCTAGGATCCCGCGCGAGGATCTGAATTTTATGCTCATGCGACATGACGCTGAAGCCGCCGTCCTTAGCACTTTAGAGATTAGAGGCCCCCCCTTTTTATCTAAGTCTGCCCCAATGCAAACCTTCCACAACACCTTTGAACTATGCTCACACATTTGTTCTTTCTACCATTCCCGCTTTGAATCTGATTTCTCTGCTACACACTATCCCGCGGCTCCCGATTTACGTAGTCGCTTCTCTAAACAGGTTCAATCCAGTTCTGGCGAGGAAGAAGATATGTCTTCTGCCAACTCTTCTTCTAATCATGACGTCTCAGATACTCTTGC
The DNA here is from genome assembly GCA_022495995.1 of Adenophora triphylla var. japonica. Lineage (NCBI taxonomy): Eukaryota > Viridiplantae > Streptophyta > Magnoliopsida > Asterales > Campanulaceae > Adenophora > Adenophora triphylla. The sequence continues at coordinate 173,066 of JAFEMH010002121.1, read as the reverse complement.
CGCGGGGACCTCGTCTCAAGCCCAGGTTTCATCTGAAGCCCAGGTCTCTTCTGAACAACCCAATGTCACCACCATGGCGACCACTAGTACCTCGTCCTCTAACATCCAAACCCCTATACACAAAAAATTGGCATTGACCATAACATTTATCATATTGAGCCGTACACTGACGAAGAAGACCTTGCCGTGATGCGACAACGGACAGATGGGATTGTCGCGTATGTTTCGCAGTTTGAGGCCGGGCTCAGACTCCCCTTGGATCCATTTATTTCCGCCTTCCTTCATCAAGATCAAGCCGCCATTGTGGACCTTCATCCCAATGTTTTTCGAATTTTAGTAAGTTATATTGTCATATGCCGGTCCCTGAAACACGAGCCTTCTCTTCCCCTTTTTGTTCATTTTTTCGATGGCTACACCTCCGTCTCTCAGCGAGAAGGTGTAGTTGAAAAACGTTTATCTGTAAAATATGGAAAAACCAAGATCCTTACTCCCCTTCTCAGTAAAGTGCACAACTGGCAGTCCAAGTCGCTTTTAATAACATCTCGCGTTGGTTGGTCGCATGATGGTGGCGACTTGAGAGAGATTAACCCAAAAATCGAAACCAAAAAAGCCTTGGTCTCTGGAGATACTCGTCTTAAAGAAAGAATCCTTCAAGTCCTTGCTGATGCATCAGACACCGGCCTCGCACTATTTTCATGGCGAGAGATTCTTTCCAATCCAGCTCTTTTGCGGGAATCTGGCTTCTCGAATTTCTCTTCCCCGACTGACGAATCCCGCGTGACAATCACCCATACTCCTTACCCTTGTTGGGATCTCCATTCAAAAAACTGCTTTGGCTCAGAATGTGAACCTTGTCAGCGAGATGAATACTGCTGTACAGCTATGTACGAAGTCTACAGTATGAATTCTCGCCTTCAACTCTATTTCGTTTATTCTCAGCATTTAAGTTACATCTTCCCGTTATTTAAATAATTTTTTCTTTATCTTTCCGCAGAGTTCAGGAACATGTCGCTAGCTCAACGCCGCGATGCTCTTTCTAACATGGATGGCCGCCGCAAAAGGTTGGCTGAAACCCGACAAACAACCCTTAGTCAAACCACAGAGAAGGCTGTCCCTACCTCAGCTTATGGAGACGATTCAGACGCTATTGCCCGCGAGCGGGTTGCTGCTGCTGCAGAGAAAGCTGCTGGGAAAACTATTGCCACAAAGTCCCGAAAGCCGCCCAAACCTAGGACTCCATCTCACGGAGCTGGGCTCCGCTTGGCGGACGAAACTGACCCCGAAACTCTGAATGTTCCAGGCACTGAACCCTTGACCACCAATGTCGCTGCGGCAACTGAATCTACTGGAGATTTGCAAAGTCCTCCTTCTCGCCCTAGCAAGCGATCCCGCACAACTGAAGATGAGCCTTCCGAGCATACCGGCCACCTATCTGTTGATGCCGGTCCTTCTGAGACCAAGCTCGCTAGTTGGTTAACGGCGGGCTTCAAGATGCCGACTGATAATGCCAGTCTTCTAGCTTTGAGCACCGAGATTGGTGCCGTCCCTGACCTCCCCAATCTCGATCTCCGGTCAGCCGACCAGGATTATAAGATGCTTGGTGGCGGCATCATCCAGCACTCATGCGTTCCTCAATGTGTTAGAGAGTATGAAGATCTTAATGAAGATTATGCCGCCAACGATGCGGGCTTTCATCTCGCAGGGGTAAGTGATACTTTACCCCTTCCTTTCCATTTTACTTCACTTTTGTCTTACCTTCTTCCTTTCACAGATTTCAAGCATATTGTATGGGTTAAGAAACCGTTGCAGCAAGACTTACATCGAGTTGGAGAACCGCAAGAAGGATCTGAAACGAGTTCGTGCAGAGAGGGAGAAGATAAAGACGAAATTTCATGATCGAGAACAATATATTGCTGCTCTGCAGGAAGATAAGGCCAAGCTCGAGCAAACTGAAAAGGATCTCCGTCGCGAGATGGAAACACAAAAACTCAAATTTGAAGAGCAACATAAACTTTTGGCGGCGGATTTGGCGGCCTCAGTGAAGAGCAATCTTAACAACAAAACTGTGATCGCAGAACTTCAAGCTACCATCGTCGAGAATAAGAACAAGGCAGAGGTGGAGGCAATGGATCTATACGACAAAGCCCTTATTCAATGCATGCGTGTCGCGGCGGCAAGTTCTGGCGACATTCCAGCCATAACTCCTGACTTGATTGCCAAATGGGGCTCCGAAACTATGTATAGCAATTTTAGTCGCTCGGGTCATAGTTTGGTTCCGTACGACAAAGATGAGCTCGCAGAACTAGCTGCCGAGGATCAACTCCTTGGCAAACCTGTTTGGAATGTCCCCGCCTTGGCCAATCCTGATGTGATATCTCTTTGGACCGACTTAATTGGCGAGAAAGCAGCAGCTCATAGGGAAGCTAAGGAGGCCGCTCAAGCCGCCTTAGATGCTCAAGCCGCACCAACTTCCCCTACTGCCTCCGGCGACAATCAAAACAACCCTGCTTCCTGAACACTGTTTTTTCTGAAACAATATTTTATTTGCCTTGGTCTGTACTAAACAATTTATTTTTCTGTCTTTTTCGTTGCTTGTTTTGAATGTCGCGGTTTGCGACTTAACATTAACTTCCCTTTTTGCGAAGCCTCGGGAATGCGGTTTCTATGTTTGGACAACTTTTAACAATCTTTTGGATGTCGCGGTTTGCGACTTTATATCTCTACTTGATCCCGCCTTTCTGCCGCTATTTTTTGCTTTGATAGTTCATCAAAGATTTACCTTATATAATTTATCTATATACATACTACTCCCTTCAAGAAAGTGAGGCTTGTCTTCAGGCAGCCTTACTCTATTATGAGTCCTGATTTACCGTATTGTTAATCATATGCATATTTAACATCATAGGCGACGTTGAGACCCGTTTGTCGCAAATTGTTTATCTGAATGGAGGCTGTACATATAGCGACTTTGTTTTAATATTCTAATTTTTTTGCTCACGTTTTCGCATCGTTTGTCATAATTTGTCTTTCAAAGTTTCAATTTCTTAATGTCGCCACCATTATTTTGCTTCAATAGTTTATTGAAGATTTCTTTATCATAACTTACCCATATACATACTACTCCCTTCAAAAAAGTGAGGCTTGTCTTTAGGCAGCCTTACTCAGTTGTTGGTGTAGTATGCGACAATATTAAGAGGCCTAATCTCGCGGCGAATCTTATTCAGATTTTTGTCGCCTGATCCTAATCAGGATTTATCATGCCTGCCCAATGCCAGGGCCTTTCTCGCACAGCTTTGATCTTGCCTGAAATTTTTCGGGCTAGTCTTATCTGCTTCATTGCATCTGCAGTTCGGGGTGCGAGCCCTTTGTTACAACAGTTTGGGATGTTAGCCCTTCTTTGTCGACAGTTAGGAATGTTAGCCCTTCTTTGTCTACAGTTAGGGATGTAAGCCCTTCTTTGTCTACAGTTAGGGATGTAAGCCCTTCTTTGTCTACAGTTAGGGATGTAAGCCCTTCTTTGTCTCTTATCGGCAACCTTCTTGTCGCCTTCTTCAAGCTCTCAGCGGCGACCTTCTTGTCGCCATCTTCAAGCTCTTAGCGGTAGCCTCCTTGTCGCCATCTTCAAGCTCTTAGCAGCACCCTCCTTGTCACCATCTTCAAGCTCTTAGCGGCAACCTTCTTGTCGCCATCTTCAAGCTCTTAGCGGCAACCTTCTTGTCGCCATCTTCAAGCTCTTTGCGACAACCTCCTTGTCGCCATCTTCAAGCTCTTAGCGGCAACCTTCTTGTCGCCACCTTCAAGCTCTTAGCGACAACCTCCTTGTCGCCATCTTCAAGCTCTTAGTGGCAACCTTCTTTTTGCCACCTTAATCTATTAATCCTTGAAACGGCAAACAACTGTCAGAATTTCACAAGTATACAATCATGCCACAATACATTTTGATAGAACATTTTTCGCCACTTCTGCCATATATACATGTACATGTTACATGCTACCAGATCAGCAAATTTTACATAACTTTCCCCCATGCGACATTCAAGCAACATAAAATACAAGGAAAAGTTAAGCAACTTTTGTTATCTAGGGAAACAAACAAGAGAATGGAACTGGGGAGAAAAAAGGCGGCTTCACTGGTAGAACTGTTTAAGGTGATCAACACTCCATGCATTCTTTAATTCTTCTCCATCTTGTTTCTTCAAACGATAGGTTCCTTCCCGCACAACCTTCGAAATCTGGAAAGGTCCTTCCCATTTCTCATTCAGCTTAGTGTATCCCGGCTTGGCTCCTGTTGCCTCCATGCTTCTCAAAACCCAATCTCCCACATTAAAAGACCTTTTGTTAACCCTCTTGTCATGCTGAGCCTTCATCTTTTGTTTATAGTTGATCATTCTCATTCTCGCATATACCCTTTTTTCATCAATCAAATCCAAGTCATTGCATCGCCTTTGCCCGTTTCTCGCTTCATCATAGTTAGCCACCCTATACGTTGGCAAGGCCATCTCAGCGGGTGCCATGGCTTCCGACCCATATGTAAGGGCAAAGGCGGTTTCTCCAGTTGAGCCCTTGATTGTTGTTCTTACGTACCACAAAGCTATAGGTAGCTCATCCAACCAAGCTCCACCTCTTCCTTCCAGATTCTTGCGCAAGGCGGCAAGGATTTGTTTGTTGGCTGCCTCAGCTTGGCCATTACACTGCGGCCTATAGACTGCCGACATCCAGTGCTTAACATTCACCCTCTCACATTCCGCTGAAAATTTCTTCCCAAACTGCGTACCATGATCCGAGATAATCGCTCTGGGAACCCCATATCTACACCAAATATTCTCCTGTACAAACTTGATCACTTGATCTTCACTGATTGTCGCCAAAGCTTTTGCCTCCGTCCATTTCGTAAAGTAATCTACTGCGACAACCACATGCTGACAACCACCTCTAGCTTTCGGAAAAGGGCCTATCAAATAAATTCCCCACATGTCGAAGGGCCAAGTCGGCACGATGGGAGTTTGCTCGGTTGCGGGTTGGCGGGGAATGTTGCCGAATGTCTGACACTTTTCGCATTTCTTCACGTAAATCTCGGCATCCTTTCTCAAACTCGGCCAATAGTATCCGTGGAACAAAACTTTGTCTGCTAAAGTTCTCGCACCAGGGTGGCCGCCACACACCCCCTCATGAATTTCAAACAAAATCTTCTGCACCAGGCTTGGCTCAACACATCTCAACAAAGGTTTTGAGAAAGATTTTTTGTATAACGCGCCATCTTGGACTGTAAACCGCGGAGAAGTTACTTTAACCAATCTCGCCCTTTCCTCATCCTGCGGCAACTCTTCTTTTTCTAAAAAATCTTTCATCTCACTCACCCAATCCTTCTCGATTTCAATAATCTCCGAAATAATTGGTCTGTCGATTGTCGGCATCTCCAAGAACTCGATCAGCGGCTCACCCCCTGAGCCCTGCTCCTCGGATCCCGCCGATCTACTTAATTCGTCAGCCCGCATGTTCTCCGTTCGGTCAATCTGTACCAACTCCCAAAACTCGAAACACTTCAGAACATTTCTCGCCAAATCACAATATCTCCTTAATACCGCATTCATCACCCCATACTGACCCTTTATCTGATTGACAATCAATTGAGAGTCGGAATGTATCACGACCCTAGTCAACCCAATGTCTCTTGCTAACTCAATCCCGGCAATCAACGCCTCATACTCAGCCTGATTATTGGAAACATTAAATTTAAACCGCAACGCCTTCTCATATTTAATCTCCTCATCCGGCGAGATTACAGTGATTCCCGCTCCACCTTTGTCCTTGATTGAAGAACCATCCACATGTAACATCCAACATCCAGGCGGCCTCTCCCTTTCCTCCACCAAGCTTGGGGCAACTTTCTTTGCCGATTTCTTCTTAACTGCCTCTTCCGTCATTTCGGCTTGGAATCTCGTAAAGGAGGTTTCCACAATAAAATCCGCCAAAGCCTGTGCCTTGATAGCCCGGCGGGATTCATATCTCAAATCAAATTCAGTCAACTCTATCGACCACTTCAGCAATCTCCCCGCGACATCTGGCTGTTGCAAAATTTTCCTCAACGGGGCGTCACTCAATACAACAATGGTGTGCGCGACAAAGTACGCCCTTAGTTTATCGCGGCAACCACCAAAGCGTATGCTAGCTTTTCGGCATTGAAGTACCTTGTTTCTATCTCGCTTAACGCCTTCGAAACATAATATATCGGCCTCTGAGCACCCCCTTCTTCTCTCACCAATACTGTGGCTACCGCATAATCAGAGGCCACCAAATAAATAAACAGCTCTTCCCTATCAACGGGACTGCACAACAGAGGCGGCTTTCCCAAGTAAATTTTCAATTGTTCGAAGGCGGTATTACACTCAGCATCCCAGACAAAGGTCTTCACTCCTTTCAAAACCTGATAAAACGGTAAACATTTCTCTGCCAGCCTTGAAATGAATCTTCCCAGAGCAATGACCCTCCCGTTCAACCTCTGGATCTCGCGAATTGTCCTGGGTGGCGACATATCTAACAATGCTTGAATAGTTTCCGGGTTCGCCTCAATCCCGCGTCTGTTTACCAAGAAACCCAAGAACTTTCCCGCCGTTACCCCAAACGTGCATTTACTGGGGTTCAACTTCATGGAATTCCTTCTCAAATTTTCAAATGTTTTCGCGAGATCCAAGACGTGGTCATTCTCCCTGGTCTTTATTACCATATCATCAATATATGCTTCTAAATTCCGCCCTATCTGGGACCTGAAAACTTCATTCACCATTCTCTGATACGTCGCTCCAGCATTTTTTAGCCCGAATGGCATCATCTTATAACAAAAATTTCCTTTGGGCGTCCTGAAAGCCGTTTTCGCCTTATCTTCCTCGGCCATTTTTATTTGATGGTAACCAGAGTACGCATCAATAAAACTAAAAACTCGGTGGCCGGCAATTGAATCAACCAACTTATCAATCTTAGGGAGCGGGTAGCAGTCTTTGGGGCAGGCGGTATTGAGATCTGTGAAGTCGATGCACATCCTCCATTTCTTGTTTGACTTCAAAACCATGACTGGGCACGCTAACCACACGGGATACTGAATTTTCTCAATGATTCCCGCTTTCAAGAGCTTATCAACTTCCTCCAACACGGCCTTTTCTTTCTCGGGCGACAAGTGCCTAACCTTCTGCTTAAATGGCTCAATGTTTGGGTCGGCATTCAGACGATGCATGGCGACATTCTCGTCAATGCCTCTCATATCTTCTGGCCGCCACGCAAAAACATCCAAGTTCTCCTTCAAAAACTCAACCAAACGCTCCCGCTCATCTCGGAATAACTGCTTTCCAATCTTTACTTTTTGTTCTGGGAAATAACAGTTGATCTCTATCTCTTCTAATTCTTTATCGGCTTGGATATCAGGCTCATCCCGCGTCTGCAAAGTTTCGACTTCTATTCGTTTTCGCTTCTTACTTGCGGGATCTTTGGCGGGAACCAGCTTTCGAGAGTCCACAAATTGATTTCTCATGGTCGCCCATCGGGATACTCAACTTCAATCATCTCACAATCTTCCTCAGACTCGCTGTCAATAATTTCTTCGAACGTAATTTCCTCTATTCTCGGCTCGCCCATCTGAACAAATTGAGTCACCCTTGCGTAGCTCCAGGTCAGCGTCACATTTACAACTTCCACGCTTAAATTTATCTCGCCCGAGTTATCCAGCTCAATGTTCTCGTGCCCCAATTTCCGCTTATCAACCACCTCTTTTTCTCGCACATTTCTTGCCGCTGCGACAATCATTGCAGTGCCATTTTTCATGCTCTCAGTTACCACCCATTCAGTCTCAGAATCAACCTCTTCTATCACATTTATCTTTAATTGGCGAGACTCATACTTTGTTGTCAACGAGCTGGTAGAAGCCCCCTTGGATTTCATCATCTCCTTTTTCTTTCTTGCTACAGTAATTGCTTCACTCTTCAAACAACCTACACCCTTGGAAGTTGGAAACTTTACTCTTTGATGAGGAATGGATATCACCATCTCGAAACTCTGCATGAACGGAATCCCAACAATTGCATTATACGCGGAGACCAAATCGATCACCATGAATTCGATATTCTCGCTTCTTGTCCTTTCACCCTCGCCAATCTCTACTTCTAAAATAATTGTCCCTTTCACTTTAACTGAATGATTCGTGAATCCCTCCAAAAATCCCTTATAAGGTATCAAATTCACATCAGTATAATTCATTCTTTTGAAAGCATCATAATACAAGACATTCCGACTGGCTCCTGAATCCACCATTACTCTCTGAACAACACTGTTTCCTGGACAAATAGTTATGACAACTGGCTGGCTCCCATGACTTTTTGTTGCGACCAATTCACTCCGGGAAAAGCTTATCACCCTGTCTTCGCTTGCGACAAACTTCGGTATATCAAAGGTATGCGACAACATCATAATTTGGTTATCCAACTGTGCCACGCTGAGCAATGGGTCCTGAATAACATCAACTACATTTCGCTCGCGGGTTCTCTCCTGCCTGACCCCTTCATCTCGCCTAACATCTTGCTCCATATATTGCTTGAACCTGCCCTTGTTGATCTCTCCCTGAATTACCCTCCTCAAATTGAAACACTCCTCCGTCACATGACCCTTATCCTTATGATACTCGCAGTAACTGTTCGGATCTCTGGCCATATAAGATCCTTCTTCAATGGGCCATGGTTCGGGCAACTCTTCTTTCCTCAAAATCTCGGTTACGGTGGTATTCAATCTGTCAAACTTGAAAACTCTTCCCTGAATCCGACCACCACCTCGACTGGTTCCACTACTCCCAGTTCTATTCCCACTGCGGCCTCCCCGGCCGCCCCTGCTTTCGTCTTTCACCACTTCAATTCTCTCTTTGGCCACCCTTTTCTTTCCCGCACCTGCTGCCGCCGGGGCGACCTCAACCACTGTTTCTTTTCCGCCACTGCAATATGCCCTTACTCTCTCATACAGCTCGCCCGTTGTCTTGGGTAATCTCATACAAAATTCCTGCTTAAAATGCCCAGGCAGCAAACTCGCATTAAACAACATGATGATCTCGCCCTGAGTGACATCGGCAATACGATTTGCAACATCCATAAACCTGTCCGTATAGGTGGCTATCTCTTCTCCTTCTCGCTGCCTGAACCCAAACAGCTCAGCCTTTTGAACGGGCTGTGCCCCTGATCCGCTGAATCTCGCCAAAAACTTAGCTTTAAGATCCTGATATCCTAGAACAGATTCAGCCGGCTGGGCCAAAAACCACTCCAGGGCATGATCGGCAAGGGTGCTCGCAAACGCCTTACATATCACGGCCTCATTCTCAATCAACAGCGACAATATCACCTCAAACCCGCCAATATGAGTGTTCGCTCTTGTGCTCCCCGAATAGCTTGGTAGGTTTGGCATGCGAAATAATGGGTCAGGAGCGACAATTTGAATACTTTTCACAAACGGGGCCAAATACGAACCCTTTATTTCCGCGGGCTTGGTTCCCGCCTGTAACTCTTTGATTGTCCTAGCCATCTCAGCCATTTCCGCTTTCAACTTATCTTCCCCCTCTTTCTTGGCTTTTTCCAACTCTGCGGCTTTAGCTACTTCAGCGGCCTTCAAGGCCTCCGCTACCTTAAGCGCCTCCGCAACCTTTTTTGCTTCGACGGCTTTCTTTGCCTTTTCTCTTTCCTTTTCCCTATCCCTCCTTTCTTGCCGCCGGCGATCTTCATCACGCGGAGACACCTCCTCTTGGCGAGCTCTATCAGAATGCCTTGACCTTTGCGATCTTTCTTCCCTGTATGTACCATCATCAGAATATCTCGAGCGGCTAGGCACATAATCCTTGTCTGCTGTAGACCCCTCATCACTTTCATATTCATAGTAATAAGATTCATCCCGCGAGTTTCCTGACTTATGATAGATTCTCATCCTCCTCCCCTCTACACGCTCTGGATGCTTTCTCTTATCAGCACCTTCTTCCGGCCTTGCTCTGGTGGTATCTCGCCCCCCGTGATGCCGCTCCTTATCCTTAGGTGGCGACTTATCCTTATTCCGCCTACCATCAACCTGAGCCACACTCTGACTGGCCTCTCGGTCCTCTCTTCGACCTCTTCCCGCCGACATCTCAAGCGGGATCTCCGTTGGCGCATGACCCATCTTCCTCAGCCTCGCATTATTCGTGAGAACCTTCATTAACATTTCATTTTCCTTCCTCAATTCATCAGCCAGTGCTCTCGCATCACCAGACTTTGAGGGGACGGGATCCTGCGCTCCAGCTTTCCCCTTATTCCTTTCAGCCCGCTCTCTCTCTTCTCGCCTCCGAGTACTTCTGACGGCTGAATCGGTTTCTGAGGTATGTACCTCCCCATCCCGCGCAGTTCCCGATCTGGTTTTGCGGGCATCCCTCTGATTGGGGGTCTCCAGCGCCGGATTCTGGGTATCCTTCGCCTGAGTATCCTTTTCGTGTACCATTCCGGCCACTTTCTGGGATTACAAACAAAGGAAACTCAACTCTGACACCCACAAACACCAGCAGTGGGGCTGACAACAGATTTCTGGGCTAAAAAACGCAACACCCTCAAACACAAACCCACGAAACAGAAACCCTAATATCTCCCACACCGTCGAAACAGAGCCCAGAAATCCTCAAAATCACTTCTCCAACCAACCAAAGAAAGAAATATTCAGGTCCCGACAACGGAACCAACTGATGCTGCCATGAAAAATGGTTGCACAGGATCTGATTCTAGCTGGCAGGAACACTTCGGCTGCTTCCTTCTTGGTTGCCTTCCTACACACATGCAAGAACGTTAACTAGGCCGGGGGTGACTCCGGCGAACCCCCTCCGGCGTGAGAGTAAGAATGGGAGCTCACAAAGATGGAGATAACGGAAACCCTAGAGAGAGAGAGCTCAGAGAAGAGAGAGAAAGACATACCATGCAAATGAACCAATCTTCTATTTTTATACCCCAAGCCCCCATGTGCCTTGCACATGGGGGACACGTGTTAATCATCCATCAAGGGTCTCCAACCACCTTCACTTAGTGGGATTTCACTATTCACCTGGTCAAATCAAGCTACAGTTAATTATTGGGCACCGCTGCGGGATGTCCTTCAGCATAAGCCGCGAGCGACAACCGGCCTTCAAGCGACCTTGCCCTGGTACGACTAACCTTGCCAAGTCGCTTCTCGCTATAAGGTTACTATTATTCATATCGCTTACCAAGGTATCTGTCTCGCCTTATTAACTCTCCTATGCCTACTGGCGGGGTGAGCTTATCTCGCTGGAGCCTTCCCGCCATTGGGCTGTCCTCATGGCCAATAGAGACCTAGGGGGCCCTCTTCTCGTCATTCTAATAGGCCCATTAAAGGAAGTCGGGCCCACTTGTTTACTTGGGCCCAATACAATTTTTTCATATCGCATCAGAGAGCTCGTTGGACCGGTCCCAGTCAGTAAAATGGGTTGCCTGAGTTGACAAAATTAAAGCAATAGGGTAAAATAGACACCCACCATTGGATTGGAGAAGCATGTGATCTTGGGATTTCACGTTCATCATTTTGGAGAATCTATCAACATGCTTATAATCATCACTAATTTTGGAACCACAAAATCCCTACTTGTTGCGAATTTATTAAAAAAAAAACTTCTCTTTCTATATAATCTAATGACAAATGGCAAAAAGTAGAGATATGTTACAAATACTTATTGGATTTAGAGGTGGCCGGTGATGATGCCAAAATCGTCAATTCAGCCCAAATCCAAGCGTTGAATGCTCCGGCGATTGCAAGGCCTGAAAATAAGAGAAAACACGTAAACTAAGCCGGGGCGGATCCGGCTAAAGGCCCTCCGGCGTGAGAGTAAGTTCACGGTTGATATTAGAGAAATCAAATTGACAGAGTTTCTCCAATGTAAAAAGTAACGTACCGAATAATGAGCCATAGGGCTTGTATTTATAGGAATGGATAGATAGAATCCATGTTGGAATGAACTTGTAAAGAGATAAGATATAATTCTAATAGAATTATATCTGTTAAGGAGTCAATGTTTGACTTGAATTGATGTTTGATAAGTATAATCCTGATTGGATCATGGCTGTATAATCCTTGTTGAATAAGGATTGTAAATTGCTAGCCGGAACGCCGAGGAAGGCAAATGTTTTTCCTCGGCCTTTGGCAAATAGGCCGAGGAGAATGATTCTGCTTCCTCGTCATTTGGTGAATGGCCGACACGGAGATATGCCGAGGTAAATGATTTAGTTTCCTCGTCATGGTGGAAAATGCCGAGGTAAGAACTTTAGTTTCCTCGTCTCTTGCTGCATACCGGCCCAAACATGTTGTTATAAGGCTGAGATAAACGCTCCTTGTCATATGAAGAAGACCCTACTCGGCCCTGGTACTTGGTTATTTAGATAATATTCATGGCCCAATTCAATTAGGCCCAGCTTGAGCAAACCCATATTCGTATCTCGGTTTATACTGTTCAGTGGCCCCCGACTTTCTAGCTCGGATTAGGACGAGTAGAAAGTCATCTCGTCCTTGTCATATGGATGGAATACGAACGGTTTTGACACGTGTCCTCGGCGTCGCTTCATATAACTGACGGTTGCCATTCTGGGGCCCCCCAGTCTTGTCACGCCTTGAAACCGTCAATTCGCATTTAATTCTTGGGGCGCCCGACCCGGAATGTTCACTTTACCCATGGGTTTAACCCGATTGAGGGGTATAAAAAGCTAAATCCTTCTCATTTTACTCTTTACAAACCCCAAATACTCGAGAGCAACTACCAAGGTTCAAAGGCAAGAATTCCGGCGACCTTGATCTTGTTCGACCCAGCTTCCGGCGAGCTAGCTTTGTTGTGATTCCATCAACCTCTTCAAACTCGTGTATGAAATTTATCCCCTTTTGTGCATTTTGAATCTGATTTCCATCTTCTTAGGGTTTGTTGGGAAGAATCTTGAACACACCAAGAACTGGCAAACCTCCATTGTTAAAGAATGAAGCTTTTCTTCATCAATTCAAAAAACTTCAAACTTTTTGATTTTCATTGTATTTTATATGGACTTTCTTGAATATTGAATGAACTCCCCCTTTTATTTTTGATTCCCCTTAGAAATGGCTCGATCTTGGGACCATTCTCCCCGATTCCATTATGGATATCATACTGGAAATTTGAGGGTCTATCGTAGAGAGAGAGGTCCATGGTTGATGCTCACTCTGGATGATGTAAGCAAGCGCTAAGAGGTTATGGTCGAACTCGTCTATTCCTCCAATACCCCGACTCCACAAGAATAGATAGGATTGAGTCCGGTTCACCCAACATTATAGTTTTTGATGATAGGGCCGAGATGATGGAGCACATCGATCCGTTCTACCCGGCCTACGATCGCGAAATGCGTGAGCGCCCGAGAGGTACGGCTCCTCCTCGGCCTTATTAAATGACGAGGAGGGGAATCTCCCTTCCCCGTCCTAAATCAGTCATGGACGAGGTCACTAATTTTGTCTCCTCGTCTTTATGCAGATATGACGGGAAGAGAAGGAGAACCCTCCTCGTCTACTCAGATAGTTGATGCTTTCATGGATGAAGCACAAACTGATGGCCGTTTGGCCCGAAGAAGAGGAGGCCGAGGACGAGGAGGCCAAGGATTAGGACCAAGGCAAGAGAGGACCCCAAGAGCCGGGGATCCCATGCTGGAAAAGCTATACTCCAAGTACGGGGTAGACAAAGCTGAGTACAGGCTAACTTATATGGGCTTCATGGAGCTGAAGACAAAGAAGGAAGAGGATAACTTTTACTATAACCAAGACTTTGTCCACTTCTACTTCAAACAATTCCAACAAGGACTTCGTCTTCCACTGGATCCTTTCATCTGCGAATTTCTAGACGACGTGAGGGCGGTGCCGGCCATGCTAGGAGCCAACGGTACCCGGGTTCTTGTCAGCTTCATCATCCTTTGCCGTAGCTTAGGGTATGAGCCAACCATGGGAGCCTTTAGGCATTTCTACCATGTCCAATTTGTCAAGGAGAGCTGGCTCCTCGTCATTAAGAGTGCGTCTAAGAAACCAAAGTTGCTCCTCCCAATGTCTAGCAAAGTTGCTGGTTGGGATAACCACGTTATTAGGGTGGAGAGCCGCCAAGGATGGGAGTTCCAGTCCCCTTGTAAAGGTCCAACTTCTTCGTTCCCCGTCCAACAATATGAATGGACCAAGGACTTGATTAAACGCCTAGAAGAATTTGCCGAGGTGGGAGTCCTCGATTGGTCAGTGATTGAGTCCTCGGACCATTATTACATTCAAGCGGGTTTAATGCCGGGGAAGAAGGATGGGGTATCTCCCCTTGTCACCGTAAAGAGGGGGAGACGCTTCAATGACTGGACCATTCACCCCGGTTTAGTTTTCCACGAGGATTGCATTACGTGCAAGACAGAGCGTCCCCGGGACCAATGTTTGAAAGCCATCGACATAGTTGGACGTAAATGTTTCTTTTTTACTTGTACTTTTCAAATGCTTGTTACCTCTGCCCATATTTAACTCTTTCCTCGTCCTTGCAGATCTAATGTACTCGAGGAAGAAGAAGCTTTAGCCATGGAGAGACTTAGTCCCCAAGAGCTAGTGAAGAGGAAGAGGAAGCTGAGCAAGAAGGCTGCCTTGGTAGAAAGGAGGGAGGATGCCAATGCCCGTAACCTCATCCTCAATGTTCAAAATGACCAACCTCTTCCCCTTAAATTACACGGGGAAGTGAATGCCGAGGAACCGGCGGCTGACAATCAAACCAATCCATCAACTGCAGAGGGGCATAGCCTCCATGTTGATGCCGAGGAAGAGGCGACCGAGGAAGCTAGCCTCGTCCAAAGGAGATCAGGCTCCAAGAGGACGCCAACCGTTAGCGCCGAGGAACCTGCGGCTAAACGGGCAAGCGTCAGTGTAGCCCCCAATGTTGATGCTCCCCCTCCCTTAACCGTTCAATCCATCAAGACTGTTGAGGAGGCCGACGAGCTGGCCAAGAGTATGTCCCTCGTCATTCCCCGTCTTAGGGGACTCCCCCTGTTGGCAAGGGAGGGACCCTTAGTGAGATTGGGCCGAGCTCCTATTCAAAAGGCTATGGACGAGGATGCCTACGAGGCATTCTGTAAAGAGGCTCCCAACGAGGACACTTTGCTCTGCCATAAGGGACTCTTGATCGCCGAGGTAAATGTTAATCCCTTTCTGGGTTATTGTCTTTGATATTGGTTTTGTCTTTCTAATAATGATTTATCTTTCAGTTGGCTTCTGTCACGGCGTACGAGAATGTTCTAGCCAAGAAGAAGACAAGGCGTCTGAATGAGGCCAAGGCAGCTCAAGCAAAGAGCGAAAAAGACAAGTCTTCCTTGGCTAAGCTTTTAGAGGCCAAGGATGCTGAGCTTGCGGCGGCCAAGGCCAAGGTTGAGGCCGAGGTAAAAAGGGCCGAGGAAGAAAAGGCAAAGGCCGAGGAACATCTCCGGCTTAAAAATGAAGAGCTTGCCCAGGCAAAGGCTGATAAGGCCGAGCTTCAGACCAAGGCCGATGAAGCTGAGGCCAAATGTCGGGGATTGGAAGCTACCCTCCCAACTAGGGAGGAAGAGGCCGTAGCTCGGTTCAAGGAGAGCTCAGCTTTCAAGGAACTGATGATGGCCAGCTCGGCCTTCAGAGAAGCCGTGGACGAGCAAACGGCCACCATGTTTGAAGATGGCTATCTCCATTTGGCCCGGAGCATTTTGGCTGATCCTTCCACCGGTCTGGACATTAATAAGGTTGCCCAGCTAATTTGCAGGGATCAATATGCCGAGGAAGTCAGGGCTCTCCATCACTTGGTCCCCTATTCTGAAAGCAACTTGGAGTTGATAGCTGCCAAGGATGCTCATGCTTGCAGGGAAGTGTGGAGGCCGGCCTCTGTTGTCCCCGGCAATATTAAAGACCTGGTGGAGGCGATCCAAGACGCCGAAGAACCCGAGGACATAGAAGCCGAGGTGGAAGGAGGGACTGAGGAAAATAATGCCTCCACTGAACAAACGGTCCTTCCTCCCCCCGGCACTATCACTGAAGACTGGCTGGACAAGCCTTTTGATGATATGCACCAATCTTAGGATAGCTTTTTCCCTTTGTTTTTTTGTAATAGATGGTAGGGCTTTTGTAATTTTTTTGAATATCAATGAAAATCCTTGTTATGATTCGTGTTATTTCCATTGCTCATATTTTTGTATGCTAGGCCGAGGCACTAGGCTTAAGAAGTCAGGATCCAAGGAAGGTTCCTTGCTCCCAGATGTTGGGCAAAGTGGTTAGACCGAGGAAATACTCCTCGGCTTTAACTATGCTCTTTAGTTATTTAGGCCGAGGAGGGTCTCCTTGGCTGTAAAGTGTTGTAATCCTGAATCAGAGTAGACTCATGGTAGGAGGTTTGTCAAGCCATTAGGCCGAGGAAAGTCCTCGGTCTTGGCTGTTAGTCTCCTAAGTCAAGGTGGACCCTTGACTGGAAGTGTTGTAAGCCATCGTGCCAAGGAGGTTCCTCGTCTGGCCGGTATCCCGAGTCAAGGTGGACCTCGATGTGTGCTAAGCCATCGTGCCAAGGTGGTCCTCGTCTGGTATCCTGAGTCAAGGTGGACCCTTGACAGGATGTGTTGTAAGCCATCAGGCCAAGGTGGTCCCTTGGTCTTGGCAGGTGTTAAGCCATCAGGCCAAGGAAGATCCTTGGTCTTGGCAGTTGTGTAAGCCATCAGGCCAAGGGAGATCCTTGGTCTTGGCAGTTGTGTAAGCCATCAGGCCAAGGGGGACCCTTGGTCTTGGCTGTTGGTAAGCCATCAGGCCAAGGAGGGCCCTTGGTCTTGGCTGTTGTTAAGCCATCAGGCCAAGGAGGGTCCTTGGTCTTGGGCAGTTGGTAAGCCATCAGGCCAAGGGAGACCTCGTCTTGGCTGTTGGTAAGCCATCAGGCCAAGGAGGATCCTTGGTCTTGGCTGTTGGTAAGCCATCAGGCCAAGGGGGATCCTTGGTCTTGGCTGTTGTGTATCGGAGAGTCGGAAGTAATGTCCTCATCTTCCGGTGCTGGGGTGAAGAGTTGATAGTTGCTTTACATGTTGGAAGAAACTGCTTTCGTAGAACTGAAATGCGATTACATAGAACTGCAATCCTATCAACTAAAAAGACAAAAAGAAAACAAAAGACCGAAAATAAAAGACAGAAAATAAAGAGCTAATCTATTGCAAAATAAACTAGACTAGTGATAATATTTTCTAAGGTTGTCGGAATGCCACGGATGCTTGAGATCCTTCCCCTCCTTGGTCCTCAATCTGTAGGTCCCTTCTCGGATGACTTGAGTGATGATATAGGGACCTTCCCAATTTGGGGAGAGCTTGTTCTGTTCTGCCTTCCGACCAGTGGCTTCGATCTTTCTAAGTACCCAATCGCCAACTTGGAATACTCTTTTGATGACCCTCTTGTCGTGATATGCCTTGGTCCTTTGCTTGTAATTCACCATCCTCATCTGCGCAGCTAGTCGTTTTTCATCTATCGTGTCCAGTCTAGGAGCCTATTGACCTTGTTGACTTGCTCGTCATAATGGGAGTTCCTTACTGTAGGGATGGCCATCTCTGCTGGTGCCATAGCCTCGGAACCGAAGGTTAGTGCGAATGGGGTTTCCTTGGCCCCCCGGGTGGTTGTGCGAATGCCCATAAAGCTAGGGGAAGTTCGTCCAACCATCTACCCTCGCGCCCTTCAAGATTCTTGGTGAGGGCGGTTAGGACCCGCTTGTTGGCGCCTTCGCTTGACCGTTGCCTTGGGGTCTCGCTAACCGAAGATTTTGCATGGCGTACTTTGACTCTCCCCACCTCGTTGTAAATGCCGTGGAGAATTGGAGTCCATGGTCGAAACAATTGTATGTGGAAGTCCAAATCTGCACCAGATGTTGTCATGGACAAAGTTGATCGCGTTCTCTTCCGTTATCTTGGCCAATGCCTTGGCTTCTATCCACTTGGAGAAGTAATCAACAGCTACTATCACGTACTTGCAATTACCACGGGCGGGTGGGAAGGGTCCGATGAGGTCGATCCCCCACATATCAAATGGCCACGTAGGTATTACGAGTGTTTGCTCGACTGCAGTAGTCTTGGAATGTCGAGAACCTTTGGCATTTGTCACATTTTCGAACATAGGCGTGCGCGTCTTCCCTTAGGTTTGGCGCAGTAGTAACCTAGCGATATGATTTTGTCGCCTAAGGTTCTGCCCCCGGTGTCCGCCGCAAACACCTTCATGTACTTCGCCAGAGGTTCTCGCTTTCCTTGGGATAGACACACCTTAGCAGGGGCTTCGTGAAAGATCTTCGGTAGAGGACTCCGTTCATCACCACGAATCTTGGAGACCTCTTCTTGATAAGCTTGGCTCGAGCATCATCTTCTCGGGAGTTTCTCCTTCTCAATGTATTCGATGTAGTCATCGATCCAAAGATCTCTCTTCCTCGTCCGTAAGCATGACTTGTAATCTTTCATACGCAGTTCCTCGGCATAAACTACATATGGGTTGGTCTCCGAAGGAGACACGTCCATGGTGGCTAGTTTGGAGAGAACGTCTCGCGACTTGGTTGTCTTCCCTTCCTATTCGCTCGAGCTCGAAAAATTCCATTTTCTTCGTCATATCTAGGACCAGGTCTCTATACTTGGCAAGGGTGACATCTTGAGTGTTATATTCTCCCTTTACTTGTTTGACAACAAGCCGGAGTCACGTAAAGCAGCCCACCTTAGTTGCTCCATAGAAGGAGGCCAACTCAATGCCAAATATGAGAGCCTCGTATTCGGCTTGGTTGTTAGAGGCAGAAACTTGAAGCGGATGGCATCTTGTATAGTATATTCTCCTTCCGGGCTTGCTAGTACAACTCCAGCCTCCGCTTCTTTCCTTGGTAGCCGATCCGTCCGTATACGGGATCCAACAGCTTGGATGGGAGTTCAATGGGAGAGTCTTTTCCTCCGGCGCGTTTTGCTTCCGGAGGTGGGGAGATGCTCACCCATAAAGGCGCCTCGACCATGAAGTCAACCAAAGGTCGTGCTAAGAGGGTCTTCCTTGGTTGGTAAGTGATATCAAACTCCGTTAGAGCGATTGACCAATTAAGGAGACGTCCCGAGCCGTCCAACTTGTGAAGGATTTTCTTCAATGGTTCGTTGGTGTAGGCGGTGATAGGATGTGCGTAAAATATGCACGCAGCCTTCCTTGAAGCAATGACTAGTGCGTATGCTATCTTCTCCACATTGAAATATCTCGCTTTCTACATCTGGACAGTGCCTTAGAGACATAGTAGACGGGCTTCGAATTCCTTCATCCTTTCGAACTAAGACAAATGCGACAAAGATGATCGTGGCGGCTAGGAAGACGTATAGCATCTCACCGGTAGAGTCGGACCGCTAAGCAAGGGAGGGGAACCCAAGTACTCCTTCAACCGGAGGAATGCTTCCGAGCATTCAGAGTCCAGAGAAGCTCTTGGTACCCTTCAATACCTTGAAGAAAGGCAGTGACTTTTCGGCGGATTTGGCGATGAATCTTCCAATGGCCGCAATTCTTCCATTAAGTCTTTGGACCTCCTTGATGTTGGTAGGTTCCTTCATGTCAACGAGCGCCTTGATTTTCTCTGGGTTTGCTTCAATCCCCCTTTGGGAAACCATGAAGCCTAGGAATTTCCTCGCAAGAACTCCGAACACGCACTTGCTTGGATTCAGCTTCATGTTGTTTGCTCGGAGGTTGTGAATGGTCTCTTCTAGGTCAGGAACGTGGCTGCCTTCCTTGGTCTTTATCACCATGTCATCAATATAAGCTTCCATGTTTCTACCTATCTGACTTGCAAAAACTTGATTTACCATCCGTTGGTAAGTGGCACCAGCATTCTTGAGCCCAAAAGGCATCATTATGTAGCGTAAATTCCCACGTGTGTTTGGAAGGCGCCTTCTCGATGTCCTCTTTCGCCATTTTTATCCGATGATAGCCCGAGTAGGCATCTAAGAAGCCGAGAGTTTGGTGTCCAGTAAATGGAGTCAACCAACTTGTCGATTCTGGGGAGAGGATAGCTGTCCTTGGGGCAGGCTTTGTTTAGATCAGTAAAGTCTATGCACATACGCCATTTCCCATTTTGCTACTTCACCATAACGACATTAGCCAACCAAACGGGATATTTGACTTCGCGAATTATTCTGGCGCTGAGTAACTTTTGCACCTCTTCTTTTATAGCTTCCTCCTTGTCCCTTGCAAAATTTCTCCTCGTCTGGGAGATGGTCTTCGCTAAAGGATCAACTTCTAAGCGGTGGAGGGCTACTTCTTCATTGATCCCCCTCATGTCTTCGACTCTCCAAGCAAAGATGTCGAGACTGTTTTTCAAGAGGGATATGATTCTTTCTTTCTCTTCCTGTGATAGCTGGCCTCCTAGCTTGATTTTTTGTTCAGGATAGTCAGGATTAATGACTACCTCTTCTAGCTCATCTACAGGCTTCATTTCTGGTCCGTCTCGAAATTCCAGGGATTCGATGATGATCTCTCTGATTCTCCTCCCTTCATTGTCGTTTACATTGAGGCCTTCTTCCTCCATAAGTTTATCAATGTCTGGAAGATCGTTCTTCCCCGAGTCATGGTTGGCCCCCGAGTTCTGGTCGTTGACGAGAATGGGGTCTTCCTCGGAGATGGGTAGAACTATGCCTTGGTCATCCACAGCATCTAGGACCACAGGTGCCTCTTCAGACATAGGTACATGTGGATCTACGCCTTGGTCATCCGCAGTTTCTAGGACCATAGGCTCTTCTTCCAGTGTGGGTAGAGTTACGCCTTGGTCATCCACAATTTCTAGGACCATAGGTTCCTCTTCCTCACTTTCCCATACTTCACGGATATAGCTCATTCTAGAGCTAGTTTCGGTGGTCTTCTGTGATTTGGAGATCTTGATGTTCTCCTCGGGCGTATCTATCTCCACGCTTTTTGACTTTTTCCGGCTCTTGACAACATGTTCCAAGAAATCTTTGGGGGTTGCCCTCACGCATCCAATGCCAGCACGAGTGGGAAATTTAACTCGTTGGTGAGGAAGGGAGGCCACCATCCCAAGTTTGGCTTGACTTGGAATGCCTATAATCGCATGATAGTCACTGGTCAAGTCCATGACTATAAAAGTGACAGTAGCTTTGGCTCGGAAGGGATGATCGCCGACTTCGAAGTTCTAGTTCTACGGTTCCCTTTGCTCCAACCTTATGGTTGGTAAATCCTTCAAGCCTTCCATGATATGGCTCTATCACGTTGTCTTTCAACCCCATTTGTTGGAAGGCCGAATAGTATAGGATGTCACGGAGGCCCCCGTGTCAACAAGAAGTCTTTCGGATTCAACATTGTCAATTCGACCCTTGATGACCAAGGGCCGCTCACGAGCCGCTCGACTTCCCGCCAACTCATTCGGAGAAAAACTAATGACTTCTTCCGCTTTATGGATCCAAGCAGGGACATGGTATACTTTGCTTAGCTCGTGGATCCGGTCCCTTAGCTTTCGGTGGAGGTCACCTCTTCACGGATCACATGTAGTTTAGCCCTAGGAGGCCTTCGATCTTCATCCTCACTCTTGGAGTCATCTTCACTCTCCTCTTGCTTCCGCTTTCGCTTGCCATCTTTCTTCATGACATAACGGTCTAACTTTCCCTCGTCAACCCATTGTTGGATTATCTTCTTAAGGGCCCAAAGAACCATCGGTGGTGTGCCCGTTGTCCTTGTGAAAATCACAAGATTTGTTCTTGTTGCGGGATATTTTGGGTGATCACCGGACGAGGTGGAGGAAGGTTTACTAGCCGCATGATTTCGTAGATGGGCTTTGTAAGAGGGGTGAACTCCAGCCTTCTCGTGCTTCTCGTTCTATTCTTTCCTTTGGGAACCCTTGTCGTTCCCGTTGTCATTCTCGTCGGGGTTAGTTGCTTCAGGTTCCGTCTTGTCGCCTCCCCTTTTCTTTGTCTTGTCTTCACCATGGAAATGGCATAAGCCACCTTGTACAATTCGGCCTTGGAATTAGGTTCCCTGGCTGAGAGTTCATAAATGAGGGGGCCCGATTTTAACCCAGAGTTGAAGCAAACTATGACCTCCCTATCAGTGAGGCTTTCTTCAACTTGGTCTGCCATTTTTCGGAACCTATTATAATAGCTGAGGGTGGTCTCTCCCTTCCCTTGCTCAATGTTGGCCAAGTCGGTTAATCTCATCTTCCTCTTCCCAGCCGTGGCAAAATGATCTAAGAACATTCTCCTCATGCCCCTCCAAAGAATCGATGCAACCTTTCTTGAGCTCACGGAACCAGTCAAAGCCGTTCCGAGAAGGTGCTCGCGAAAGCTTTGCAGAGCAAGTCATCAGTAGTGGTGAGGAGATTCATGGTTTGTTCGAAACTTTGCACATGGTCCTTGGCGTCAGTGGTTTCGTTGTATTTCTCGAAATTTGGGAGCTTGAGGTTAGGATGGGGAGGTGCAGCAGTTATCCTCAAGGAAAACGGACGGGTGGCCCAATCATAATCGTCGTCATTATATTTCTTTCCCATCTCCATATCATCCAGCCTTTGTTTCAACAGCTCCCATTGCTTTGTTTCTATTTCCTTCCCACTGCTTGAGCGAGTGCTTCGTTGGGAGCTTCTGACTGACTTGTCTTTGGGGCGATCATTCACCCTACTATGCTCCGCTTCATGTCGGTGGCCATCACGTTTGGAGGATGCCTTATCACGTCTTGGTTCCAGGTCTTGTGCACCAAGTATCATCCTGTAGGGCTCTGGGGTCCTTGGCCTAGCAAATTCTCGATGCCGAGGACGAGGAGAGTCCGGTCGACGAGGACGATGAGAATCTGAACGACGAGGACGAGGAGAATCTGGTCGACGAGCTCGAGGAGACGTGGGACGCCTAGGTGTCATGACAAGACGAGCAGGGGATAGGCGCCTATTCAAGCTGAGTCTTGTCCTTAGGTCCCTGGAGTTCACTTCCTCTTCCCTAGGAGTTAATTGGCTTCTCGTGTCGACCACGTGATCCTTCGCTACCGGTATGCCGAGGACGAGGAGAATCCCCTGGGCCGGCATCGGTAGTTCAACAGCCTTCGTGGGAGGAGCCTGATGCTCTCCCTGTTCCTTTCTCAAAGGTGGGCCCATTGATGGCACAATGAATGGAGCCATGGAATGATCTGGGTCCATTTGCAAAAGAGCAACTTGTGTTTCATACATCCTTTGCAAAGTCTCCATTTGTTTGTGTAACAAAGAGCGTCGGTCAACGGGTTGAGATCCTCCTGCTTGACCGGCGTCGGCATTCTTTGTTTTCTTCCTTCCTGCTTGCTTCCCACGAGCACGAGTAGGACGAGGAAGGTCATTGCCCTCTCCCTCGGCATTTGCCTGACCCATGGAACGAAGAGTCATGGCAAGGGGAGGAATGGCATCAGTCTGAGGTAGAGGAGGAGGAGGAGGAGGCAGTGGCTCCTCGGTTCCGGTGTTTCCCCCATTCACTTGGGTGGGATCCTCAGCTGTAACACTTGTGAATTGTCCGTCCATTATGAATCACAAACAGATTATTAAGTGCAAAATTTTCCAAAAATCACAATTTCACCAGAACCGAATTTATGGCTAAAATTAGGGCAAATTTTAACCAAAAACAAACAGCTAATTGTGATTTTTTCTAACGCAAAGAACTCAAGCCAAAACTGGGTCGGAATTTTAACGCCAAAAACGCCTTTCAACGGAATCTGGGTAAACTCCGGTCACAACTTGCGAACTCCGGTGGCTTCAAGAACAGAACTTTACCGATCCAAAAATTCCGTTCCAAGAAAGAACAAATTCGGCAAGAAAATTGGCTTTAAGCGAGCGTTTTCCAGGCCAAACAATGGGTGTTTGAATCGATTTCCCGGCAATGGAACCAATTGATGATGCCAAAATCGTCAATTCAGCCCAAATCCAAGCGTTGAATGCTCCGGCGATTGCAAGGCCTGAAAATAAGAGAAAACACGTAAACTAAGCCGGGGCGGATCCGGCTAAAGGCCCTCCGGCGTGAGAGTAAGTTCACGGTTGATATTAGAGAAATCAAATTGACAGAGTTTCTCCAATGTAAAAAGTAACGTACCGAATAATGAGCCATAGGGCTTGTATTTATAGGAATGGATAGATAGAATCCATGTTGGAATGAACTTGTAAAGAGATAAGATATAATTCTAATAGAATTATACTCCCTCCGTCCCACGTTAGTTGAGACTAACTTTTTGGGCACACCAATTAAGGAAAAGTAAGTGAGAGAAAAAGTGAAAGAAAATGTTGTGAGTATGAAGAATTAAATAGGAGAGAGAATGAGTGGGAGAAATAGTTAGGAGAGAGAATGTTGTGAGTGTAAAAGTGAAATAGGAGAGAGAATGAGTGGGGTAAATAGTGAAGATTCCTTTGCCATTTTGGGCAGTCTCAACTAACGTGGGACGACCCAAAAAGGAAAGAAGTCTCAACTAACGTGGGACGGAGGGAGTATCTGTTAAGGAGTCAATGTTTGACTTGAATTGATGTTTGATAAGTATAATCCTGATTG
This sequence comes from Adenophora triphylla var. japonica, assembly GCA_022495995.1. Classification (NCBI taxonomy): domain Eukaryota; kingdom Viridiplantae; phylum Streptophyta; class Magnoliopsida; order Asterales; family Campanulaceae; genus Adenophora; species Adenophora triphylla. The sequence goes on along the minus strand of JAFEMH010002121.1, from coordinate 148,515 downwards.
GATCATGGCTGTATAATCCTTGTTGAATAAGGATTGTAAATTGCTAGCCGGAACGCCGAGGAAGGCAAATGTTTTTCCTCGGCCTTTGGCAAATAGGCCGAGGAGAATGATTCTGCTTCCTCGTCATTTGGTGAATGGCCGACACGGAGATATGCCGAGGTAAATGATTTAGTTTCCTCGTCATGGTGGAAAATGCCGAGGTAAGAACTTTAGTTTCCTCGTCTCTTGCTGCATACCGGCCCAAACATGTTGTTATAAGGCTGAGATAAACGCTCCTTGTCATATGAAGAAGACCCTACTCGGCCCTGGTACTTGGTTATTTAGATAATATTCATGGCCCAATTCAATTAGGCCCAGCTTGAGCAAACCCATATTCGTATCTCGGTTTATACTGTTCAGCCGGTTCACTAAATCGCCGGTTAGCCGGTTAAAAATCGGCGGTTTTCAACCTTGAAATCTCCAATCGGAACCGAACCGTCTAACCGGCTAAATCGGTTACGGTTTAGGCGGTTCACGGTTTTAACGGTTATCCGGTTAATCTCCGGTTTGACGGTTTGGATCTGCTCGGCCGAGTCTTTGGTGTTGCTCGGTCGAGCATACCCTTTAGGGTTTAGGGTTTGAGGGTTGCTCGGCCGAGTCTTTGGTGTTGCTCGGTCGAGCAACCCTTTTAGGGTTTAGGGTTTGAAGGTTGCTCGGCCGAGTCTTTGGTGTTGCTCGGTCGAGCAACCCTTTTAGGGTTTAGGGTTTGAGGGTTGCTCGGCCGAGTCTTTGGTGTTGCTCGATCGAGCATATCATTTTTCAGTTAATTTTTTAACAGTTTTCGTTAACTTTGTATGTAGTATATTAATTTTATTTTTTTTCAATTTTTTTTGGATAGATAAGACTATTTTAGACTTAAGTTTACTAAATACATTTTTAGCAAAAAGGTTTATAAAAAAAAGTTATGAATTTTTAAAGAAATAAAAGTTAACGATTTTTTTGAAAAAAGTTAACTTTTAATTTTTTTCAATTTTTTTTTGGATAAATAAGACTATTTTAGACTTAAGTTTACTACATACATTTTTTGAAAAAATGTTTATAAAAAAAGTTATGAATTTTGAAAGAAAGAAAACTTAACTTTTTTTAAAAGAAACGAAAGTGTATAAAAGAAAAAAGGGACGATACCCTTAAATTTTATTAATCAAAATAAAATTACAAAGAGGGGGACAAGCAACCTTACCCTTTTATAAATAAGGGGGGACATTTAGGAGCCTTTACCTCAACCTAACTATTACAATTAATTAAAAATAAACCTAATCTAAAGTCTAAACTAATCTAATTAAAATAAAAATTAATCTAAAACATCATTCATTCATCACTACTTTCCGTGGAGTCCTCGACATCGTGTTGATATCTTGGATCCAATAGATCCTCATCATAAGGCATGTCTTGTTGCCTTTTTTCCGCTCTAACCCAATCGCCAAGTAAAAGTTGATGTTCCAAGTTTTCACTTGTTAGTTGAGAACGTCTTTCATCCAAAACATTTTCACCAACGCTAAATGCCGATTCAACCGCCACCGTTGAAGCGGGAGAGGCTAATACTTCTTTAGCAACTATGGAAAGTATAGGATAAATGTCTTTCCTTCTTGATCACCATTGTAAAACATCAAATTCATTTGAATTTGGATCTTGATTTAATTCAAAGTTTGTAGCGAAATAAGTTTTTAACTCCACGGAAAGGTTTGATGATGATGATGATGAACCTCGAGAAGGACCATATTTTTTACTATACAAATTTGCAAAAAAACTATATGGATCTCCACTAGTAAAACTTGGTTGAGAAGTAGAGGAATCATCTTCATGTTGTTGGCTTTGAGAAGTGTTTCCATATAAGGCATTATACTCATTAAAAAGGTTAATCAAATCATTTTTTGTGTCATTAACAATAATTGACGGAAGTTCATAACTACCGTCACCATCGGAATATAATTTCATATAATAATAAGTTATAATGGACTCTAAATCATCTAATTTAACTCGAGGATCTAATAACTTTGCAACCAAGAAAAGAGACGGAATAGTGTCAAAATATTTAAGCCACTTTTGTCTCATGTTAAAAATGCATTGTTTTAAAATAGGGCATTCTTTTAAATTGTCAAAAATAGTAACAATTGCAATACAATGCTCTAGCACCAAAACGGAAGTTGGATAATAAACTCCCGAAAAAGCCAAAGTAGCGATATTAAAAATCTTTAACAATTCACATAAATTAATGCATGCATTCCAATGATAAGTAAATAGAGGTTCATGATAGCCAATTGATATAAAAAATTGCGTTAGGAGATCTTTATAAGCAAAACCATCGCTTAACATTTTATAGGTGGAATTTCACCTAGTTGAAACATCGTAAGTAAAATATTTGTCCGACACATTTTTACTTCTTAAAAACCTTATCCATTTTTTTGTATTAGAATTTTTTTTTGAAATAAATTGAAGAGCTCGTCTAATTGGCTTAACATTAGTTTCTAATGCATCTAAACCATCTCTAACACATAAATTAATTATATGACATAAACATCTAATATGAAAAAACTTACCCCCAAGTGAGGGTTGACAAACGGTAATTAAATCGGGCAAACTAGCCGTATTAGCACTTGCGTTGTCAAATGAAATAGTAAATATTTTATTTAAAATACCATATTCAAGAAAAATTTCAAGCAATTTCGCACAAATATTTTCCGCGGAATGCGGTAGCTCAAAATCTTTGTAAGCAATTAATCTTTTTTGGATTTTCCATGAATTATCTATCCAATGGCAAGTAACGCCCAAATAAGTATTTCTTTGCCAATGATCACTCCAACCATCGGCACAAATTGAAACTTTATTTTCTAATTTTGATAAAACACCAATTAAATCTTTTTTATATCTTTCAACCACTCTAGTAATATCACGTACGAGATTCGTACGTGGTAATCTCGTGGCGGCGGGGTTCAAAGAAAGGCGAGCAAAATTTTCATAAAAATCACAATCTGCAAAATTAAAAGGAAGGCCTTTAACGCAAATAAATTTGGCTAGTTCATCCCTATAAACCCACTTGTCAAATTTAAAAAGGACGGAAGAAGGGGAAGATGAACCTTGTGCACCCGAACCCAAACTACGTTGTTGAAATTGTAATTGAGTTTGCGAAGCGAAAATGCCAAGTTTGTCGGGATGTTTTGCCGCCAAATGCCCGTTGAGCGTTCCATGCCCTCCGCCTCTTTTGAATGCGTAAGTCGCATTACAATAGTTGCAACATGCTCGAAAATTATAATCATCCTCGACAGTAATTTTTCTTTTGGTGAAATGGATGGCGAAGGTATCGGATTGCGGCTCTCTTTCTCTAGGGGGTTGTCGTTGTCCCCGACCCCGACCACCTCCCCTAGCTCGGCTGCCCCTACCACTCCTAGCATTACCACTTTCAATTTCAACTTGTTCTTCTTCCTCATTTTGTTGAATATTTGGATTTTGATGATCAAAATCATCGTTAGGGGAGGAAGAACCAACAACGAACTTGCCTAAATTGCTTCTTCTTTGATTTTCAGCCATTTGTGTAAGATAAAATGAAGTTTGAAAACAAAACGGAGCTTAAAAATGGATGAAAATGGAGAAAAGCACTAATTTCGTTAGAAAACTAACTGAAAATGGGACAATATTTAACTGAAAATTGGATGAGAGTGAGAGAATATGTGAATATTTGAGAGTAGAAGAGAAAGAGTAGAGAGAAATAATGTGGAAATAAAATGGGAGGAGGGAGGTGATATTTATAGTTAGTAAATTAGGCAAAAAATTTTTTTTTTTAATTTTTGACTGCCCAAGTTAAAGTTCTGACGAACATAATGACTAGTTTTTGAAAAAGTAGCCGTTGGAATGAGTTCTGGCGTTATACTCAGCCGAGCAACTCATATGACTCGGGCGAGCAAGTCAAAAACCGGTGGTTAACCGGCGGTTGACCGGTTTTTCAAAATTCTAAACCTTAACCGAATCGGCCAATTACCGGTTTCGGTTAGCCAGTTCCGGTTAATCGCCTTTGACCGGTTTGACCCGGTTTTGACCGGTTTTCAACCGCCCGGTTGACCGGTTCGGTTTATAAAATGGACACGTCTAATTGAATTGTGATTCAGATTAGTTTGGACATAAATAATTAAATATCCTTTCCTAATTTAATGAGTGGATGAAAAAATTTACTATACCTGATGAGATCGTAACTTTTACACGGGGCCTAAATCTCGATCTGGTACAAAGGTTAAATATGACATGGAATATCCAATACCACGATCATAAACACTGTCACAAGAATATCACGCCAAACATGATCATGATATCAAAGACCGCGTTAACTATATTGACCGCGGTCTCATAACAGACTCTCGATTTTATCATTATACTCTCGGTTAAAGTCAAAGCTATTGAGACAAAGGTACGTACCTACGATAACACCAAAAGCAGGCATGTTACCATCATATTAAATGGTGGCTCAGGCGCCTACAATACGCTTAACGCGCCGCACCAACTGTCGCCTTCTTCTTCTATCCTTTTACAATCAAAGACATCACTCATGAGTAATCCTCACTTTATTGTACGAGTCAACCAGAAACGGACACATGTCCTATGTCAAAATACAAAGATATCCTACAGGGTTGACAATATCAACAAATCTCTCTTAATATACTCCCTCTGTCCCAGCGGAATGTGGATTTTTGGTCAACTTTGACCAATACTTTAAATAAATAATAATGATCCTAATAAAAATTTAAAAATTTGTTATTGTATCACGCTTAATAATATTAACTATAACATTTTTTGGATTTTTATTAGGATCATTATTATTTTTTTAAATTATTGATCAAAGTTGGTCAAAGTTGACCAAAAATCCACACTCCGCTGGGACGGAGGGAGTATATACTATCCATTGTCCGCATGTACAAAGTAAGTGAAAAATCACTATTGCAATTCACATTATCTAAACTTTATCACACAACTCAGTAATATATTCTAAGTCTTATTCTCAGGTATAAACCATTAGAGATATTACTCTCACACCCGAGAAAATGAGATGGATTAAACTTCGGCTTGCTATCTAACGATGATTCTTGTATTTGTTATTTTATAGGTACAACCATATCAAACAAGCACTAGTAGAAATCAGCCTTTTGGTGACAAAGAAAAATGGTCACCTAAGTAACTTTTTAGTCATTATAAACCAAAAGTGACAAAAGTTGGTCGCCAAAAAAACGTCACGCAAAGCCCGAAGCCTTAGAGTTTTGGTAACCAATTTTATGGCTGGTCACCTAACATATCGTTTATAGTGACCAATTCTCAGTTAGTTACCTAAGATAGTTAAGGCGACAAACAGTGTAGCAACCAACTTTTTGTTGCATTATATATTTGCGACAAATTTGAATTGGTCACCTCGCCTTAAGTGACAAATTTAAGGTGTCCAAGCATTATAGTCATTTAAGTGTGCTCTTTAGTAACCAATAGACTAGTCACTTAAATACAATTTAGGTGACTAATATGTCATCACGTCAAGTATATTTAAGGTTACCAAAATTTTTTTTTGTCTCCTAAACAATGACCTAGGCAACTAAATGTTGTTGCCTAAGTTTACTTAAAGTTACAATATATTAATTAGTCACCTAAAAATAAGTTTTAAGTGACTAAAGAGTGGTTGCCTAAATTGTCATTTAATTCTTTTTAATGTTGTAATATACAATTTTAAATAAAATAAAAATAATTCTCAAATTTAACAATAAGCCATAAAAGAAATTCATGGTACAAAATATATTTTTTAACCCAAACCAAGCCACTTATATAAAAGCAAAAGAGTGCAAATTTAAGAGTTATTACACAATATTATACTAGTACTACTATCAATAAAGTTAACAGCCTAATACTTGATACTTGACATACCCAAATTTTCCTCCCTCAAAATGTTAAGCAAAAAAGGCGGAGGTTCAAAACAGAGTTCTGTTCTCTTCATAGATCAAGCCTTGGCTAGTAATTGGCAGCATGGTTTCAAAAAAGTGTCAGCTTCTTCTGTTGAAGTTAATGAGAATTCGAATGAGTGTTGATGGTGGCAGTAGGTTGAGGAACCACAAAATCATCAAGAGACGTTATGCCCTTAGCACAGAACTGCGCAACAAGTAGATCAAGCTTGGTTGATTGAGATGTTAATTTTTCTTTCAACTCTTTCACTTCTTCAAGTGAATTTCCCAATTCTTCTTTTAGCTCCTTAACTTCATCATGTGAATACATTGTTGCTTCGGATGTTGATGGAGACAACCGACGTCTAACATTGCATTCCATCCCACGGCCCAAACCCCTCACATAACCCCCAGCACTCGGACACAATTCTTCGAGGGTTTCTGTCAAAATCTTCACTCCTACAGATGGATCAGGGAGTGGAATATTTTCCAATGGAGTATCGGGTGAATACTGAGATTCATTGTCATGGTTGAACTCAGCTATCTTCTCCTGCATCTTCTCCTATATAAATAAAATATTTAATTAGAGCTAACCAATTATATTACTCACTTTGTCCCGAAATAAATGTCACACTTTCATTTTGGTTCACCTACGTAAATGATACATTTCTAATGGCACAAGGACAAAGCTTGGTTGGGTGACTACAAAGATGATTTCATTTAGTATATATTGTATCACGCTTAATAATATTAACTATAACATTTTTTGGATTTTTATTAGGATCATTATTATTTTTTTAAATTATTGATCAAAGTTGGTCAAAGTTGACCAAAAATCCACACTCCGCTGGGACGGAGGGAGTATATACTATCCATTGTCCGCATGTACAAAGTAAGTGAAAAATCATTTTTGCAATTCACATTATCTAAACTTTATCACACAACTCAGTAATATATTCTAAGTCTTATTCTCAGGTATAAACCATTAGAGATATTACTCTCACACCCGAGAAAATGAGATGGATTAAACTTCGGCTTGCTATCTAACGGTGATTCTTGTATTTGTTATTTTATAGGTACAACCATATCAAACAAGCACTAGTAGAAATCAACCTTTTGGTGACAAAGAAAAATGGTCACCTAAGTAACTTTTTAGTCATTATAAACCAAAAGTGACAAAAGTTGGTCGCCCAAAAAACGTCACGCAAAGCCCGAAGCCTTAGAGTTTTGGTAACCAATTTTATGGCTGGTCACCTAACATATCGTTTATAGTGACCAATTCTCAGTTAGTTACCTAAGATAGTTAATGCGACAAACAGTGTAGCAACCAACTTTTTGTTGCATTATATATTTGCGACAAATTTGAATTGGTCACCTCGCCTTAAGTGACAAATTTAAGGTGTCCAAGCATTATAGTCATTTAAGTGTGCTCTTTAGTAACCAATAGACTAGTCACTTAAATACAATTTAGGTGACTAATATGTCATCACGTCAAGTATATTTAAGGTTACCAAATTTTTTTTTGTCTCCTAAACAATGACCTAGGCAACTAAATGTTGTTGCCTAAGTTTACTTAAAGTTACAATATATTAATTAGTCACCTAAAAATAAGTTTTAAGTGACTAAAGAGTGGTTGCCTAAATTGCCATTTAATTCTTTTTAATGTTGTAATATACAATTTTAAATAAAATTAAAATAATTCTCAAATTTAACAATAAGCCATAAAAGAAATTCATGGTATAAAATATATTTTTTAACCCAAACCAAGCCACTTATATAAAAGCAAAAGAGTGCAAATTTAAGAGTTATTACACAATATTATACTAGTACTACTATCAATAAAGTTAACAGCCTAATACTTGATACTTGACATACCCAAATTTTCCTCCCTCAAAATGTTAAGCAAAAAAGGCGGAGGTTCAAAACAGAGTTCTGTTCTCTTCATAGATCAAGCCTTGGCTAGTAATTGGCAGCATGGTTTCAAAAAAGTGTCAGCTTCTTCTGTTGAAGTTAATGAGAATTCGAATGAGTGTTGATGGTGGCAGTAGGTTGAGGAACCACAAAATCATCAAGAGACGTTATGCCCTTAGCACAGAACTGCGCAACAAGTAGATCAAGCTTGGTTGATTGAGATGTTAATTTTTCTTTCAACTCTTTCACTTCTTCAAGTGAATTTCCCAATTCTTCTTTTAGCTCCTTAACTTCATCATGTGAATACATTGTTGCTTCGGATGTTGATGGAGACAACCGACGTCTAACATTGCATTCCATCCCACGGCCCAAACCCCTCACATAACCCCCAGTACTAGGATGCAATTCTTCGAGGGTTTCTGTCAAAATCTTCACTCCTACGGATGGATCAGGGAGTGGAATATTTTCCAATGGAGTATCGGGTGAATACTAAGATTCATTGTCATGGTTGAACTCAGCTATCTTCTCCTGCATCTTCTCCTATATAAATAAAATATTTAATTAGAGCTAACCAATTATATTAGTCACTTTGTCCCGAAATAAATGTCACACTTTCATTTTGGTTCACCTACGTAAATGATACATTTCTAATGGCACCAGGCCAAAGGTTGGTTGGGTGACTACAAAGATGATTTCATTTAGTATATATTGAGGGAGGTATCCATATACTGACAACAAGTTTCATCAGAAGGGACTAATCTGAGCAAAAATTCTTTGACCAGTTGCAATGCAGGAATAAAGTATCCACTCTCATCCCCTAGCAAGTATGTGGACCATGTTCTGGACTATCTTTCTATGAATTTTGGTAATGAGTAGTATATTTTTTAAGAGATAGAAGTTAACCAAGTTATTGAACTTATGTATATTCAAGGAAAACCTTCTGAATGGTTTTAAAAATAAATTACTACTACTACTCACTTTCAAAACCTTGATTAAAGACAATTAATTAACTGTTTGGGACGGAGGGAGTAAATAAGTTAAAAGAAAAATATAATTATAAATTTCTGCGGGCACACTTACGTATAAAATGGTTGCATCCGGGTTATTTGGCCTGACATAAACGTCCTTGAACTTATCAACTGCTGGAAATTTTGAATCTTTTTTCTATGAAAACAAAGTAAAAGAAAAATTATATAGAGCATACAAAATCATAGAAAATTAAAGGAAATTATCATATACCTCTCGAAGATCTTGGAACCGGTAGACAAACAATTTAGCTCCACCATGATGATTTAGAGTGTTCTTTTCGCGATTCTTTGTGTTGGCAGCTGATTTGGTCTGTTATATAAATATGTGTAAGTGCAAGAATATGGACTATATGTTTACTGGGAAAAAAAAATTCTTACTTGAAATTTTGGGGTCATGAAATGGTCACATAATGAATGTCAAAAACCCAATCTCTTCGAGTCTGATTGTGTAAACTCAAGAGGAGGGGACGCACGGGCTTCTTCGACAGAGTCAAATTCTTTGAAATAGTTGTGACATTCATGTTTCCATCCCTTGAACCGTTCTTTGAAGATTTCATCAATGTATTTTGATGTTGCCTTAAAACATCATCATCATCCACCCTTTCTTCCTTGTGCCATCTCATGTCTTTTGCAGTGTGCGAAGACATGTATAACCGCCGTAATCTCGGTGTTAGTGGGAAGTAAAACATGGCCTTGTGTGGAACTTTCTTCTTCTTGTAACTGGAACTAGGTTTGTATCTTGGGTGATCACAAACGGGACATATATCCAAAAACTCATATTCCTTATAATACAATACACAATCATTTGGACATGCATGAATTTTTTTATAACCCAACCCCAACTTCTTTAATAGCTTGAATGCTCTGCGTGTATCATGAGGCAGTGTATTTCCGTCGGGAAGCATACGCCGCATCATATCAAGCAAATCATCAAACTGGCAATTAGCTGTACGAGATTTGACTTTGTAATGTAGTAACTCCACAAGGGCAGTAAGTGAAGAAAATTTTGTGCAACATGGGTACAATTCTTGCAAGGCTTGTTGCAGAAGTTCTTCATAGTCCAAGATCTCTTGACTATAGGTATTGTCTAGCCCCTCATCAACAATATTATGATGCATTGATGCAAAAGGATATGCATCATTTATTATGCCCATCACTTGGTCATTGTCATCAAAAAAATGCTGCTCTTGTGGCTGAGATTGTGATGTCATCGAAGCACCATCGTAACGTTCACCGTGAAGGGTCCACATCGTATAATTATGCATAATCCCCTTCTATAACAAGTGGAATTTTACATCAGGGAAAGACTGAAAGAGGATGTTGTTGCAGTTAAGGCACGGACATGGGATCATGCCAGAAACATTATGAGTATGTGCTATTGTAAACTCAAGAAAGCTATCAACCCCTTCTATATATTCCCTAGAAAATTTATTGAAAAGATGCATCCAACTTTTATCCATTATAAGAGAGAGTGATAAACTAAAAAAAAATTAGAAGAAAAGATTGATATAAAACTGGTGATGAAAAACAAATAGACTAAAGGGATGGATATAAGAATGGTGTATCTAAGAGATCATTTATAGAAAATTTATTGGAAAGATGCATCCAACTTTCATCATTGTAAAGAAGATTTTGATGAAATTATTAAGACATGACTAGACTAATTTGTAGTGACATGACTAGACTAATTTGCAGTGACATGCTAGACTATTTTGATAGCATTATTGATCACATGGAAAGACTACTATTTATGATGTAACTATATAGAGCAATTTTCAAGGACTAGACTTTTTTGATAATTATTGATCACATGGGAAGACTACACTATTTATGATGTAACTATTGAGAGAAATTTTCAAGGAGAATATCATGATAAAATGAACTCTACTTGTCCAAATACCACACGTAAAATTGACGAAACTTTAGGTGACCAATAGTTTGTCACCTAAATTTAGACACCTTATTGTGGTTACCAAAGTTTTAGTCAGCCTACGGTTGACTACAATGTTTTGTTGTATTAGTCACCTATTTAGTGACCAAACAGAGTTAGTCACCTAAAGTTCTTGTAAGGTGACCAATATTTTTTGTCGTAATTCCTTAGTCACCTAAAAATATTCTTGCGTAACCAAAATATCAATTCGTCACATAATATTTATAACGTGACAAATAGATTGGTTGCCAAAGCATTAGTCACCTAAAACATACTTTGGGTGACCAAATACCTTTGGTCATGTAAACTTTTATTTAAGGTGACTATATTGTTAGTCACCAAAGATTTCGTTACCAAAGATGACCTGATGTGACTAAAGTTACATTTGGTGGCTTAAAACCTTCGTAAGGCGACTAATTTGTTTGTCACCTAAAAATGGTCACGAAAGATTATTTTAAGTGACCAAATTTTTATTTGTCGCCTGATGTCATTTTAGGTGACCAAATATTGTTTGTTACCTTAGATTTTTCACCTAAACTATATTTTCTAGTAGTGAAGCCAGATATCCATATTAAGTGAGACCCCAAAATGTTGTGGCTTCATCCATACCAAAAATGTCCACCAGTATAGTGCTAATTATCGAAAAGAAACCATAAAATTATATTGTGATTGTGGAGATGTTTTAAAGTTACCACGTCTCTCTGTCAAAGAAACTTTTTGATTCATCTTTACGGTGATATTGTTACAACTTCTAGACTATAATCCAAATACGTACCTTAGTTCCAATTTTAATCAATTAATATGGTGTACTTACTAGTTCTGACATTATAATTCGTACTTTTTAAGTTTGTATCAAAAAATGCAATATACTAACAACAACGAATTAACGACGTTAAAAATTCTAAAGAAATTATGACATGGCATATGAAATATCGTTTGGTTAACAAAGTCAGATAGTCTGGGGGATAAAATTGTAAAATTTTGTTAAAAAACTAATGTGATTTCTTTAATCATCCAAAAAAAAAAACTAACGAGAGTTTCATATATCATCAAAATAAAATCGGACAATCAGCGCACCACCACACTCAAACCCAACCACAACCTATTACCCCTCCGCCTCCAACCACCACAACATTGCCGACCACCACCTTACAACTCTAGCAAAGATCACTCATTCCTTCATTAAAACCCCTCTTTATCTCCAAAACTCATTTGAAAAACCCCTCTACCAAAAACAAACCCACTTCAATTTTAAACCCATTACCACCACTATCTCCATCCACACCCATTTTTTCATCAAACCCAATTCACAATTTTGAAACAAGCATCATTGATGACGCAGGAAACAATCCAGATCAGCATTAGTCCAGCAATTAGGTTGATCTCCAGCCAATGTGACCTAAAACCACGAACAAACGACTTGCCGGGGTGGTCTCCGGCTAATACCCTTCGGCGTGATGATGAGATATGGTGTATTGAGCTTATAAACTGAAATGAATAACGTATATTCAGAATAGCAAATAAGACATTACCCTTTAACATTGTATGTTGTCTGGTATTTTTAGTGGTGTCATGGGATCATTGTAAATCCCTAGAATCACAGAGATGTGGTGGCCATAACTGTCTACGAGAATATAGGAGGCGGTTACAAATAACGACGTAGTCGGACGTACGTGTTGGTAGGTCGAGGTCCCTTGAGTATTCGCAGTCGACCTGATATTGTGCCTTAGCTTGATAGAAATTGTACAAGTAAATGATCGTATGTCGGACGAAGCTAGGTCGGGACCAAGTATGGTCGGACAATGAGCTGTCGACTGATCTTTGCCGTTGGGCTGTGGGCGTTGTAGAAATTGGGTTGTCCCACTCCATAATAGCGTCTTGGTGATGTCTGAAATGTTGGGTTCATTTGTTGGGCCTGGCCTGTCACTTTTATTCCGTTCAGTGGCCCCCAACTTTCTATGTTTACTTTGTCGACCAGGAAGTTATATAAAAAATTTGATGGCTTGCACAGCTCGCTGTTGGATGGTCGACTGAGTGGATGTAGGTCGATCTCGACTATTGGCTTTCGTCGATCTGCCACGCTAATTAATGCACCATAATTTCCATAATTATTGTACGATTCTGGCGATTGGACATCTGTCTTGGGAACCGATGCGAGGCAATAACTGATGGAATAAAGGTTGTGTCTCCTACCCTTTCCAAATCCGGTAAGGTTTTGTAGGCATATCAAAGGAAAAATTCTTTTCCTTTTCAAAGTTTACAAACCCAAAATTTCTCAAGTACTCAGCAAGAACAAAAAGCAAAAAAACTGAATTTCTGGCGTAATCAAGCTTTCGTTACATCTTCGAATCCCTTCTTCTCCGAATTAATCAAGGTATCCCTCAATTCCTCTATATTTAGGTTTAATTTCAAGTTTTTCTTTGTATTCTGCCATGACTAGGGCCTTTGACTTCGAGCTAGGTATTAGGTATGGATACAACACCGTAAACCTTAGGGTTTGCAAAAGGTTAGGAGGCTCATGGGTGAAATTGACGAGAGAGGAGTGTATTACCATCTTAGATAGGTGGGGTTTGTTTTATGGTGAGGTAGGGTTTCCAGCTGGAGAGAGTATGGGGGATTTGAAGGCGGACGATCTACAGATTGTTCGTTTCCGTCTCTTCAACAAACTGACAGACCACCTCATTATCTTTTACATCAAATCCAACAAACTACCTTTTCCTAGAGAGAGATTAGAATTCCCAGGGGAATCTAGGTCGCCCATAGGTAGTTCGGAACATACATCAACTAGGATTGATTCCCCTGTTTATGTGTCTTCTGTAGATATGGCAGCTCAAGGATCGTCTGCTTCTGCTTCGTCGAGCTCCACCTCCGAAAATATAGTTAATACCTTTTGCTCGACGGTTGTCCCAGGCCGCAATGAGAGAGGCTATGTGGCCCCCAAGCCAGCAGTTGGTAGGAAGAATGCATAATCAAGAATAAAAATCTTGCACGACTTCTTTGAGGTCCCCAGAGATGACTTCCACCTAACTGACTTTATTGAGAGGCAAAGGAAGGCCCAATCTTGGATGTATTGGGGTATGAATCCGGCCAAGGTAGCTTTCTATTATGGCCAATTTGAGGCCAGCCTACGCCTACCCTTAGATCCCTTCATCTCCGAATTTCTAGAGTGCTTGGCCGCTGTCCCCATGCAACTAGGTGCCAATACAGTTAGGGTTGTGCTTCGCCATGGTGTGCAGGTTTTTAGGGTATGAACCTTGCATGCATGTTTTTAGGAGGTTTTTCAAGGTGGTGGTGAATGATAAAACCTTTGGGATTAGTACCCCGGCCAAAGCTAAGGCCCCAAAATTGTTTATCAACCTGCCCGACAAGGTTTCTGGGTGGAACACCCACATGATATTAGTGGAGAGTAGGAAGGGATGGGAGTTCCCTTTGCCTGAAGATGATTCACCTCCAATGAAGGAGGAATATTACTGGGTCCCGGATTGGAGTGAAGAACTCTATCGCAGGTTGGTGCTGGTGGCTCGGAGGAGCACCATTAGTTGGGCCGCACTTGGGTCGGATAAAGACTTTTTTATTCAGGGCGGAATGATGCTAGGTGGAGATGGGGAAGTAGCCCCTTTGGTACCAATAATATGTAGCTTGCGATACCCACTTTGGGTAATCCATGAGAGAGAAAGATTTGAGTCCCAGTGCTATTACTGCAAAAAGAACCCGGGCCATTGCAGTAATGTGTTTCATTATGGCGGTAAAGTGTTTACATGCTTTCTTCCTTAACTCGTATATTCTAGCTCGTATCTCTTTTGCTAACTGTTTCCTTTTTTGATCTTGCAGTCATTACCCCCGACCAAGAAGCTAACATGAATCTCATCATCAATTTGGGTGATAGGAGGAGGAACAAGAAAGCAAACGGAGCTGCTAATGCCCGTGCCAGCCGTGAGAAGGAGGCTGAGGATAAGAACAAGATACTCCCCAAGGCAGGAGTGGGGATGGTCCCCATAGATGGGACTGGGCCAGTGGAGCCGATCGAGCAGGCCCCTCAAGTTCAAATAATAGGGGGAGAAGACGAGGTTGACACTGTTGTAAGTACCCAAATCCGGATCGTCAAAATCCGTTAAAAGTTAACCGGAATCCGTTAAACTCCCCGTTCTCAAGCCAACGAGACGTCCCGGGACTGCCCCGTACATTCCAACGTCAAAGCGTACTCAACACACGTAAAAGTATAGCTTTTCCTGAAAAATGCACTCTCCGGCACTTTCCTGTGGCATTTTGGACATTTTCCGGACAGTTATTTAAAAAACAGACAAAATCGGGAATAACGGGACGAAAACCCTAGCTTAGGTGAGTCACAGGGGCACGTGGCACACATGCCAAAGCCCTCAAGTCAACATCAATCAGATTTCAAAGGGAAAAAACCAAAATGCCCCTGAGATTGAGTCACAGTCCGTCCGGACTATTTTACAGGCAAAACCAGAATTGCCAACAAGTCCTCCCATTTTCCAAAATACCACAAAACCTTCCCAAATTGAGGATAAGTCCGTCCGGACTGTTTTACAAAATCACCCTATAAATACAAGGGCTGTCAAAACATTTAAAGGAGGAAAAATATTAAACATTTTCACCCAAAGCCCACGGTATAACCATTTTCTATCCTCTCCTGAGCCCCGTTTTGTCTCGATTTGCGTGAAAACCTCATTTTTCAATCAAACACGAACCAAACAACCTCGAAACACCCTTCCAAACACTAAACCATATCCCGTATACGTCAACCGAGCTAAAAGAGTCAACCCCTAGCCATAGGTAACACTCTCTCTCCCTAAACACTCGTTTTGTCTCGGTTTACGCATCAATCGCTACAACCGCTTCGGTCGAAAATCATTGAAATGTAGACATAACACCATCTACGGGGTCCGATACGTTTTAGTCCAAGATCATCTTCTCTCCCGTAAGAGAAGTAATCTCGGGTTAAAACGACGTTTCGACGCCGTTCTTTACTTTTATGTCATTTACGGTCCGGATCGTTTGATCCGTTGATTCGCAATTTCATAGTCCGAACCGTTTGGTTCGTGAAAGTCATTTACAAGTCCGGATCGTTTGATCTATTGATTGTCATTTAAATTATGCAACTTTACAAGTCCGAGCCGTTTGTCTCGTCGATCGCATTTTCAATGTCCGGATCGTTTGATTCCGTTGATACCGCACTTTAAATACTGTCATTTACAAGTCCGAGCCGTTTGGCTCGTGATAGTATATACTTATCAAAGTCCGAGTCGCAAAACGATTCGTTGATCGCATCTCATTTAATGCTTTTTTCCATAAAATCGCTAACAATGTAATGCCCGATTCAAAATCGGAGTTCGTCATTCGAACTCTCTTTCAAAATGCGCAAAAGTGACGTTTGGCATCCAAACGATCATCTTTAACTCAAAACCCGACGTTTGACATTCAAACGCTCTTTTCTTAAAGTCAACATTTGACACTTAAGTTAAAAGATTCATACTCGTCACTCACACCTATTTTCCTAAAAAACCCCAAAACCGACGTTTGTCATTCAAACGCTCGCTTTTTCCAAAAAAATCATAAAATCAACGTTTGACATTCAAACCAAGATTAGGCTTGTCATTCAAGCCCCCATTTTCAAAATGCAAACACACACACACACACACACACAATTTAGAGAAAGGTAGAAAGACTCATCATACGAGGCATTTTGGGTGATCTCAAAATACTCTTCCCGAAACGTAACGTGACCTCCGAACCTAACAATTTCTGGTACTAAAAGTCATTTCCCAAGTTTGGGCTCAAAATACAAAATGACACCTTTTCAAAGCCATTTCCAAAGTTTGGGCTCAAATTACAAAACGACACATTTTCAAAGTCATTTCCAAAGTTTGGGCTCAAAATACAAAACGACAACTTTTCAAAGCCATTTCCAAAGTTTGGGCTCAAAATACAAAATGACACCTTTTCAAAGCCATTTCCAAAGTTTGGGCTCAAAATACAAAATGACACTTTTTCCAAGCCATTTTCAACGTTTGGGCTCAAAATACAAAACCGCGTGGCGACTCCTCTCCTTCCCAAAAGCAAGGTCCCAAACATCCGCGAAAGACAACCGCTCGCGCGCAGCCCGCGCAATCCGGGTAATTTTAGTTGGCGACTCCGCTGGGGATCAGGATACTTTTTCAAAACTGCCGTCGTTTTCAAAAAGCATTCCGTGGGTCAAACTTTCGTTTACCCTTCCTCGTTTTTGTGTGTGTTATTCAAAACCTCGAACGGTTTTAAAAAAATGTGTTGCATTTTTCATCTAAAATCATAACATGTTCGTGCATTCCCGTTCATACTTGATTTTCATGTTACATTTTGAACTGCGCATAAATTCTTTAAAACACATTCTGAAAATCTCTGCTTTAATCAGAAAAAGAATTTAGTGACCGCACACTACTTCCACTGCTGCCTCGGTATACCGCACGCTACGTGCACTTGCTGCCTCGGTACACTGCACACTACGACCCGTAACCCAGGATGACCGTTCAGTTGCAGCTTGGTTGGTCTGCCAGACACCTTTCGAGTGCGCACGGGGTCGTCCCAAACAGCCCATCCTAGCCCGTGTAAGCCATGCACTCTTTGTGTCACACTTCGTCCAAGACCCCGGTTGGTTTTTGGCTTAGTACGTGTCATAAAGCCCAAGTGTATGCTTTTTACGCCGGGTTCCCTCACAAGTCAAGCTTGAAAGATTGAGACCGAAGGTCGTTCCCGACCCGAAGTCTTGAGCTTTTCAGCCTTGACTTTGACGTGGAGCTCTGCCGAAAAACATACCCGAAGGTTCAATGTGACACCGTGTCACCAAACCCTCAACGTATGCACCGTACCAGCCACAACTTGGCCAACGTCAAAAGCTAAGGCCCCTCGCGCAAGCGAGTCAGGAGAGGTCATGCCGAAATTTTGGCACGATTTCTGCCTTAGCTCATGGACGTTGACTTCGACCGTGGCCCGCGTGTCACATACGTTGGAGGTTTGCGTAACCAGCTAGCCTTAAGTACATTTTTTTCTTTGTCGGTGGAACTCGCTTGCCTTATAGGACCCTTGCTCGGGATTTTCCGTCCCGGGAAGACGATTTACAGGTGAAAAACGAGGGACTTATAAACGTAGTGACGAGATCCACTGATTAGAGCCTTAGGTTAGTTGCGAAAAAGAAGACACGATCTTTTCCAACCGATTAGGACTCTGAGAAAATACGTTTTAAGTAAACATTAATCGGTAACTGCACATTGCACTAGCCCGAAACCCTGAGCCAAATACCCTTTCCGAAGCCTAAACCCTGCCTTTCGTTCCCTGCAGCGAGCAGAAAGTGGTTCTGAATTCCGAGTCAGTTCCTCGCCAGAATCACAGTTATGGTAGCGCCAGACAGTTCTTCGGCTCCCTCACTTCCTTTAGCCAGACTCTCCGACATGTCAAGCTCACCGAGAAATCGTGACGGGAACGTAACCCCGCCACCGGTAACAGATATGACATTGGAAGAAGCCATCCGGGCTTGTGAGGTTCATAAGAGGCAGAAAGAAGATCATCAGAATTTCGTAGTACAGCTTCTGAATGAGCGAGGTATAGTAGCTATCCCCCAGCTAGATGGTACTTTCGTCCTAATCGAAGGACGACGATTCCCCGAAATCAGCTCCTCAAACCTTCAACCAGGTTCCTCCCCCGCCAACTTACGGGACGCCTTCGAACCAAGGAAACAGCCGACCTAGGCTTCGTGTTGCCACCTCTCAAGGCAACTCTATCATATACGGCCAAGCCAGTACTACTCCCATCACTCAGTATAACCAGCGCACCACTGGACCATCTCAAATGGATGTCAACATCCTCCAATACCCTCCCGGGTTCAACCCATTGCCTATACACGAATCTCAAAACACCGGAGACAAATCCCGATACAGTCCAAAAAAGGCCCCCATATATCCACATATATCAAGCCTCCCACCTCCAATTACTGCCACTCATAGGGCAGCACCTGGCACCGAGCCTCAAAGTCCACCACTGGACCCAGCCCTAGCCTGGATGGTCGAACAGATGAAAGACCTGAAATCCAGCATAAGCAGTTCAAAGCAAGAAATGCTCAGATCCACAGATCCGGGAATGGTCACGCCTCTCCCTGCCAAGTTCAGAATGCCGGAGTGATGGATGTGGTTTTACCCATCCAAAAGATATGTTCCTAAGCTTATTTTCTGTTCGAAACTTTGAGAATTTAATGTATTTTGTTAGTGTTTTGATAGTTCAGGGGCTGATGCGCAATAATGCTGAAACTGGGACAAGCGACATTTGGAGCTTCAAGGACTAAATTGGAATTATTGGAAAATTCAGGGACTAAACTGGGAATATGGAATTTTCGGACGAATTTAATTTATAAAAATTCCTGGGATAAAATGAAAAATAAAAGTCCAAAGAGCGAAGTGCAAAAGAAGTCATTATAGTGACCAAAGTGCGACCGCAAAATTGTGAGACGGAGCGAATAACAAAAAGAGTATTAACACCAAGCTGCACGGCCATGAAGGAGAAGAGCAATTGTCAAAGCAAATGTACCAAGGCAATCAGAACGAGTTGGGCTGTCGGGGACGATTCGTGCGCACGAGTCATTGCTTGGAGCGGTTTGGGCCGGCTATTTGGGCTTAGTGGGATGACCTTATTAATTAACTTATTAAACAACCTAGGTATAGGTATAAGCATTGATATATATATATATACGGAGTCGGCACTGTGAGAGGAGGAATTCATTAAGCCGTGGCATTAGTGCAAGAAAGGAAGAAATAATTACTTCCTCCGTCTCCGTTTCAAATTGAAGGTTTATGTTTTTTATATTTTATTTTATTTTTGTAATTTTTAATATGAGTAGCTAATTTCTTTGTAGTTCACGGATTGGTGTAGCCCGTATTTGAACTTTATGCTATATATTTAATTTTCATTTAATTGTGGAGTTAGTTCATCCTAGTATTCTTAATTTTTATTTGGTACAAGTCCTACACTTGCGTGGGGAATTGTGCATGAACACTATTAGGATGATTAGACTCGATTGAGGATCTTGCGTGAATCGATTGAGTCTAGGTTTCATTAATTCTTTTGTGCTTAATGAATTGAGTTGTTGTCAATTTGATCTTGCGTGATAATTGATAATTGCTCAGTAATAGAATTGCAATCCGGCAATCGAACCGTCCCAATTTTTACAAAAGCGAAGAAGCCCTAAACCCAATTAATATTTTATCATTCAAAAAGCATAAAGGGATAATATGTGGTGAACCCAATCCGTGGACTAGTTGTTAAATCCTTGAATTCTTCTGCGAGTTTGCGTAATTGCTACTTTAGTTGTTTAATTGTCGTGTTTTTCTTTCATCATTAGTTTTTTTAATAAATCAAATCAAAAACCCCACTTTCTTATTTTTTGCATTAATTAAATCTACTTGTTAAAACCAACGAGTCTCTGTGGTTCGACCCCTGCTTGTGCATATTGCTACACCGGTAGTGAGTACACTTGCTCGGATTTTATTACTAGAGGAATTTTTCTCCATCATGTTTTTGGCGCCGTTGCCGGGGACTTGTTGTGATCTTTAACAAGTTTATTTAATCGGTGCATGTTTGGTCGCCGGTCATTGGATCCTAATTTGGTTCCTTTGAACGACGATATAGACAGAATTGAGAGAGGCATTCCCTCTACTCAAGTGAGTGAAACTGAGTCTGATACTTCGTCACGGACAAGAAGAATTAAGTGAGTTGGAAACTTCTTCCACCGAGGAAGAAGAAGAATTTAATTTTGTGATGGCGGACCAAGTCATGAATGATTTTGCTAGGCCAAGAGTCGACACATCGGTGTCGTGCATAGTGTTGCCCGATGCAGCACTAGCTTATGAAATCAAAGGCCAATATTTTAACATGATTCCTAATTTTTATGGCCTTCTTTGGTGAGGATGCGTTAGCGTTTTGAGAGAATTTATGTCTACCTTGAGTGGGTTCCCTACAAAACGGGTGTCACCTCGGAGCACTTGAGACTGAAGTGCTTCCCTTATGCATTAAAAGACAAAGCCAAAACTTGGCTATTATTACTTCCTCCCAGTAGCATCGCTACTTGGGATGCTTTACATGATGTTTTTCTCACTAAGTTTTACCCTTATGATGCATTGACAAATTTTAGGGTTAAAATTATGGGATTTGCTCAGGAAGCGGGGGAAGCCTTCCACGATGCATGGGATAGGTTTAAAATGTTGCAAATTCAGTGCCCCCACCATAACTTTCCTGCTTCTATGCTGCATCAAACTTTCTATGGGGCTTTATCCCCTGAATACCAATCCATGGTTGATAATGCAGCAGGAGGTAGTTTGGGGACAAAAGGCCCCAACAATGTCAAGAACTATTTGAGATGTTGAGTGCAAACTCTCAACAAAAGGGATCTAGGGGGGCAACAAGAGGAGTGAATGAGGTAGGGCTAAACAATGAGTGGGCTAAGCAGTTTGCACTACTGAACCAAAGATTTGATAAGTTAGCTTTACAAAATGCTTCTTCTTCTGCTATGCCTTCTACTGCTCATCTTGTAAATGATTTTTGTGCTAATTGTGGTCCTAACACTCATGCTACTAATGTGTGTCAAAGTGGTTTGCTGGTTAACCCTGAACAGGCACATGCAATGCAAGGATTTGGCCAGCGGTTCCCTCAAAACAATAACCCTTATTCAAACACATACAACCCGGGGTGGAGGCAACACCCAAATTTTTCATGGGGGGGCAATCAAGAACAAAATAAGCCTCTCCATCCTCAACCTCCACCGGTACAGTATGAGCATAAAAGGGAACCGTGGGAAGTGGCCATGGAAAAATTGCAAGCTGAAAATAATCAATTGAGGGCGGAAAATCAACAAGCTTCCAAGAACCATGAAGCTGCCATTCAGAAGTTGGAGACCCAAATTGGGCAACTAGCTACCGCCCTACAAAGTCATAAGGCCGGGACATTTCCTAGCCAACCTCATCAAGCAAATGCCATTATCACTCTCCGAAGTGGCAAACAGGTAGGTAGTGAGGTAATATCTCCTTCATCTTCTTCTCCCCCTCCTGTTGTAGAAAATAATGCTAATGTGGATAAAAATGAAGTTGGTTGTGATAAGAGTACAAGTGACATGGGGAAAATTCTAAAGTTAATTCTCCACCCCCATGCCATATGTACCTCCGTACCGTTTCTGGAAGGATTTTAAAACATAAATTGGATAAGCAGATGTCAGAATTGATGAACATGTTTTCTAAGGTGAACATCAATATCCCTTTAATCAATGTGATCAAAAATATTCCTGCTTATTCCAAATTTTTCAAAGAATTAAATTCCAAGAAACATAGGTATGGGACAAGATGAGAGAATAGTGATGAGTGAAAATGCTAGCGCGGTGGTACAACATTGTCTTCCACCCAAATTAAAAGACCCCGGAAGTTTTTCGATATCTATTACTATGGGGAGTCAAAGGGGTAAAAGCGATGTTGGATCTTGGGCCGCATTAATTTGTTGCCATATTATTTATATGAGGAGTTAGGTTTACCCGAATTGAAACCCACCACAATGGCCCTACAACTTGCGGATCGGTCCATTAAAAGACTGTGGGCATTGTGGAGGATGTTTTAGTTCAAGTAAATTCATTCATTGTGCTGTTGATTTTGTGGTGCTTGAAATGCCAAGAGGTGAAGGAAGTCTGGATTCACCGATATTACTTGGGAGACCCTTCATGGCGACGACCAACACCATTATTAATGTAAGGAATGGCAAACTAGCTATGACAGTGGCGGGTGAGAAAATTGAAATTTCGTGTTTGATGCCATGAAACATCCGAGTGAGGATAGAGAGGTGTGTTCTTATGTTGATAATTGTGAAGTTGTGCCAAATGACGGTGAGAAATCTAGGGATAGTGCGGGTTCCCACTTGTGTGCCGTGAAAAATAAGGCCGACAATCTTGGTTCTTGTGATGGCCCGTATCACCCCTGACCGATCCCAAAAGGGGTCGGTGTCCCCATTGAAATCTTTCTTTCCACTCAAGTCTACCTATATTGATTCATGTGATAAAATGGAAGAGTGTTGCTCTCTTGATATTTCTAATGCTTTGTCTGTCAAGATGAATGTGCAGGATGCTTGCAATGATGTGAAGGAAAAGGAGGTGCTTGATTGTGATAAGAATAAGGCACCAAATGAGGTTGGGGGAGTGGCCCCCAAGAAAAAGAAATTGAAGAAAAAGAAAAAGAGCAAGAAAAAGGTTCGAAAAGTTTCTTGGGCCCCACCCGAGCTTATAACAAAGGGTGAATTTTTGTGGAAAGTTGTGGGCATTTGTGCCCGAGAATGTGCGAAGTGGGTCAAGGGAAGGAAAGCCAAGGCCAAAATGAATGTGGTCACATCAAATCCCATTTAGTTGGGAGCAATGGTCGGGCTAACGACCTTAAACAAATGCGCTAATTGGGAGGCAACCCAAGTAGGTACAATTTTATTGCTTTATTTATCTGCTTTGTTGTGTCATATCGTCCTTTGAACCCAAGGCATGTTTTTGTTCTCTTTGCTATGAGGACATAGCATGTTTTGAGTTTGGGGGTAGATATCTCTTCGAGTTTGTGGGTTTATAGGGAGTGTATATAGTGTCACCCTCCAAAAAAATAGAAAATTTTAAAAATTTGTTCTCTTTATATGTTTGGAAGTTGGCCAACGTCCGTGATGATTTGAGGGATTTTGATTGAGTTTTGCTAGTTTGTGCCAATTTGAATATGTTAATTAGAATTGCATTAATACATGTAAAACACAATTGCACCACCATTCACTTCCATCTTATTTCTTGATCATGGTCATTAATTTAGGTGCCCTTTATGGGTTCACTTTGACATTCTCGGGGGTCCTAGAACAGGATTGCATGCTTGTCAATAACAAATCAATAGATTACTTGGTATTTATGGCTTATCTTTCTTTGACAACCCTCTTGTAAGCCTTTGACTTTCTCGTCACTATATATATAAATTGTCACTTGATCCCTTTTGAGCCGGTTAGAAAGAATGGAACATCTAGACCACCATTCGCCTTCATTTGATGCCTAATCCCTAACCCTTGACACCTAGAATAGGTTATCCCACCTTTGCAAGAATGTGGAATTAGAAACGATTAGTTTGGGGGTTACATGGGGGAAATTTTGGGAATGAGTGAGGAAGGTCAAAAGTTGGAAACATGATTTGTATTGTATAAAAGGGGGCAATCAAAAAGAAAAAAAAAAAAAAAAAAAAAAAAAAAAAAAAAGAAAAAAAAAAAAAAAAAAAAAAGAGAAAAAAATATGGAGAAAATCAAAAGTTTGCCCCCCAATCGTGAAATATGTTTGATGAGTGACCTATTTTGGGAGAGGGAATGCTTTCAACCCCAATGTGTATAAAGTATGAACAAAGTTCTAGTTTGGGGGTTGAAGCATTGGGAAAACAAAGGTGAGCGGAAAAGTTAAAATTCGGAAAGAAGTATTGCAATGGAAGGTTTTTAATTTCACATTCTTGTATTTGTATATCCTTTCCTTCGTTTGTACCCGTGAGCCTAGCCCCACATTTGTTGTGGACTTAACTTTGAGCCATAATTCGTATTCAATATTGAGTAATCGGGTTGACAAGTGCGTAATCATGCATATGAGTATCCTTGTGTAAATAATTGTATTGTATCTGTGATTTAGAGCATGTGTTAGTGATCCCATAAACAATCTTATCTTAGTGATCATGATCTCCCATATTTCATTCACCATTCAGGCCGAGGTGGAAAATTGTGGGTTAGATGCATTAATGTAATTGTAATTGCATTTTCTTATTGGCACATGTTTAGCATATTTTGTGAGGATCTGAGACTTCTTTGGCCGACAACCTTGTATATATTGAGAACATATCAAAAATAATTTTTGTTGATTGTTTTTAGTTGTTAGGGTAGTTTTGTTTTTGTTTATTTCTTTTGTTTTACTCGAGGACGAGCAAAAGGTAAGTTTGGGGGTATTTGATGGATGTGGTTTTACCCATCCAAAAGATATGTTCCTAAGCTTATTTTCTGTTCGAAACTTTGAGAATTTAATGTATTTTGTTAGTGTTTTGATAGTTCAGGGGCTGATGCGCAATAATGCTGAAATCTGGGACAAAAACTGACATTTGGAGCTTCAAGGACTAAATTGGAATTATTGGAAAATTCAGGGACTAAACTGGGAATATGGAATTTTCGGACGAATTTAATTTATAAAAATTCCTGGGATAAAATGAAAAATAAAAGTCCAAAGAGCGAAGCGCAAAAGAAGTCATTATAGTGGTCAAAGTGCGACGGCAAAATTGTGAGACGGAACGAATAACAAAAAGAGTATTAACACCAAGCTGCACGGCCATGAAGGAGAAGAGCAATTGTCAAAGCAAATGTACCAAGGCAATCAGAACGAGTTGGGCTGTCGGGGACGATTCGTGCGCACGAGTCATTGCTTGGAGCGGTTTGGGCCGGCTATTTGGGCTTAGTGGGATGACCTTATTAATTAACTTATTAAACAACCTAGGTATAGGTATAAGCATTGATATATATATATATACGGAGTCGGCACTGTGAGAGGAGGAATTCATTAAGCCGTGGCATTAGTGCAAGAAAGGAAGAAATAATTACTTCCTCCGTCTCCGTTTCAAATTGAAGGTTTATGTTTTTTATATTTTATTTTATTTTTGTAATTTTTAATATGAGTAGCTAATTTCTTTGTAGTTCACGGATTGGTGTAGCCCGTATTTGAACTTTATGCTATATATTTAATTTTCATTTAATTGTGGAGTTAGTTCATCCTAGTATTCTTAATTTTTATTTGGTACAAGTCCTACACTTGCGTGGGGAATTGTGCATGAACACTATTAGGATGATTAGACTCGATTGAGGATCTTGCGTGAATCGATTGAGTCTAGGTTTCATTAATTCTTTTGTGCTTAATGAATTGAGTTGTTGTCAATTTGATCTTGCGTGATAATTGATAATTGCTCAGTAATAGAATTGCAATCCGGCAATCGAACCGTCCCAATTTTTACAAAAGCGAAGAAGCCCTAAACCCAATTAATATTTTATCATTCAAAAAGCATAAAGGGATAATATGTGGTGAACCCAATCCGTGGACTAGTTGTTAAATCCTTGAATTCTTCTGCGAGTTTGCGTAATTGCTACTTTAGTTGTTTAATTGTCGTGTTTTTCTTTCATCATTAGTTTTTTTAATAAATCAAATCAAAAACCCCACTTTCTTATTTTTTGCATTAATTAAATCTACTTGTTAAAACCAACGAGTCTCTGTGGTTCGACCCCTGCTTGTGCATATTGCTACACCGGTAGTGAGTACACTTGCTCGGATTTTATTACACAGTGGAATTTTTTCCATCACGGAGATGGACCGATTCGACGGAACCGAATGTCCACAGACGCATGTTGACACCTACGTTCTCGGCATGAGAGCGAAAGGAGCAACCCTTCAGCAAATGGCCGATCACTTCCAGCATACGCTCAAGAGTTCAGCGTTACGATGGTTCCTAAGGGTCAAGCCTGCAGATCGCCATACCTGGGATCAGATCAGTAACATCTTCCTAGAGCGGTACAGATCCAACCTAGAGTGGGAAACAAGTCGTGAGGACTTAATCACCACCGAACAGAAAGCAGATGAAAGCGTCGGAGAATTCTACAAGAGGTGGAGTTGGAAACTCTCCGAGATTATGGAGCCACTCTCCAAGGATGAACAGATGCGGATCTTCAAGTCTTGCTTGAGGCCGTCCATCAGAACCCTCATCAGCCATCACTTCTTCCCAGATCTCCGAGCCATGGTCAATGCCGGCTCACAGTTTGAAAAAGATCTCAAGGAAAAACTAGCCACAGTACAACCATACAGATACCGATCAGCAGCTACATTCAATCCAACACCGGCCCCCGGCAAAGGGAAAGATAAGTTCGTCAACTACATTCATCAGGGACAGCAGTCGGGCAACAGAAACCCAGTCCTGCAAAGCAATAACTCCACCCCGAAGCAGCCTTCCGTGCACTTCAACAAGTTAGACATGCCTCTGAGTAAGATGCTGAAAGGGTTGATCAAAGAAGGCCTCCTCAAGCCTGTTGAAAATTACAAACCCAAGAATCCCGTAGTCAACGCTGATAAAAGCAAATACTGCGCCTTCCACCAGTATCATGGCCACACCACCGACAACTGCGTCGGGTTACGGTACGAAATCCAGAATTTGATAGAGGAAGGAAAATTGGAGCGTCCCCTTGGGCCTAATAGAGTCGGAAACCCTTTTCCGAACAAAAACAGTGTGAACTCAATCGAGTGGGTGCCAAAGAAGATTGCCGCAGAGCCAGTTCCTCCGCCTCTTCCAGACAGGTCCTCATCAAATTGTTTATCAACCTGTTCAACAAGGTTACTGGGTGGAACACCCACATGATATTAGTGGAGAGTAGGAAGGGATGGGAGTTCCCTTTGCCTGAAGTTGATTCACCTCCAATGAAGGAGGAAGATTACTGGGTCCCGGATTGGAGTGAAGAACTCTATCGCAGGTTGGTGATGGTGGCTCAGAGGAGCACCATTAGTTGGGCCGCACTTGGGTCGGATAAAGACTTTTTTATTCAGGGCGGAATGATGCTAGGTGGAGATGGGGAAGTAGCCCCTTTGGTACCAATAATACGTAGTTTGAGATACCCAGATTGGGTAATCCATGAGAGAGAAAGATTTGAGTCCCAGTGCCATTACTGCAAAAAGAAGCCGGGCCATAGCAGTAATGTGTTTCATTATGGCGGTTAAGTGTTTACATGCTTTCTTCCTTAACTCGTATATTCTAGCTCGTATGTCTCTTTTGCTAACTGTTTCCTTTTTTAATCTTGCAGTCCTTACCCCCGACCAAGAAGCCAACATGAATCGCATCATCGATTTGGGTGATAGGAGGAGGAACAAGATAGCAAACGGAGCTGCTAATGCCCATGCCAGCCGTGAGAAGGAGGCTGAGGATACGAACAAGATACTCCCCAAGGCAGGAGTGGGGATGGTCCCCATAGATGGGACTGGGCCAGTGGAGCCTATCGAGCAGGCCCCTCAAGTTCAAATAATAGGGGGAGAAGACGAGGTTGACACTGTTGTAAGTACCCAAATCCGGATCGTCAAAATTCGTTAAAAGTTAACCGGAATTCGTTAACTGGCTCGCTCCAGGTTAACCGGAACCCGTTAAACTCCCCGTTCTCAAGCCAACGAGACGTCCCGGGACTGCCCCGTGCATCCCAACGTCAAAGCCTACTCAACACACGTTATCACACGTAAAAGTACAACTTTTCCTAAAAACGCACTTTCCGGCACTTTCCGGGGGCGTTTCGGACATTTTCCGGACAATTATTTAAAAAACAAACAAAACCGGGAATAACGGGATGAAAACCCTAGCCTAGGTGAGTCATAGGGGCACATGGCACACATGCCAAAGCTCTCAAGTCAACATCAATCAGATTTTAAAGGGAAAAGACCAAAATGCCCCTAAGATTGAGTCACAGTCCGTCCGAACTGTTTTATAGGCAAAATCAGAATTGCCAACAAGTCCTCTCATTTTCCAAAATACCACAAAATCTTCCCAAATTGAGGATAAGTCCGTCCGGACTGTTTTACACAATCACCCTATAAATACAAGGGTTGTCAAAACATTTAAAGGAGGAAAAATATTAAACATTTTCACCCAAAGCCCACGGCATAACCATTTCCTACCCTCTTCCGAGCCCCGTTTTGTCTCGATTTGCTTGAAAACCTTGTTTTTCAACCAAACACGAATCAAAAAACCTCGAAACACCCTTCCAAACACTAAACCGTATCCCGTATACGTCTATCGAGCCAAAAGAATCAACCCCTAGCCATAGGTAATACTCTCTCTCCCTAAATACTCGTTCCGTCTTGGTTTACGCGTCAATCGCTACAACTGCTTCGGTCGAAAATCATTGAAATGTAGACGTCACACCGTCTATGGGGTCTGATACGTTTGATCCGTTGATTCGCAATTTCATAGTCTGAACCGTTTGGTTCGTGATAGTCATTTACAAGTCCGGATCGTTTGATCCGTTGATTGTTATTTAAATTACGCAACTTTAGAAGTCCGAGCCGTTTGGCTCGTCGATCGCATTTTCAATGTCCGGATCGTTTGATTCCGTTGATACCGCACTTTAAATACTGTCATTTACAAGTCCGAGCCGTTTGGCTCGTGATAGTATTTACTTATCAAAGACCGAGTGGCAAAACGATTCGTTGATCGCATCTCATTTAATGCTTTTTTCCATAAAATCGATGCCCGGTTCAAAACCGGAGTTCGTCATTCGAACTCTCTTTCAAAACGCGCAAAAGTGACGTTTGGCATCCAAACGATCATCTTTAACTCAAAACCCGACGTTTGACATTAAAACGCTCTTTTCTTAAAGTCAACATTTGACACTTAAGTTAAAAGATTCAAACTCGTCACTCACACCTCTTTTCCTAAAAAAACTCCAAAACCGACGTTTGTCATTCAAACGCTCGCTTTTTCCAAAAAATCATAAAATCAACGTTTGACATTCAAACCAAGATTAAGCTTGTCATTCAAACCCCCATTTTCAAATGCAAACACACACATACACACACACACAGACACAATTTTGAGAAAGGTAGAAAGACTCGTCATACGAGGCGTTTCGGGTGATCTTAAAATACTCTTCCCGAAATGTAACGTGACCTCCAAACCTAACAATCTCGGGTACTAAAAGCCATTTCCAAAGTTTGGGCTCAAAATACAAAACGACACATTTTCAAAGCCATTTCCAAAGTATGGGCTCAAAATACAAAACGACACATTTTCAAAGCCATTTTCAAAGTTTGGGCTCAAAATACAAAATGATACCTTTTCAAAGCCATTTTCAAAGTTTGGGCTCAAAATACAAAACGGCACTTTTTCCAAGCCATTTTCAACATTTGGGCTCAAAATACAAAACCGCATGACGACTCCTCTCCTTCCAGAAAGCGAGGTCCCAAACATCCGCGAAAGACAACCGCTCACGCGCAGCCCGCGCGATCCGGGTAATTTCAGTTGGCGACTCTGCTGGGGATCAGGATACTTTTTCAAAACTGCCGCCGTTTTCAAAAAGCATTCCGTGGGTCAAACTTTCGTTTACCCTTCCTCGTTATTGTGTGTGTTGTTCAAAACCTCGAACGGTTTTCAAAAAATGTGTTGCATTTTTCATCTAAAATCATAACATGTTCGTGCGTTCCCGTGCATACTTGATTTTCATGTTACATTTTGAATTGCGCATAAATTCTTTAAAACACATTCTGAAAATCTCTGCTTTAATCAGAAAAAGAATTTAGTGACCGCACACTACTTGCACTGCTGCCTCGGTACACAGCACGCTACGTGCACTTGCTGCCTCGGTACACTGCACACTACGACCTGTAACCAGGGATGACCGTTCAGTTGCAGCTCGGTTGGTCTGCCAGACACCTTTCAAGCGCGCACGGGGTCGTCCCAAATAGCCCATCCTAGCCCGTGTAAGCCATGCACTCTTTGTGTCACACTTCGTCCAAGATCCCGGTTGGTTTTTGGCTTAGTACGTGTCATAAAGCCCAAGTGTATGTTTTTTATGCCGGGTTCCCTCACAAGTCAAGCTTGAAAGATTGAGACCGAAGGTCATTCCCGACCCAAAGTCTTGAGCTTTTCAGCCTTGACTTTGATGCGGAGCTCTGCCGAAAAACATACCCGAAGGTTCAATGTGACTCCGTGTCACCAAACCCTCAACGTATGCACCGTACGAGCCACAACTTGGCCAACGCCAAAAGCTAAGGCCCCTCGCGCAAGTAAGTCAGGAGAGGTCATGTCGAAATTTCGGCACGATTTCTGCCTTAGCTCATGGACGTTGACTTCGACCGTGGCCCGCGTGTCACATACGTTGGAGGTTTGCGTAACCAGCTAGCATTAAGTACATTTTTTCTTTGTCGGTGGAACTCGCTTGCCTTATAGGACCCTCGCTCGGGACTGTTCGTCCCGAGAAGACGATTTACAGGTGAAAAATGTGGGGCTTATAAACGTAGTGACGAGATCCACTGATTAGAGCCTTAGGTTAGTTGCGAAAAAGAAGACACGATCTTTTCCAACCGATTAGGACTCTGAGAAAATACGTTTTAAGTAAACATTAATCGGTAACTACACATTGCACTAGCCCGAAACCCTGAGCCAAATACCCTTTCCGAAGCCTAAACCCTGCCTTTCGTTCCCTGCAGCGAGCAGCTCCACTCAGCCGGTTGAGCTATTCCTCATATAAAAACAAAGTAGACACAATGTTCTGGATATGAGTAACGTTCAAATCACGGCATTCTTTCAAAATAGCAACCTTTACATGCCACAAGTCTCCAAGAGAATTGAGGAATCTCATGTTTAGGTCTTTCATAGTGTAAACTCTACCTAAAGATGCACAAGAATTACTCACCTTGCAGAAACGGTCGTACGTTTCCTTTAACGTCTCATTTGGATTCTTCTTGAAGGACTTAAACTCAGCTACACTTTTGTAGAGTCTGTTGTCCTTTGCCACTTGATCTCCTTCAAAGTATCTGAGTAGACTATGCCACACTTGTTGAGTAGTCTCATAGCATTGTACTTGTTTGTATAGTCTGTCATCAAGTCCGGAGGTTATGATGTGCAAAGCTTTTCTGTCCAAGGAATCACAAAGTTTGTCATCCTCAGTCCACTCTTCACGTGGTTTTGGCACATAAGTTTTATAAACCTCAAAATCTTGTTCAGACGCTCTATCTGCATGATCCATGAGACGAGTTTTGGGTGCTCTAGTTGCAAGATTGATTTTTAGGGGTGTCATTGGACCATCTCTTACTACAGTGGTTAACCTATCATCTATTGAGTCCAAGTACCGCATGATTTTGTTTTTCCATACTGGAAATTCGTTTTCATTCAACATGGGAACTATTGCCAAGTTGTATGTTTGCATGATTTTTCCTGCCATTTTGGAATTGACAATTCAAGCGATTAAGCTTGGAAAAATGATTTTCGAAAATTGCTAGCTCTGATACCAATTGTTAGGTCCCAAATGGTAGGAATCAGGCTAGAGGGGGGGTAAATAGCCTGTTCAAAACTTTTTGGTGAAAACTTTTAGTCTTTGAAATAATACAATGGCTAACCGGTAAATTGATTTTGCACAGCGGATAAAACCGTTAAGGTAAATTTAACAGCCAGTAAGTCAAAAACTCATGCAACAATAACAAGGACAAATTTTATCTTCCAGTAAGACAAACAAGTTAAGCAGTAAGTTGAGTCAATAGGTAGTAACCAGTTGAGAGATTGTCAACCAGTAACTACTACACAACAAGAAATAAACAAACACACAAGGAAGTGACACATTGTTTGAAGAGGTTCACAGTGTTAAATAACTGCTACGTCCTCTACCAAGTTTGGTCAGAACTTGGATTTGTGAAAGTGCACTATTGTATTAATGGATCCTACCTATTACAAGTTGCAAGCCAATGATTGAAGGCTGCCAAAATAAAGGTGACCACTAACGGATCGTGCTACAATAAAGACCAGGTGTTTTCTAGAGATGTGCTAACAAGTTGAGCTGATTTCTCTAGGGTGTTGTGTGTGAATCAATCAATGTGTTCCATAAGTAATCTAATATGGGAACACTACAGTATTGATTGCGGTGCTCAGTGTTTAAGTCCTACAGTGATGTCTAGTGAAAGAGGGGACTTGCTTTGAATGCTTTGAACTATGGGATTTGCAGGTTGGTAGTTCAGAGCAGCTCACTCTCAAGGATCATAAATGCACCAACCATCTTCAATGCTCCGAGGAAACTATTTATAGTGAATTTTGAAAAGGAGCCGTTGTCTTTGAAGAGGTTGAGATGATGACTTGGACTGGCAGGCATTAAATGAGAAGATCCTTGCATTAAATGCTTGAGATTGGATAGAGAGGATTTCCATGGATTAGTTGGGGCGCTGTGAGTACTGGTTACTTTACATTCTCTAAGAAGGTACTGATTTGTTGCAAAGATGTCATGTCAGCATGCTTGCTTTACCAACTTGAGCTAAAGTTGATGGCTGGGTAGTTGGAAGCAATTAATGCATCGGCACACCAAGGGAAGCTTGATGAGCAAGCCTTAACCGGCAAGGGATATATCGGCTAGGTAAGGTAAGGTGGCCGGTAAGGCATGAATACCGGTTAGGGGTCAACCGGTAAGACAGCTTCAACAGGTAACTCACAAGCTTGGAGGAAATTCTCAGGTCTTCAAGGCTTGAGAAAATTACATAATAAAAACACTGGCACATGCACTAAGGGAACCTAACATACATAGAAAAATTCTATTTGATCTAATTAAATTAGGGGTCCACATTAATGCTTGTTATGATTGGGATTAAGCAATTCTAAATCTAAACATATATTTGACTAACATCGTCAGGAAAGAAACTGATCACTTCATCTTTGAGGTAGCTCCTCGGTGGCACATATGCAGCTTTGGTGAGTTGGAAGATTTTATGCTTCAAAATAGTGTTGCTTATTTGCTCGGTGATTACTCCTAAATTCAGCCGAGGCTGTCTTGGCTCAAATACTCCCCCTGTAGCTCGCTCGCTTCCGCTAGGCTGAGCTCCCTTCACACATCTATCCAGCTTTCCACTATCGACCCACTTCTGAATGATACGTTTCAGACTCATGCACTCCTCTGTAGTATGACCCGTATCCTTGTGGTAGTCACAATACTTACTGTTGTCCCTTCTGAACTTATTTCCTGGGTTCATTGGGGCAGGTGGGCCTAGCTCGACAGAATTAATTATTTCGGTGCGACTCACTGTCAGCAGGGTAAAATTTTCAGGCACTCTCTCAGTCGCCCTTGTTCTATTTTTCCTGTTCTTGTTGTTGCTACCATTCTTTGCTTGGTCCCCCTTGTTAGATTCTCCGGCATCGGACTGCTTCGAACCTTTTTCTTTCTTCTTTTCTTTTCTCTCTTCGGCTATGGCCACATCGTAGGCCCTTTCAAACAGCTCCTGCCTGGTCTTCACCCTCCTGACTTGTAGCTCGTAGTCTAAATCTGGAGAGGAGACCCCATTCCTGAAGCAGTTTATCACCTCCCTGTCTGTTAGGTCCTCTTCAATTTGGTCGACCATCTCCTTGAACCTGGTGTAGTAAGTCATGGAACTTTCATTCTTGCTCTGTGTCAGGTTGTTCAAGTCGGTGACTGTCATTTTTCTGGCCCCAGCTGTCGAGAAGCGATCTAGAAATTTCTTCCTCATGTACTCCCACGAGGTAATATAGTCCGGCGTCAATCCACGAAACCAAGTCAGTGCTGCACTTGTGAAGGTGCTGGTTAGTGCCTTGCACAGCACATCATCCTCGAAAGAGACCAAACACATGGTGGCCTCAAAGTGCTGCATATGGTTCAGGGCATTGGTCGCACCTGAATATTTGTCAAGTGTGGGCAGCTTGAAACCCACTGGAGGTCGGAGCTCGAGCAACTCTCTGGACAAGGGTCGAAGAGTATTGTAATTTCATTGGATCTCTGCCTTTCTGCCTGATGGGGCTCCCCTATAGTAGGCCCTATGCCTTTTCACTTCTAGACGGAGTTACTTCTCTACCCCTCTATCCCTGTAGGAGTGCGACCTAACTGGTCTTACTGGCGACCTTCGCCCATTTCTATCTCGGTGGGATTGCGACCTCTCCGCTCTGATAGGCGAACTGCGCCATTTTTCTCATCATGGGAATGCGACCTCTCCATTCTGGCAGGCGACCTACGCATATTCCTTTCGGCTTCACTTTGTTGCCTCAGATTTGACTCCGCATCTTACTCCTTATTCTGGTTGAGCTGAGTTCTTAGATCGTCACTTGGAACAGGTATGTGGGTACAGATGGGTTGCTCAATCATTAGCTGCTAGCCATTCTGCCTAGCACTCCCATTAGGTTGCCTGTGAGAGGTTTGGGAGGGAGCTACTTCCTATCACCTTGATCTGGAGATTCTGGCATGTCAAGTATTTCCTGCAAGATCCTAGCCCATTCCAGCAACATCTCCTTCCTACTAAGGTGATTAGTTGATGGACCTGGATTTTCGCCAGCAACTGTTCGACCTACCAGTAGTCGTTTTGGAGGCGACTGCGCTTCTGGCTCGACCATAGGCCTCTTTTCCCTTCTGTTATCTGGCAAACCCTTGCCATCAGCCACGCTATTGGAACGAGTGGCTCTCCTTGCATGGAGTGGTGGTGGAGGAGGAGGCAAGTTGGTGTTACGATTTCCAGCACTGGTGTCCATGTTTCCACCGACATTCCCTTATTCACTCCCAGTAGAGGATGTAGCGGTGTGTCCGTCAGAAACCATGATTACGATTGATTAAATTTTGAGGTCAAAAACTTTGATTCCCGGCAATGAAACCAAACTGATGCCGCAAGAATCGTGTTGTATCAATCTCCGTCCAGTTGTAAGACTGATCTCCTAGCTTTTGACCTGAAACAGAACCCACGACTAACCGGAATGGTCTCCGGCGAAGACCCTCGGGCGTGAGAGTAAGTATGGTGATTTGAGAGCTAAAATATTATAATGAACAATGAATCCAAAATAATAAAATTGCAGTTACCTTTAAACCGTTGAAGTTTGTCAAGTATATATAGGCCTTGATATGAGTTATAATTTTAGTTGGATTGTATGAAATCCCTAGAATCACGGATCAGATTTGTATGAGAGATCGTGTCCATAAATAACTCCTGCTTTGTAGGACTCCTATTATGGAAAGAATTGTATATGCGTCATGACTCTGTAGGTCGACGTACGCCTTGTAGGTCGAGGTCGCCTGCATGGATCTAGGTTGACCTGACTGTTTGATATAGTCGGGTAATATCCGTATAAGAGATGGATCGCCTGTCGGACAAATCTAGGTTGGGACCGTGGAGATCGGACAATGAGCTAGGTCGACTGATCTTGGCTGATGGGCCTTGGGCCTTATAATACTTGGGCCGACCCACTAAGAATGTGGTGGCAATAATACTCGAATAATTGGGCTTTGATCATTGGGCCTAATCCGTCACTTTTATTCTGTTCAAACGCTCTCTAAAATTTTGATATAGATTTCGAAAATCAATTTTCTAGGACATGTAAATGCAAAAAGAAGATTCTGCTATTTTCTGTTTCGGTCACTCTCTATATATTATATTCTCTCTCTAATCTTAACCCTAATATCCTAATATGATTATTGGGTATAAGAGAAGAAAAGGGGTTGATAAATACCCAAAATTTTCCTTGCACTTAATTATTTCTCCACATGGGCTTTAAGTATGGATCATATATGGGTAAACCTTTGAACCATCTTCCCAAGTAGGAGAGAAACTCAACACAACATTCGTTTGTCCCGCCCGTTTACTTAGCATTGTGAAAATGGGAATTACAATTATTAATACAAGGTACTCATTTCTTACATACTAGTATGTGCGATGAATAATTCAATATTTCAGAATCTATATTCTAAGTTTTTAACTAGCAGGTAAGGTGTAAATCATATCAATTTACAGAGATCGAACCATTTATTATCGATTTGAAAAAATTTCAGATCAAACTAAACTATAAAAAAATTTAAACGGAACCAAACAAAACCGCTATTATTAGGTTCGATTTGGTTCGATAGCAGCTATCTGGCATTGGGTGTATTGGAATCTCGAAATATTTACCGATGAACGGACAGGAAAACCTTCTTTGAATTTGTCCAAGATTTTTGGAATCCATTTATTTCTGGCGGGGTGGCTTGCTTTGGTTTTGGTGCATTTCATGTAACAAGCTTGTATGGTCCTGGAATATGGGTGTCCGATCCTTATGGACTAACCGGAAAAGTAGAATATGAAAATCCAGCTTGGGGCGTGGAAGGTTTTGATCCTTTTGTTCCGGGAGGAATAGCCTCTCATCATATTGCGGCTGGAACATTGGGTATATTAGCAGGCCTATTCCATCTTAGTGTCCGACCACCCCAAAGCCTATACAAAGGATTGCGTATGGGCAATATTGAAGTGGTTCAGATCGCAATTCTGACCGGCGTTCAGACTATAGTTTATATTACAGTTCAATCATGATTCAGATCGTAACTCGTTATCAGATTTGTTTAAAAAAATTCAAGATAACGGAAGAAGAGCGAGGGATGCGGATGTGGGATATTGAAGAGGAAAGTCGGAGGAAGAGAAAAGCCGATCGAAGAAAACACACTATACATTGTCAACCGTGGAGAAAACTTAATTAGTTATGTGTTGCAATGAAGACAACAAATAATGAAATTAATTTTGAACAAGATTTAAAATGGAGGTTGGGATTAGTCTATTTAATCTAGGTTTTTATTTGATCTAACGATAAATATTACTCGATCTACAAATATATGGTTAATATATGCGGTATGATGATTCTAGTGGTTTGATTGGGTGGTTTGATCTCGCGATCTCAAACCGCGATTTTGTTTCGTTTGGTTTGGTTTGATTTGGTCTGGGAGGTTCAGACCTCAAACCAAACTGAAACTATATGGTTTGTTGATTTTTGAGACCAAGTCAAACCATTCATGCTTGAAAATTGAACCAAACCGCATAGTTTGATTCAATTCGATCTCAAATCGCGGTTTGAACCAAACACCTTACATCATACTGGCAGGCGTCCATCGCTTCTGAAACCACCTCTCTCGATCTCTTAAGTTTTTAAAGATCAGTAAGTTCTTTCTATCGATTAATCCCCTCTTTTGATCCATATATGAGTTTAGATTTAGACAAAGATCTTTCTCTCTAAATCTACTACCAGATTTGGTTATTTTCTGCTTTTTGTTTTATATTTTTCGTTTTAAATAAGAAAATATGTATATTTTTTTAGTTTTGTGTTTGGTTTTCTCTCCATATGTGAGAGTCTTTATTTCTTCTTCTTTGTTGAGGGCTTATGATTTCCCTCTTATTTTGTTGCTACTTTGACTAATCTCAATATACTACTCATCAACGATGATGAAGGATTGGTCGTAGATTAATTTGGTTGCTTCTTCTACGAACAATAAGGCATCAGATTTATATTTGTAAGGAAAATTTTCCAATCAATTTCGGGTTTATACAAAAATGTACTATGTTATCTATTTGGAAGCATGACATGACAAGAGTGTGTTAATAAAGGCTGTCTATGATGAAGTGATTTCAAATGAGAGATATTTAAATGAATTAGGCAACCTCATTCAAACATGTCAAGTTGTGCTTCGTATTTATAATCATAACTCGGTATTTTTACTTGATCGTTGAGTCAATGCTTTGACCGATTGTATTTCTAGGACTTCTTTTACGTGTAACCCCACTGTTTGAGTTGAGTATCCGAAGCAAACTCCTTATTATTTGGATTTGTTAATAAAATGAGTTCATTTACTAAAAAATAAACTAGCAGGTGGTCAAATTGCATTTGATGGAATTTTGTAAAATTATTTTCAATTTTAGAAATGCAATTTATATTTTGAGATCGATTGACAAAAAATAATAGTTGCATTTTGAACTTGAGCAATGTTATGGATACAAAAGAAAGTAACAAAATCTTTCTAACAAAATGAGTTGACGATATTTTATTGGTTGCAATGATAGTGGACCCGCTACACTTTAATTAAGAACATCAATAAAATTATTACACCTATAATTTTGTTTGCAAATTTTTGTAACTATTTTGTGCCCCTATTATTATTCTTTGAACTTAAAGGGCAACTTTTTCTTGAACTCATGGGGTACTCCCTTTGTATCATAATGAGTGTCACAATTGACATGTCAAACTTTTAAGTAATGTGTTTTATTTGTTTATACATGTCTTGTATCACCATAAACTTGCACACACATTATTAGGCAAATTGTTATTTGGTAAGCTATGTTCGACAGACTTTTGCAATCCCTAACCTGAGTTACAAAATGTGCCAATTTTATTCCTAGCATAGCACTGTCAATTTGTTCCAATATGATGAAAAACCAACAAAGTGTTAATTTTTTTTCCGAAATGAAAGTTACGTGCATGATCACGACTTTTAAAGAGGTACTTTTGTCATTGACTTTTAAAGAGGTACTTTTGTCATTTCGTAAGGACTTGTGCAAGCCAAGAAGGCAAGTTACTAGATTGCAATTTGGCCCAAATATAAATAATGTTCACACGTATAAAAATTAACTATTTACTTAAATATTCAACCAGTTAAAGTAAAA
This sequence comes from Adenophora triphylla var. japonica, assembly GCA_022495995.1. NCBI lineage: Eukaryota > Viridiplantae > Streptophyta > Magnoliopsida > Asterales > Campanulaceae > Adenophora > Adenophora triphylla. Next base: position 109,491 of record JAFEMH010002121.1, on the reverse strand, counting down.
AATATTTTAAGAATTATTTATCTTAATAATAAAAGAATCTATATTCTCTTGGTCCCAACTAAACTACACATAATACCTTTTTTGACAGTTCCATTACAAATTACTCCCTCCGTCCCATAACAAGCGACGCAGTTATTGTTTTGCACGAGAATTAAGGAAAAAGTGAAAAGATTGATGTGTTGTGAGTGTAAATAGTTGAGTAGAAGAGAGAATGAGTGGAGAGAATAGTAAATTATAATGGTATTGTGAGTATTAGACCATCTCCAACCCACTTCAATTTCATCTTCATTTCTTCAAAAACACCACTATTCACCTCTCCAACCCACTTCAATTCCTACTTAAAAAATGAAGTAGATGAATAGTGTTGCTTCAAATTTGAAGTAACACTATTCATCTACTTCATTTTTGAAGTAGATGTTTTAAAGTTACAATTTGGTCCCTGAAAATTTAAAAGTTGCATATTTTGTGAATTATGTAATTAAAAAATTATTATTGTGTAATCCGAAATTATTTTTATTTTTAATTTTAATCTTAAATTATTTTTAGTCTATGTTTTAATTGCGTAGAACAAGAAAATGACATAAATATTAATTAAACAACAACATCAAATATATTAAAATTTATATAAAATACATAATACATAAATTAAAAACATATTAATAGTACATAACAATAATAATTAAAAAGACAGAATATTAAAACAAGCAAACTAATAAGACATAAATATAAAGTAAACAACAACAACAATAATTTAATATTTCGGTATATCGGCATCTCCACCATAATTTTCGGACCCGTCTCCACCATAATTTCCGGATCCACCTCCACCGAAATTACCCCCTCCGTCTCCACCAAAATCGCCAAGGAATTGGCCAAAAATATTTGTTGATGGTGGTTGTGATTGTTGATAGCGTTCTGCTCTTTTTTGTAAAAATAATTATCTTTAATGTTTAATTGCATATTTATTGTTGAGTAGGTCTGCTGAGAAACGCGTTTCTCCATAACTATGGAGAAACGTGTTTTTAATAGCCAGAAGCAATGCATTTGATAGCCAGAAAAAAATTTCTGGATATCAGTCTCAAAGGGTTCTGGATATCCAGAAGCTTTGGAACGGATATCCAGAAGCCTTTGGGTGGATATCCAGAAAAAATAGATTTGAAGCCAAATCCAAGGCCAAGACCAGAAATGAAGGTTTCGGATATCCGAAAACCTTCAATGTATATCCGAGAAACCATCAAATGAATATCCAGAAACATTTTGAAAGTTTCTGGTTATCATTTTGAAGGTTTCTGGATATCACTTACATAAGCTTCTGGATATCCATAAGCCTTGGCCTGCATTGTCGCGCGACAAGTCGGGCCCCGTTTCTCCATAAGTTACGGAGAAACGCGTTTCTCCCCAGATTTTGTGTTTATTGTTTTGATTATATTAAATATTTTTTTTTTAAATTTATTATAGTTTTTCACTAATTAATTTGAAATTCTATCATTTAAAATAAAATAGGGGTTCAATATACAAAATTGACTAAAGTTTGTGTAGTGTTTGTGAAATTAAATGAGTAGTGGAATGATGATGTGGAAGAGAAAGATGCTTGATATATTCTTTTTGAAGTCAAATTTGAAGATATGGGTTGGAGTTGGAAAAAAAAATGAAGCAACATTTGAAGCAAAAAATGAAGAAATGAAGCAAAATTTGAAGTAATGGGTTGGAGATGCTCTTATAATAATGTAGGAAAGAGAATGGGTGGAGAAAATAGTAAAGATTTTTTTCCATTTTAGGAAGTGTGACTTATCAGTGAGACGCTCAAAATGACAAAGTGTGTCGCTTGTCATGGGACGGAGGGAGTATATATTTTCAAAAATTGTAAAGTTTGTAATATGATTATATTCCCTCCACTTATTTAACAATAACACTTCACCAACTAAAACTCTTAGACACCCCAAATCATTTATTACCCATTTTTAACCCACCTAACCTGTCACATTTAAAACCACATAGGAGTATACTCCCTCCAGCCCACGTCATTGTGAACCATTTTTCCGGGCACGATAATTAAGAAATATTATTAAGATAATGAAAATGTGTGGTAGGAAATGAAGAGAGAGAATGAGTGAAGTTGGTTGAATAAATTGTGTGATAGGAAATGAAGAGAGAGAATGAGTGGGTGGGATAGGGTGAATATAAAATAATAAATTTATTTTCATTTTGGGCAGTTTGCATTCACGTGGGACGGATCAAAATGGAAATAAGTTTGCATTCACGTGGGACGGAGGGAGTATAAAAGAGCATCTTTAACTATACCACTTCAAAACCATTACTCTCTCCTTCATCTCAATTTTACGTCATCAGTCATCACTAACACAACTTTAAACAATTTTATCTCCATTCAAGACAAAAGTCATCAGTTTCTCTCTCCTACTTTTTATTATATCCCACCATATTTTCTCTTTCCTACTCATTTATATTACATTTATTATTACTATATATAATTATTAATTATTGTACTATATAAATAATTAATTATAAATTTCCTTATAATTAATTATTTTATTAATATATTTTATTTTTTAATTATAGAGAGTGATAAAATATTAATAATGGTAGTTTTTTCAATATTCTTGTATTTTTATTATTTTTTATATGTTAATTACAATTTTTGTTGAAAAAAATAATTTCAAAAATCTGACACGTGTCACTCTCTAATTGGTCAAAGCCTTGATTTTTTTTTTCTCCCATGCCGTGACCCACGTCTTCTGGCAAAACAAAAAATGAAAAGTCACTCATGACTTTGTAAAAGTCATGGTTGGAGAGTTTTCTTATGCCACCTAAGCTCATGCCATGACTTAAAATCATGGCTGTAAATGCTCTAATATCCACTCTCCTCAAACACCCTCACCCTTCATTACATTTTAAACTTCAATCCCGCACCTTCCTCTCTTCTCATTCCCCTTCCCACTTTATATTTTCGCTCGACGTGTTCCCTCAAATATTGCGAAAATGAGGGATGCAAATGTTAATATGCATGAAGTTTCATGTATGATACAAATCCACTTTTTATCTTGAAAAAATCTCAAAATCATCCTATGATCCCTTAATCACCAAAAGAAAAAACCCGCCCAATTTACATATCTATTTTATATTTAAGTTGCATAAAAAAAATTATTTCTTATAAATTTTGATTAATAATATGTTAAACTAACTTGAAAGGAATTTTCAAATGAAGAAATTGCAAAGAAAAAGGTCTTCTATCGGATCATCTCAACAAAGAGAAAGAGAGAGGGGGAGGAGACACGTGAGTCGTTAAGATGAGGCTAATTTGATTAAACGAACAAGTTAACTTCTCAATAAAAAATCGCATAGCTTCAATACAAGTTCGATGAAAAAGATTTTCTTTTAAAAGGATGAACTAAAATCGGTGAATTTCAATGATTTAGTAAGGATAACGTCGATAGTGATGGATGAGTCACCGAAGATATAATTAGTTTTATGGGTAAATAAAAACATATGTTTCCCTCAATTCTGGACATTTTAAGGAGCACATATCGAATTCCGATAAATTTTACACAATCCATTAGGTTTGAGAGCTTATATGAGCTAAAATATTTGTTGTGGTCTGTGGATTGTTATCCCAAACCTGAGGGAGTTAATTGAGACTTTTTGGTACAAAAGGGACTTATTTTACTTGATGGATATTCTTAGAGGGGTAAACTTGACTTAAACACCTTATAAATCCCCATTGGGATTAAACTACCTGCTTGTTTGGACGATCACGTAATTACGCCGGTGCAGGGCTCATGTGAGCATCCAGGCCGTTACTCTCTGTTTGGCCGATCACAAAAACCTCTCAATTCTCCCCCCTTACAAAACCCGAACAATTCTCCATTTCTCCTATTTCATTCGTTCGATTCTTTCTATCCAAACAAGGACCGAAAAAGCTCTGTAGTTCTTATAGAGTTCTTGTACAGTTCAAATCAGTGTAAACTGAACTTCATTTCACCTCCGGCAAGGACTGTGCCCTAGGAAGCAGAGTTCAACTCCGGCGAAGTCTTCCATTGTTGTCAGGAAATCAATGAAGTGGTAAAACGCTAGGGTTTTATCACCATGAGTCCCATTCAGAACTTCGAGCAACATGCTCGCCGTTTAATTGAGTCTGACCTCTGTAATCTCTCTCTCTCTCTCACACACACATATTTCTTTCAATGCATGCTTACACACAGATGCACACATTTTATTTTACTTTTTGTCTCAACGCAACAATTTTGAACTAGGTTTTAGGCTGATTTACGCGCCCTATTTTATTTTTTTCTTATTTTTAGACAGAATTCGACTGAGGTTATAATTTTGTGTCTATGTATGAAATAGTGTGTGTGCGTGGTTTTTTTTTTTTTTTGAGTTTATATGTGCAATAACTCAACAGTTATGAACAAGGTTTTAGGCAGATTTACGAGCACTATTTCTTTTCTCCTTTTCTTCTTTTGAGAAAGTATTTGAATGAGGTTGAACTTTTCTGTGCATGTAGCAATTCAGACAAGGCTTCAAATGGCAATGGAAGTTCGGGATAGTTTAGAGATTACATATACAGGGGAGTATTTAAATTTTTTAAACTGTTATTTCCAGGCTTTTTCGGCAGTTCTTTATCAAATCACAAAGCCACAGTTTACTGATAATCCCGAGAATAAGTTGCGGAATATAGTTGTGGAAATTCTTAATCGGTTTCCTCACAGTGAGGTGCTACGTCCGTTTGTTCAGGAGCTACTGAAAGTGGCAATGCATGTTCTCACTACTGATAATGAAGAGAACGCTTTGATTTGTATTCGTATTATAATTGATCTTTTGAAAAACTTCAGACCTACCCAAGAAATGGAAGTGCAGCCTTTCCTTGACTTTGTGTGCAAAGTGTACCAGAACTTTAGACTTACTGTAAGCCATTTCTTTGAAAGTGGGGCTGTGGTGGCCCCAGTAGCATCGGCTCCTTCATCAATGCAGGCAATGCCTTCCTTTGGCGGAGAAGATGTTAAGCAAATGGATATTTCTGATCAAGTTGGTTCTTCTTCAGCTGCTGGGTATATTGGTGCTGCTGGGCAATTGAATCCAAGTACCCGTTCATTCAAGATTGTTACGGAGAGTCCATTGGTGGTTATGTTTCTGTTTCAGTTGTATAATCGGCTTGTGCCAACTAATATTCCTCAGTTGTTGCCGTTGATGGTAGTCGCCATTTCAGTCTCAGGCCCTGAAAAGGTGCCACCTCATCTGAAGTCCCACTTCCTTGATCTAAAAGGCGCTCAAGTCAAGGTAATTGTTAATTGTTTCGATGTTATAACTCACATGCATAATTTACTGGGCACTGGAATTTATGTATTAATTACCACACCTCTAAAAGCTTAAACTTGTAGAGCGGGGACCCAACAAGGCATAACAAGCCTTAACACTCCCGCTTACTTTTAACCCCTTCTAAAGGAAGTGCTAATTGTGAACTAGTAATGTTGGGGTACATAAGTGCTAGTGGCTAAGCCGAACCCAAGATCTTGATTTACCAGACACCAAGTTAGGTTATATTCAGTTAAGGCTTAAGCTTGGTATCAGAGGGCTCAACAATTTATCAAACTTAAGTAGAATAACATGTATAATCTACTAGTTAAATTCTATAAGCTCTCTGTTTTTTTGCTGTTGTTGGCAGGGAGTATCATTTACTTCATTTACTTAAGTTTGTCATCATGATATGAAAGAAAGTTTAACTGCCTTCCTGAAAGAAGCGTAAAAAACTCATTAAAATTGTATATATCATTCTTTCGACTTAACAAGTTAGCAGTATATTTTTTCAATGTGAGTTGAATGCAATTCCTGGTTTGGTTTCCAGTGGGGGTTTATATGGGCAAGTTAAGGGTTGTGCCAAAGAAGTTTTAAATGCCTTCTTTAAAAGCAGCATAAAGGACTCATTAAAATTGTAATATATTACTCTTTCAGTTTTTCTACTTAATAATATACCAAGGTCTGTTGAATGCAACGCCTGGTTTTGGTTTCAGTGTGGGTATTAGAAGGCAAGCTAAGTGATAAGTTCTCATTTTAGTTTATATGTTTTGGTGGAGAGCTTCATAAATGAACAGGCTTCAATTGGCTTTCTGAGAGTATGTTCCCTGTTCCATTAAAAAAATGGTAAGTGTAGACTCATTGATTCTAGTTCAATTATGGGAGATACTATGTACCACTGTTAAGTCTCTTGTGGCTTCAAGTTTATACCTTGAATTTTAGAAGTAGTAAAAATGTGAACTGTGCTTAATATATCTTGTATGGATGGATAGATTGGTGAAGTAATTTAATGGTGATTTGACTAGAGTGGATTGGAATCCACAGCCACCTAATGCAAAGTTGAAGGAATATCTGATGCCTCAAAAACAACTTTGACCCTTTTGGTATATTCTCCTTTCTTTGATCATCCTTTAATGCATTCTTTTGTTGACATTGCAGACAGTCTCCTTTTTGACTTATCTCTTGAAGAGTTTTGCCGATTATATCAGGCCACATGAAGAAAGCATTTGTAAGAGCGTTGTGAACTTGCTTGTGACTTGTTCAGACTTTGTGTTGATACGGAAGGTGAAGGGTTGCTTTGCATATGATATTGTTAGGATTTCTTTCCCCCCTTTTTATTACTGAATGGTTTCATAAACACGTTGAATATGCAGGAACTGCTGATAGCCTTAAAGCATGTACTTGGGACCGATTTTAAAAGGGGTTTATTCCCTCTGATTGATACACTGTTGGAGGAGAGGTAGTTATTAATAACACTTAAGTTACCTTATTATAAAAGCTTTTCTTTTGAGATGAACGTGATTTCATTCTAGTTGACATTTGATGGGCAATCAAGCATTGCATGTGGGACTTTAATGAAGCTAATTGTGGATTTTGCTATAATGTTTCGTCGCTTAAAGTTTGAATTTCTTATATTTTCTTCTCAACTATTTTCCAAGGTTGTGGTAATGGGGAGAATGATGCATAGTATTAATTTGTATCCAAGTCCAAGACAAAGACCAAAACCTTTTGGTCAAAGGAAAGGTGTCCTCGGTAGATTAGGATTCATATTTATTTCTTAGTTTCCTTTTAGAGTTAATATTTTTGATTAGTTCCTAGTTCTAATAGTATTTAGGTTTTTTGGTCCTTATAGTATTGGTATTTTGAAGGGGAGCCTTGGCGCACTGGTTGAGGTGTTACCGTGAGATTTTGAGGTCTCGGGTTTGAGTCCTGGAAGCAGTCTCTTGCATTTATGCTAGGTAAGGTTTGCCTACAATTCACCCTTGTGGTGGGGGCCCTTCCCCTGACCCTCGTTGCGCGGGGATGCTTTGTGCACCGGGCTGCCCTTTATAGTATTGGTATTTTCTTTTCCTATATTTTCTATACGCTTCCGCTTTACATTCGCCATAATTGACGTTAATAGTGGATTCCTATATCTTATCCAAGAGTTTAGAGTTTAAGTTGAGTGATATAAGTGATCTCAATTAGACAATGTTAGTTACACAGAGAAATCACATTGTTCTTAAATTATCATGGACATAAGAAAGCATTCACCATTTAAAAACATTATACGCATAAGATTCATCATTTGAGTTTCTTTATGTTTAAATTTGGAGTCCACCTGTCTTAATTTTACATATTTTTCTTCTTAACACCTGAGGCTGACCTCCAGAAGTCAACCTTTGAAGTTAGCTTGAGATCTATGCAGTATTAAGATGCTAATTTTGTTGGGCTAGCTCAAAGTCGTCGAGGCTGATTTATCCAACACGTTGACAATTTTAACAGGGTATTCTAGCTAATGCCCCTAATCTGTTATTTACCTCTGAACACCTTTGTGTTCTCTGGTATGCTAGAGAAGGGATACTACAAAATAGGCTGCTATATCTGAGAAAGGCACGTGAATATGGGATAGCTTAAAGTCTCAGTTCATTATGGAAATAATAACTCCCATGAATAAAACAATTGGTAAACAATGGGCCTTTGTGCTTAGTCCTATGTACTGCTTCTTTGTATCTATGAAGGTTAAAATACCATTTTCCCATATAGAGGCTATAAATACAGGCATTTCTAGTTATATTTAGCGGTATATTTTTTCTGTGGCCTGTGATTGTGAAAGCTGTTTGTGTTCTTAGTATAGATGGAGGTTACATAATGTAAACAAGTAGTCTATATTTATATTTTGTTTACAATATTTCCGAGGATGCTTCATGGAATCAAAGTTCATGTTACTAACCCACACAAACAAGAGTCTAATGTTGCGGGTATCTTACATTTCGTATCTTCTGTCTAGATTCATTTGACGGTTTTGTAAACCATGTTAGGGTCATTGTGGGAACTGGCCGGGCATGCTTTGAGATATTGAGGCCATTGGCATACAGTCTCTTGGCAGAGATTGTTCATCATGTTCGGGGCGACCTCTCTTTGTCACAGGTATTGCTTCTCCAATTACTCGCTGTGTTATTTGTTTTACAAGGGTCATAGGTGGAGATTGTTTCTGTTGCATCTCAAGTGCCCATTCAGTGCTCTTCCAACTGTTCTTTGTGCTTTAGTTTTTCTACCCCTTTTCTATGATTTCTCTTTTGGTCTAGACATGGAAAATCAGCCTTGCTAATAGTAAGAAAACATTTTGCCCCAGCAAGTTGATTGTGTATTCCATCTTAAGTAAACATGCTATCGTCTGAATGGTTTTGGTAACAGATAACAATCACAACATCGTTTCTGAGAACACTCTGGGACATGACCTTGACTTTCATGAACTTACTTACTTGGGCAATATTTTTTATTTAGTGAGGACTAAACCTGTTAAGAATGTTGTAATATGTACTGAATTCAGCTGTGCAGAAGGCTGGGCGTATCTGACTTCGTATAATTAGTTATGTAATTGTATGCTTTATTTTCCTTAATTTTCAGATCCTCTCTTTTGCATTACCAATTTTTTTTCTGTAGTTTTGTCATTCTATTTCAACCCTCTTTTTTTTTCTTTGTCAAGGGTTACTATTGTTATCTTTCCCCTACTTCTCATCATTTAGTCTAACTGATGATTGCAAGCTACTGTATTAGTTCTAAATTTTGTTTGCTGCACAAGCATTTTGTTAAAATATTCCGAATTAATTTTACATCTTTTCTTTCTATCATTTTTTTTTTTTTTGCATCTTTTCTTGGATCACCTTGCTGCAGCTATCACGAATCATATACCTGTTCTCAAGGAACATGCACGATGCTTTGTTGTCTCTCAATGTCCATACAACATGTGCGCGGTTAATGTTGAATCTGGTACATCTTTCACTCTTTGCTTTTCAAGATTTTGAGATATGTTAGTTTTTAGGGCCTTACAAATGTGCTAGTGATATATATGGCTTGCCATGGGATAATGATTGCTGTTCTTCTCATGTGTTGACTTTTTAGGTAGAGCCAATTTTTGAGAAAGGCATTGACCATTCATCCATGGATGAAGCAAGGATTTTGTTGGTATAATGCTTAATCCCTCTTCATAGGGCCCTTTTTCCTTCTCCAGGTCTTGTATGTTCACATTTAAGAAAACTAAAGAGCTTTTCATATTTTTTGAAGTAACTAGCATTACCTTTATTGGTAGGGGCGAATCTTGGATGCTTTTGTTGGGAAATTTTGCACTTTTAAGCGTTCAATTCCTCAGGTACTAATGAAAGCACCATTCTTCGGTACATAATGAATTTATTTTGTTGCGACTGCCAATCTGAATGTCCTTGTGTTGTTGCTGTAATGTAATTCTTACAAGGATGCTAGAAGATCCTATTGATGGTTAACCTATATGTTTTAATGGGCCGATGAGAAGTAAGGGGTGGATATCTGCTTATTGCATGGTTGATCATCTGGAAGGAGCAAATCAGGGTTTAGTTCATGTCTTACTATCCTGTTGCGTCCGAAATCTTTGTTTCTTAATTTTTTTTTTCTTTTATTTTCACCTTCTCCTCTCTTCTCTATTTGTCTTCTCTCTCCCTCCCCCGGGTTATAAATGGGTTTGTGCCGGCTTTGAGCTTTCTCATCGCATAGATATTAAGGTGATTGCCTTGATCACCTCAAGTGAGAGAGGCAATGTGAAGCGAGGATATGTTGCCTCTTGAAGGTCAAGCGCGGATAAGTTGAAGAAGCGAGGCCAATGTGGTCTCCTGTTGCCCAGGAGAAAGGTGGAAGGCGAGAAAATGCAAGCAACAAACCTGTCTAATCCAGATCTGAAGATTTTTGCCTAGATATGGTTAATTTTCCCAGCTGTTGATCATCCATATTTACCAATCCAAGCACCTCCCTTAAGAAGGCTACCTTATCTGAGTTTCACTATTGCAGGAATAGACTCCAAGTATCCCATTTGGCGGTGCCAAAATATTTTGATCGGACCAGCTTAGATTTGGCCGTCGGGGTCAATTCAACTTAGTATCTAGATTTTTTTTAGGCCTGGGAATTTTGAGCCTGTGCTTGGTGTGTTGTTTGGGTTTTCGCCTAGTCCATGGTTTCTAGTTATTGTCCAAGTAATTTGGGATTTTTGAGAAAGAAATGATTCACTTGAGGCTAAAATTGAATCGTTTTCTTATGTTGAAGTGAGTAGAAGTTTGTTCATACTTCATACTAGTTGATTTAAGTTTCTCATTCAAGTAATTTAAGTTTCTGTAATTTTGTTTGTGTGCTACTGTCATTTGTGACATGCTTTTGAAACTATTACAAAAAACAGATTTAAATCTATTTTTCTCTAATTGTTGCTTTCCATCCTTTTGCTGGCTCACTTCTCACTTCCTAAATGTACCTTTCTCCCACCTCTTGTCTTTCCCCTTCTATAACTATTTCTATAATTCTTTTCTCATCTTATTAATTCTCTTACATGGAGTTATGTTTGTCCAAAAATATATTGTGATTCATTTTTGTAAAGGGCCAACATACTCAGAAGCTGCTTTCCCTCTTCATGTCTGTTGTTACACTTGTAGTTGTCAATATACTAATATTTCTTAAAGGAGGACCATCTTATATGCGCATGATGGAAGGGTACTTCCAATTATCTTGCTTTATAACGTTTCATCTCATTCTTGCTTAATAGCTTTTGGAAGAGGGAGAGGATGGAAAAGAACGATCTACGTTGAAGTCAAAGCTCGAGCTGCCAGTACAGGTTATTTTAATATATATTCTTGGTATTTGACATATAGTTCTAGTTTCTGAACTGAACAGTGAGCATTTGTTGGAAAAGGAGGTGAACAAATTGTTGAAGAAAAGAGGGAATCTAAGGGTGCCTTACTCTATGTTCTTTTGCAATTTAAGTGTCTAGAGATTTCTTTATACGATATATCACTTGATTGTAATGATGCTTTTGATTGATCAGTGTACAATCAATTTATATGTATCTTCATTCAAGTATTTCATGGTTTTCATGCTCGTAGTTATATTTGGCCTTGAATCTACATATATGACAGTTACTAGCTTGTTAGATTTCCTCTCAGACTATGACCTTTTGGATCTATGAACTACTAGTATTTAGGTTAGATTAATGGTTCAAGAATTTTCAAACAGAAGTGTGGAATGCAGTTATAGGGGTTTACTTACGTTTCTGATGGAGTAGTTTTGAAAACTTACATTAATCCTTTCACAGATTTTTTATTTTATTTTCACATTCCGGTGGAGGTGGATGCATATGCCTTCGTAGATTTGTCTCATTCTTAATTTCTTGCATTTCACTGATATCTGTCTTGATCAATTGTTCCATACTTTGTCATGATCAAACTTTTGGGTTTAGTCTTATTGAGATTATATCGTTCAATCTTTTTTCTAACTTTACCACAATGCCTTTTTGGGCCAATTTATCCTTATTTCTGCAGGCCGTTCTGAACACTCAGGTTTCAGTGGAACATTCTAAGGAAGTCAGTGATTGCAAACACCTGATTAAAACCTTGGTTATGGGTAATTATTTTTCTCCCATCCCCTTAGTACCAAATTATGTGCTTTGCTATGGACAATTTTGAACTTTGTGTTTCGGTGATGAGATATTGTATACTTGTTAATTCACCTGTTTATTTCAGGATCTGTTGCTGCTTAACGTTCTATCTTGTTTCTTTTGACATTACTGGGTTCTTATTTCAGGAATGAAAACAATAATCTGGAGCATCACACATGCACATTTACCTCGATCACAGGTTTCTCAACTATCTAACTATGCCCTTATAAGATATTTTTGTCAAATTTTAAGATCTTATATGGTCTTCTTGCTTGTTAGGTTTCACCGTCCACACATGGGGAACCTTCCCAAACGCTTCCCTCTCCCCCGCCTAATACATCAATACCCCAGCCATTCAGAGGGATGAGAGAAGATGAGGTATCAACACAAACATGTTGAATTTCTGTACCAATAGCGTTGGCATGCTTAGATACATCTCACGTTTGTTTTGGCAGGTATGGAGAGCTTCAGGTGTTTTAAAAAGTGGCGTGCACTGCTTGGCCTTGTTCAAGGAGAAAGATGAGGAGAGGGAAATGATCCATCTTTTTTCTCAAATATTGGCTATTATGGAACCTCGAGATCTTATGGATATGTTTTCCTTGTGCATGCCGGAGCTTTTTGAGTGCATGATATCCAATGCACAGCTTGTACACATATTTTCTACTCTTTTACAAGCCACTAAGGTTTTTAGGCCGTTTGCAAATGTTTTAGTTAATTTCCTTGTAAGCAGCAAACTTGACGTTCTGAAGCATCCGGACTCACCTGCTGCTAAACTTGTTTTACATCTTTTTCGGTTTTTATTTGGAGCTGTGGCCAAGGCTCCTTCCGATTGTGAACGGATTTTGCAGCCTCATGTGAATGTTATCATGGAAGCTTGCATAAAAAATGCTAGTGAAGTTGAGAGGCCACTCGGTTACTTACAACTTCTTCGTACAATGTTCCGTGCTCTTGCTGGAGGGAAGTTTGAACAACTACTGCGTGATTTAATCTCTACACTGCATCCCTGCTTGAATATGCTGTTGGCCATGCTTCATGGTCCTACCGGTGAAAATATGCAGGACCTTTTGCTGGAGCTCTGTTTAACAATGCCTGCACGCTTAAGTTCACTGTTGCCACTCCTCCACCGTCTTATGAGGCCTCTTGTCATGTCACTTAATGGAAGCAAGGACTTGGTGAGTTTAGGATTGAGAACATTGGAGTTTTGGATTGATAGCTTGAATCCTGACTTCCTGGAACCGAGTATGGCAACTGTGATGTCTGAAGTGATATTAGCATTGTGGTCTCACTTGAGGCCAGCACCCTGTCCTTGGGGTAGTAAATCATTGCAACTCCTGGGGAAGTTAGGTGGTCGTAATAGACGTTTTCTTAAAGAGCCTCTTGCTCTTGAGTGCAAGGAGAACCCAGAGCATGGGTTTCGTTTGATTTTTATATTTGATCCTGAAACGTCATTTTTGGTACCTCTAGATCGATGCATACATCAGGCTGTAGCTTCTGTTATGAACAAGAATAATGGCGTGGATGCTTTCTATCGAAAACAAGCTCTGAAGTTTCTACGGGTTTGTTTGTCATCCCAACTTGATTTGCCAGGCCATGTAACTGATCAGGGGCTTGCATCTAGGCAGTTATCGGCCATTTTGCTTTCATCGGTTGATCCATCTTGGAGAACATTTGATACATCTGATTTAAAGGTTGGTCCGATATTATACTCTCATTTGTTTTTGTTTGCCTAGTTTCTCCATGCAAATGCAGTCTTTTCTTTACACTTCTTCAAATCAGATTAAGTTTTGATAGTTTCTGAAATGTACTTGCTTAGGGATTTGCATTAAGATGTTGGTGTGAGACTTTACCAAGAAACTCAGGTTGTCAGCTAGGTCAATTTCTTTCGATCACCCTTTTAATTGTGTTGCATTTTGGCTTCCATTTGAAATTGTAATACTAATATGGATGCTCAACTATAATATATTATCTGATTGCTGTTTGTTTTTAACATGATTGTTTGAGCTATAACCTTAATCTTGTGTACCTTTTTAACATGGTTTGTTGGCTTAATCCTGTCAATCTATGAGCTAAAATATATTGCTAATGGTTCAATGCCATTCCTTCTTAATCTTGAAGCTCTCATGCCATCCTCTTTTCCTGCAAGTCTGTTATTTTGTATGCTACCTCATTTGTAGAATTGTTGGTTGTTCTAGCTATTCATGTTGTTCATAATGTAGGACCACCTCTGTCTAAAATGAGGGTCATTTGAATTGTTATCGCTTATTTAATGTTACCTTTGGGTTCAAATTGATTCATAATAAGGTTATCTTATCATGGCTGATTTAAATCCCATGCTTCTACAATAAGAGTTTCCTCTGTTGAGCGGTTCTTGAAGTGATATGTTTTTCCTTTTCATTTCTTATCTTTTTCCTTCTAGCATTTCAGTGCATACATGTATCTTTTGCAGGCCGACTTAGGTGTGAAGACAAAGACCCAACTAATGGCTGAAAAATCTGTTTTCAAGATACTCTTGATGACTATCTTTGCTGCCAGTGCAGAACCTAATTTAGTTGACCCCAAGGATGAATATGTTGTGAATGTTTGCCGACACTTTGCTATCATTTTTCACATGGAAACTTCGTCAGCCAATACTTCATCGTCAGCCATTCCCCGGGAAAGTCCCGTGCTTTCATCTAATCACAGTGTTGGTTCAAGGCCAAGAAGCAGCAACTGTTCTAATTTGAAAGAGTTGGACCCCTTAATCTTTTTAGATGCATTAGTGGAGGTACTGGCTGATGAAAATAGGCTTCACGCTAAAGCTGCCCTTAATGCATTAAACGTGTTTGCTGAAACTCTTCTGTTCCTAGCTCACTGTAAGCATACTGATGCTCTTATGTCAAGAGGTGGCCCTGGGACTCCGATGATAGTCTCTAGTCCATCAATGAATCCTGTCTATTCACCACCTCCCAGTGTTCGAGTTCCTATTTTTGAGCAGCTTCTTCCTCGTCTATTACACTGTTGCTACGGGAGTACTTGGCAAGCCCATATGGGAGGAGTTATGGGTCTTGGTGCATTGGTTGGAAAGGTCACTGTTGAAACTTTATGCGTGTTTCAAGTGAGGATCATACGCGGACTTGTATATGTCCTTAAAAGGCTACCTGTCTATGCCGCTAAAGAGCAGGAAGCGACAAATCAGGTGCTTACTCAGGTGCTTCGTGTGGTGAATAATGTTGATGAAGCAAACGACACCTACAGGCAAAGTTTTCAAGGAGTAATTGAATTTCTTGCTTCAGAGTTATTAAATGCCAATGCATCTGTTAATGTTAGGAGGATTGTGCAGTCATGTTTGGCGCTTTTGGCAAGTAGAACTGGCAGTGAGGTATCTGAGTTGCTTGAACCTTTATATCAGCCTTTGCTTCAGTCTCTCATAATGCGTCCACTCCGGTTAAAAACTGTTGATCAACAGGTAAGGCTTTTAAATTTACTGTTGGCTTGTGCTGTTTGCAATTATGATCACTAACTCAATTTTATGATATATAGGTTGGAACAGTTAGTGCCTTGAATTTTTGCCTGGCTTTGAGGCCTCCTCTTCTTAAATTGACGCCAGAACTAGTTCATTTTCTTCAAGAGGCATTACAGATAGCTGAGGCTGATGAGAATGTGTGGGTTGTTAAACATGTGAACCCAAATGTGGAAGCATCATTAAATAAACTCCGCACAGCTTGCATTGAACTACTGTGTACAGCAATGGCCTGGACAGATTTTAAGACCCAAAATCATTCTGAACTGCGTGCAAAAATCATTTCCATGTTTTTTAAGTGCTTGACAAGCAGGACAGAGGAAGTCGTTGCTGTTTCTAAAGAAGGTTTACGTCAGGTTCTCGTCTTTGACTTGCTTGATTTTGAACTTTATTGTCACATCAATTTTCTTAAGCCAATTATCACTATTTCTGCTACGCTGATGCCTTTGTCTGGCTGTTTGGTTTTTCTGTGTTCATAGATTATTAGTGGTCATGGCCCAACTGTTGCCATCTTCCTTTATTAGTGATTGATTTAGCTTTGTTTGTGAAGATACTTGCTTGTGTCTTTCTTTAAGTAATTCCCATGGCAACATGCATATTAGTTTCTGAAGTCATAATTATTTAGATTTTCTTTGGTTCTTTTTGTCATGTCCACATGTATACATATATTTTTTAATCATGCTCTTTTGCTGTTTTATATTTAGGTCATTCTTCAGCAAAGGATGCCCAAAGAACTTCTGCAGAGCAACCTGAGGCCTATACTGGTAAATTTGGCACATACAAAAAACCTCAGTATGCCTCTCCTACAAGGGCTGGCCCGACTGCTTGAGCTTCTATCCAATTGGTTTAATGTTACGCTTGGGGATAAGTTGTTAGACCATCTAAAGAAATGGTTGGAACCAGAAAAACTTGTGCAGTTTCAGAAGTCTTGGAAACCTGGTGAAGAACCAAAAATTGCAGCGGGTGAGTTATTATATACTTGCAGGCTGAAGGTGATCTCTTAATTTTTGTTGAGTTTGATATATTAACTTTACCATTTAAAAATTGTGCAGCTATTATCGAGCTTTTCCACCTGCTTCCAAGTGCAGCTGGGAAGTTTCTGGATGAGCTGGTTACATTGACTATTGATTTGGAAGCAGCCCTTCCCCCAGGACAGTTTTATAGTGTGATCAACAGTCCATATCGTCTTCCACTGACAAAATTTTTAAATCGGTACCCATCGGCTGCTGTTGATTATTTTCTTGCTCGTTTATGTGAACCAAAATACTTCAGGCGGTAAGAGATGTTCAGATTAAGTTGTATATTAGTGATTTACTCGCTAGTAAGATCACTGAAGGTTTATCTAGCTAACTTTTTGGGCTTAATTCAGGTTGATATATATAATACGATCAGATGCTGGTCAGTCCATGAGGGAAGAACTTGCCAAGTCACCTGAGAAGATAATTGCAAGTGCTTTCCCCGAATTTATGCCAAAAACCAATGGATCAATGGCTCAGGGATCTTTGGGTGCTCCTACTTTAGAGGGTGAGGAAACTCTTGCCGCCCCTAAAGCTGAACCACCCCATTCATCAGCCGCATCTCCTAAATCTAGGTCAGCTGCTTATTTCCAGGGTCTTGCTCTTGTAAAGGCCTTGGTTAAACTCATGCCTGGGTGGTTGCAGAGTAATCGTGTTGTCTTTGATACTTTGGTTCTTCTGTGGAAGTCACCTGCGAGAATCGCCCGTTTGCAGAATGAGCAGGAACTGAGCTTGGTACAGGTATGTTTTGGCAGGGCCTAAACGAAACAAAAATTGTAATTTTGTTCAGTTTTAATATGACTTTAACTTTAATGAAGCTAACTACTTATACTGAAAACTAGTTTGGTTGTTAGTACCCAGTATTCTACACAAGCTGGTTACGATCTTGAACTCCAGACATATGGTGCATTCTCGCCATAGGGTACAGCTACCTCAAATAAATAGGGTACAGTTACCTCTAATAAATAACTAGTACATATAGTCCTCCAGACGGTATTTCTCAAAAATTATATATTTACATTTTTGTTAATATAAATTTGTACATGCAAGAGTGCCATAGGGTTCTATGTGATCCCGGTATACCTTATAGATTAAAGGAAAAATTCTACCGCACGGCAATTATGCCTCACTGTTATAAGACACTGAGTGTTGGGCCGTGAAACAGTGTCACGTTCATAAGATGAATGTGGGGGAGAGGCTCATGCTATGATGGATGTGTGGGCATACAAGAATTGATCGGTTGAGGAATGAAGTGATCAGGGGGGAAAGTAGGAGTTGCAGCCTTGAAGAAAAAATGAGGGAAAATCGACTAAGGTGGTTTGGTCATATGAGATGGAGAACAAGTGATGCACTGGTGAGGAGGTCCGAAGAGCGGATACGTGATAAGATGGTGAGGGGTAGGGGAAGACCTAAGAAAACATGGATAAGGGTGACCGAAGGTGATATGAGTTTACTTGGATTTGATGAAAATATGGCGTTGAAGAAAGCGGAGTGGAGGACAAAGATTCGTGTGGATGATGGGGTTTAATTTCTCTCTCTCTCTCTCTCTCTCTCTCTCTCTCTCTCTCTCTCTCTCTCTTTCTTCCAAAAATTTCTTCTTAATTTTCACATTTTTTCAATTATTTTATTTATCTATTTTTATTTTTATTATTTTATATTTTTCAAAATGTTCCCACCTATTTCTTCTTATAAATTACTCTTTTTATTTTTGACAATTATTCGAGCCCAAATCATTTTGAGACTAAGGCTTTGTTGTTGTTGTATAAAACTGTACATGCAACTTATGTGCTTAGTTGAAAGGTAAGTCCCCCAGGGCCAAAAGTATAAAAGAACATACAGAGACGCTAATTTATTTGATCAGTGTTGTCTTATCGTAGCAAAGCTACCTGG
Source organism: Adenophora triphylla var. japonica (assembly GCA_022495995.1). Lineage (NCBI taxonomy): Eukaryota > Viridiplantae > Streptophyta > Magnoliopsida > Asterales > Campanulaceae > Adenophora > Adenophora triphylla. The sequence goes on along the minus strand of JAFEMH010002121.1, from coordinate 91,130 downwards.
ACCACGAAGGCATTAGCTGACCCCTTCTTGGTACGAGGAAGTGCATTTACTCCTTCAAAATAAGGAAAAATATGACATTCAGCACTATTATTTTTACCCACTTTCTGAAAAAAATTAAACCATGTTATAAATTTTGACCCCTGTTTAAATTTAGTAATGCCATTCCCTCCCTCCGTCCGAATGGAATAGGTTAATTATGCTCGTTTGGGCCGTCCCAGTTGAAGTTTAACATTTTCTTGTAAGGAACTATTGTACAACAAGTTGACAACATCAACCTTCATTTTTCCCTCCTAGTTTGAGTTCAAATATTGTCACATAGTTTGAATTCAAATGTTTTGATGTGAATTTAGATAGTTTCTTGATTTGTGTGTTTAGTCAATCATTTCTCTTCTATTACGGCGGAGGTAATAATTTTCTATCCCTAATTGTATTGTCCCCCTCTAAATGAAATCCTGGTTTCGCACTGTTGTATTATACCCAAAAGATGTTGTGGACCTCTTGGTTTGGCGCAGTTGGTTTCCTGAAGTTTGATTGGACACACTGCACTTTTTGGAATACGAGATAAGCAGTTGCTTTTCTAGATCTCATTTTCAACAAACTGACACGTGGACGTAACTGTGAATTTTTTCCTAGATCTCAATTTCAACAGACTGACACGTGGATGTAACTGTGAAATTTTGTTTCTTACTGTTTACGGAGTTTTATTAGGTTTCCCCAGTTTGACCTGGGATTTTTGAGTACCACTTTGTAGATAAACTGTTCACAGTGCGTCTTGACTTGATTCAACAGACCTTCCTGAATTTTGTAGTGTTGAGATACTTGTGCATTGATTGGGTGCTTGCTATGTAAGGACATAGACAGAGAGGACGAAGCAATGTGTATATGTGTGTCTGTTTTTTCGTGTGGGCGAACCTCAAACCCTTCTAGAAGTTATTGATCAATTGATATAAAATGATTCAGCCTTGTTAACTTGTCGTAACATTTATTACTATAGAACAAAATATTGTGAATAAGGGATAGGGAAGAGTACTATAATTACCTAATACCTTGCATATGTGGTTTTTGTTTCACTCTGGTTGTAGACCGAGTTGAAAGGTAATCTTTCAGAGGAGAACAAAATATTGTGAATATGGGATAAGGAAGAGTACTATACTTTCCTAATACCTTGCATATGTAGTTTTTGTTTTGCTCTTTAGTTCTGGACTTGATTTACTTTGTCAAAAAAACGAAAGTTAATCTTCTTCAATTTTTTGTTCGACCTATATGAAAAACAAGACACACAACATTCTTCATAATGACGATTACCCAATTTTATAAAAGATACCATATGAATTAAGATGTATTCTTTATCATGCTATATAATGTAGAATGTCGATGCTAATGAAAAATTAAATGGCTTTGGAGCATTCACACCACAAAAAGTCTGTAAGATGCTGGACCTATATTTCATGTGGAGTATGCTGTCAGAAGTTTCCAATCATTTTTGGTTGTGGACATAATTGTTTGAAAAATTGTCCCTTTTTTTGCAATGATTTCTTCTTTTGCTTCCCTTGAACGAAATTAGTTGAACTGAATAGATACCTTATTTCCTTTATAATAGTTACAATTATGAGCTATCATGTCTTGTTATTGTTCTTGTCTATGTACTTCATTATTAATATTATCATCATTATTACTATAATAATAATTATAATAAAAGAATAATTATATTTTAATTTATTATAATTGCGTATTATTTTGTGCATGTAACTGTGTGTGTGACAGTTTTCTTAACTTTAGAACCAGTGGTGGAGCTAGGATTTTTCAGAAAAGGGGTCAAAATTATTTTTACCTTAGAAAATTTGTAGGTAATATCTGAATTTTGTTTAAAGGGGGATAAGATTATAGTAGTGTAGTTTTTTTCTTAATACAGATGGGGGTCAAAATTGGTAAAAAGTAAGATTTTTTACAGTAAAGGTCATTTTTAATAAAATTAATAATATTAAATCAATTCATTATAAAATATCAAATGGGTCAAATGACCCCTTACTGCAACGATTGGCTCCGCAGCCTTTAGAACCACCCACTCATGCTAATCCTCATGCATGAACTATGCTATGGCTGCCTGCTTTATTGCCTCTCTTCACATCAGTAGTTGTGGCACATGCCAATCATGTTTGTAATTATAAATAAATAAATAAAATAATTAATGAATATATTTTTTTTTAAAAAAAATTATTAGTATTTTTTTGTTGGTATTTATTTATGATATAATCTTAAGGTAGTTATGTTTTGAAGAGTGGTGAAAGTGAGTTAAATATTTTGGTAGTTAACTTATTGTTATCGAGTAACTACGCTTGTGGATATGGTAAATTTGAAAAATCTAAAAAAAACTGTGACAGGGCTTTGATGTCACTATTCGTTTCAAAGTTTCAGACCAGCTTTATTGTAGTGTAGGTATCTGATTGTGCAATTATTTATCTTTAATTTATCTTTTTTATTGGCTATAGAATAACTTTTGCACTCAAATCTTTCAGATGATCTTCAGTTTTGCTTCCTGATTTTCTGTTGCAAGTCACTTCTATATTTTTTTTGACAAGTCACTTCTATATTACGCTTCACATGGTTATTAAGTGCAGGTGAAAGAAAGCAAATGGCTGATCAAGTGCTTCCTGAACTACTTACGCCATGATAAAACTGAAGTCAGCGTTCTTTTTGATATACTCACGATCTTCTTGTCTCATACTCGCATTGACTTTACCTTTCTCAAGGAGTTCTATGTCATTGAGGTTTGTTTACTTTGGAAGAACTTGATTGCCTCAAGTTATGGGTTACCTTCAACATTTACCCGTGCTAATAATGATGTTATCTTCCAGGTGGCTGAGGGCTATGAGCCTAATATGAAGAAAGCACTGTTATTGCATTTTTTGAACCTTTTCGAATCAAAACAGCTAGTTCACGAGCACCTGGTCGTTGTTATACAAATTCTCATTCTTCCTATGCTAGCTCACACATTTCAGAATGGACAAACTTGGGAGGTTGTAGACACAGCAATAATTAAGACAATTGTTGACAAACTTTTAGATCCTCCAGAAGAAGTGAGTTCTTCCCCTCTTTCTTTTTGATATCTAAATTCATTATATTGCCATGATAATGATAGTTTGTATGCGTAGGTCACTTCTGATTATGATGAGACTTTGAGGATAGAGATTTTGCAATTTGCAACTCTGCTTCTAAAGCATCTTCAGACTGATCTTGTTCATCATAGGAAGGAACTCATCAAGTTTGGGTGGAATCACCTCAAACGTGAAGATAGTGCCAGTAAGCAATGGGCTTTTGTAAATGTTTGCCACTTCTTAGAGGCCTATCAAGCTCCCGAAAAGATAATAGTCCAGGTGCACCATGGCTCCATGCCCCAACCTAATAGCCAATATAACTTACTGTTTTCATGTTCTTTTATTTATTGCCTTTATTTTTTTATAACATGATATAAATCACATCACATTCATGAAACACCCTTAGATTTGGTTATTTTGTTACTATTACTATTTTTGTCTATTATATATCTCAAAATCATGTCTTGAGCAGCTTTCCTACAGACCGTGCTAGGGCATGTTGTAGTTTTGTTTTTGTATTCATTCAAAATGTAATTACCTTTTGGATAATTAGGCTACGAAATGATATTTGGAGTTGTTAACAGGATAGTCGACCTTCCAAATACAACTTTTCTCTCCTTTCCGTGCATATACCAAGGACCTCGCTTAGACTTTTCCGAAATATTCTTAGGGTGTGGAAAGTGAAGCGTAAAATATCTTGGGAACTTATTGCTAGGAGAGTCACATGCAAAGCTTCCTTAAGTCCGTTTATTTCTTTTGGTTGATGTGCGCATTAAAGCTTGGCTGTTTTGCAAATATTCAGACTGATACACATGATCATCCTTCATTGACCTTTAGATTGTATCCAGGATGTTTAAAACTTTAGATGTTATTTTAGAAGAAGAGACCACGCAGGTCATCCCTCAGATTTTGACTCTCTAACTTTTTGTACTCCCTCCGTCCCTAAAAGTTTGTCCCATTTGACTTTTTAGTTGAATTTTGACCAAAAATATATGACAATTTAATTATGTTCATGAAATTCTAAAAATTCTTATTGATTCACCATTAATAATATTATCAACAACAACTTTTAGAATTTCATGAACATGATTAATCTCTCATAAATTTGTGGTCAAAGTTCAACAAAAAAGTCAAATGGGACAAACTTTTAGGGACGGAGGGAGTATGATATAGTATCTCTCTTTGTCCCCTTTCGTTAGGTGAAATGATCAAGAGATCCAATCTTGTGTTTGCAAATAGTAATCATTGGGTGCTGCAGAGCTCACATCTTATTCCATCTGATTATACACTCGATTCTGCTAGCTCTCTATTATTGTCTTTATCTTAATCAGGGGATACAACTCACTACTCATGTTTTATCCAACTTGGAGATGATATTTTGAAGATCAAAGTTGAATGCAGGGTAATATTTCATGGATTGACAACAGCTTGGAAATTAGGGATGTTTAAAGGAATCAAGGCCTATTTCATCTCTCTCTCTCTTTTTTTTGTCCAAGGGTTGTGCATCTCATTCTTGATGTACTTGGTGGTATTTCCATGATCAGGTTATACTGATTCAATTATCTTGTGAAATTGAGTTGAAGAACGGAAGAAGTTGCTGAATGGAAGGAAGGAATTTTATTTAAATGAATATCAAAGCTTAACTTTACTTTGTAGCTAATAGGGGCCGGGGGGTTTTGAATTATATGTATCATATCATACAAAAGAAAGTAGACAAAATAGCTATCTTGTTATAAATTAATGTCAAGTGTCTTGGTATCCTGATAGCAACGTGAATCTGCAGGTGTTTGTTGCCCTTCTGCGAACTTGTCAGCCGGAAAATAAAATGTTGGTCAAGCAAGCCCTTGACATACTAATGCCTGCACTGCCACGAAGATTGCCTCTTGGAGATAATTCCCGTATGCCAATCTGGATACGTGGCACAAAAAAGATTCTGGTTGAGGAAGGGCACTCCATGCCTAACCTGATTCACATTTTTCAGCTGATCGTCCGCCATTCAGATCTCTACTACAGCTGTAGAGCTCAGTTCGTACCGCAGATGGTTAATTCTCTTTGTCGTCTTGGTTTGCCATACAATACTACTTCAGAGAACAGACGCTTGGCTATTGACCTTGCTGGATTGGTTATCAGCTGGGAGAGGCAAAGACAAAACGAAATGAAATTAGTGACTGATGGTGATGCCCCTAACCAGTGTAGTGATGGATTTAATAATGGCTACTTTGGTGTTGATCCCAAGCGATCGGTGAATGGAACTACTTCATCTGTAGATCCAAGTAAACGTTTGAAGGTTGAGCCTGGTCTTCAGTCTATTGGTGTCATGTCACCTAGTGGTGCATCTTCCATCCCTAACATTGAAGCACTTGGGGTTGCTGGGCAACCTGATGAAGAATTCAAGCCAAATGCTGCAATGGAGGAAATGATCATAAATTTTCTCATAAGAGTAAGGTTTTCTTGCACTAGTTTAGAATACACATCCTCGTACATACTGAAAATGTGGTTGATCAATGGAAAACCTGTTGATTTTCATATAAGTTTAACATGATCCAACTTACTCCCCTTGACAAAACAAACCAAATTTTTTTAGTGATATATATACACTCATATCTGCACTCCATCTCCGGATTTCATATATGTTACCATTTTTCCTGATAACGGATTATTTATCTTTAAATAACATTTAGTGTGTGTGCATACTTGCAACTTTGTATCCGGACTCGGAAAAAACGGCCGGAACATGTGAGGATTTGAGGATCAGGTTCGCCATTTTCTAGTTCTAGGTGGATACAGCAAAAAGGGATCCAAATTCTGGATACGAAAATTGGGATCCTTCATTCAAAATCTATGAACATATTTAGGGTGGATCAGGCATGTAACTTAGGGTGTTGGTTCCAAAATATTACCTATTTATGTTTTTTTTTTATGTTTATGCAATTATACATCATCAACAACAACAACATTACCTCAGTGCCTCAATGGCTCCCACCTATGGTGGGGTAAGGGGGGGTGGATGTACGCAGCCTTGCCCCTGTATTAAAGCATAGAGAGGCTTTTTTCGGATGACCCATGATGAAAATTGTGTCGAAAATTGCATGGACTGACTGCAACTTTATTACAAAGAAGCGCAAAAAGTTTAGTGAGCCATTTTTGCTTTATTCCACCATATGCAATTATACATATAAAAAGAAATTTATTTTGGTAAAATAATGGAGTCATGATACATTTAATAAAGGTGCACAACTCAAATTCTAAAACATTTTAAAATAGGAAAAAGAACAGATAAATGAAAAGAGGCAGTGGCAGTCTCAAATGTATCCATCAACAGAACATAAATTAAAAGAGAGTAATAAGAAAAGAAAAAACTTGAAAAAGAAGTAACTGGAAAAGGAAGCCAAGAAGAGAAGCAGAGGGAGATGGAAACATAATAATTTTTTTCCGGCGGTTGAAGTGTTTAGCCGTCGCCGCAGCTATCGATGGAGGGGGACAAAGTTGTTGCAGCTTCTCTTCTCATTGATGGGACACAGTTTTCGCGCAGACCGAGAGAGTTCTGAGGTTCAGCCTAAGCCTAGAACCTATGTTTTGCAGTATCCTCCCGAGATTTTGAGCTTCCAAATCCATGTCGTGTTGACATGCGTAATAGCCAATTTCTTGAAGGCTCAATGTAACATACTCCCTCCGTCCCATTTGAAACTAGACAATTTAAGGTTGGCACAAGAATTAAGGAAAAGTTTGTAATATTAAAGTGTTGTGGGTATAGTAAGTAAGATAGTGATTGTTAGTGGGGCAGGGAATATAAATGGGTAGATGAAAAGTGTTGTGAATATGAAAAGTGGCTCCCATTGATTAAAAAATTATTGAAGACTTTCCATTTTTGGATTGTCTAGTTATCAATGGGGCACCCAAAGGGGAAATAAGTCTAGTTTCAAATGAGACGTAGGGAGTAGCTTGTAACTGCACCTCCGTTTTTCAATTTCATGTATGCTCCATTTTATCCCGATCATTGGATTATTTTTCTTCAATGGAGAAAAAGGTTACTTTTGACGGCATAGTGGTGGAACATTCTCTCTTTAATCATTTGTTTTGTTATTTCAAAAATTTCCCTTTTTGAATTTCGGTCCTCATTCATAGTTTAATGCAGTAGGACTTCCTGGCGCAAAAGGCACAATAATAGTATCTTTCCCTTCCATCAGCTTGATTGTTTATGTCTCCCACTGTTATTCACTTTGGTTTACTTATTGTGCAAAGGTGGTGTTGGTGATTGAACCAAGGGAGAAGGAAGCAATTCTTATGTATAAGCAAGCTTTAGATCTCCTGTCACAAGCTTTGGAGGTCTGGCCGAATGCTAACGTCAAATTCAACTATCTAGAGAAGCTGCTAGGCAGTGCACATCCTTCCCAGTCAAAGGACCCGTCAGCAGCTCTTGCACAGGGCTTGGATGTGATGAATAAGGTATTGGAGAAACAACCACATTTGTTCATCCGTAATAACATCAATCAAATTTCTCAGGTATGCTCTCATATAATCCTTTTTTTTTCTCTCAGATTTATGATAGATGAATATCTTTTATTGACTCTATCATCTGTTCCCACATGCTTGCAGATTCTTGAGCCTTGTTTTAAGTATAAATTGTTAGATGTGGGAAAGTCGTTGTGCTCTCTGTTGAAGATGATTTATGTTGCTTTTCCTTATGAAGAGCCTAGTACCCCACAAGATGTGAAGGCGTTGTACTCAAAAGTTGAGGTTCTCATACACAAGCACCTTGCATCTGTTGCAGCTCCTCAGAACACTGTTGAAGATAATCCTGCTTCGATGATTAGCTTTGTGCTCTACATCACTAAAACCTTGGCAGAGGTGCAAAAGAATGTCATTGAGCCTTCTAACTTGGTTCGCGTTTTTCAGCGCCTGGCACGTGATTTGGGTTCAGGTCCTGGCACTTTTATGAGACAAGTATGGCATTGTTTTCTCATACATATATATTTTATACTACTCTTACCGTCTTATTTTCCCAATATTCAAGATCCATAATAGTTGGCGCATGGATAAATTGAATTCAGCAATACATGCATTTAAAAGCTGATGTGTTGATGAGTATACAAGGCCATCACTCATCTCTGTGTTATGTATTAAATATTATGTAATCTTCTCTCTTGAGGCTGGCGAGAGTGCAACGGGACTCACTTGCTATGACAGATGCTAACCTGATTCAATGCCTCGCTAATCTTTTAAACAGACTTTGTTTAGCCCATGTACATGATTATTTATTAAGAAGATTTTATTTAGCCGTGACGGTTTGTTAGTGCAATGATTGTGCTGCTTGTTGGTGTTCATATTCTTTTTCCTCATCCAACAGGGATAGCTCACAAAATATTGTTGTAGTGATGCACTTGCATTTTGGTCTGATTCCTTGTTCCTTCTTCCCCAACACCATGCTCCCACACCCCTTCACCCATCAATTCAGCCTTCTGATTACATCATCAGTTTGAAAATCATATTACTTGCCTTCTTGCACATAGGCTTGCTTTCGATCTCTTCTTATTGTTTCTTTAGAAGTCTTTCTTCTGTTCTGATATTTCTGTATGAGTTTATATCTGTGGACACATGGTGATATGCTATAATGTAGTATACACTGCTTATCATTTCCTACTTTTATCACGTTTTTCTTCTGTGGGTCTATGTGCAAACAATTGATTTTTATTTTTTTTAATTCATTTTAGGGTCAGAAAAACGACCCAGATTCTGCAGTCAATTCTTCCCGTCAAGGTGCTGATGTTGGCATTGTCATTACTAATCTTAAATCTGTCCTGAAACTTATTGGCGAGAGGGTCATGCTTGTCCCTGACTTCAAAGGGACTGTTACTCAGATTCTGAATTCCTTGCTATCCGAGAAAGGAACTGATCATACAGTGCTTCTTTGCATACTTGATATAATAAAGGGGTGGATCGAAAAAGAATTTGTCATGCCTGGAATGCCTACTGCTTCAAGTTCTTTTCTCACTACAAAGGAAGTGATTTCTTTTCTACAGAGGCTCTCTCAGGTTGATAAGCAAGGATTTTCCCCAAGTTCTCTTGAAGAGTGGGACAAGAATTATCTTGAGCTTCTCTATGGACTTTGTGCTGATTTGAGCAAGTTTGTGAATTTTTTGATTTCTTATTATTACTATTATATTTTTTTAAACACAGCGTATCATCTATACTGATGTCTTAATTGACCTCTAGGTATCCTCTTTCCTTACGTCAAGAAGTTTTTCAGAAGGTAGAGCGACAATTTTTACTAGGTCTAAGGGCAAAAGATCCTGAAATGAGGAGAAAATTTTTCTCCCTTTATCATGATTCTCTTGGGAAAACATTGTTCACGAGGCTGCAGTATATTATTCAAGCGCAAGACTGGGAAGCTTTGAGTGATGTTTTCTGGCTTAAGCAAGGGCTTGATCTTCTTCTTGCCATTTTGGTCGAGGATAAACCTGTAACACTTGCTCCGAACTCAGCGAAGGTGGCCCCTCTTCTGGCATCGAGTTCTATTTCTGATTTTTCTGGGATACAACCCATGGTTACCGATGCATCTGAAGTTTCAGAGGATACCCCGCTTACAATTGATGCTCTTATTTCAAAGCAAAGCAAGTTTCTGGCAGAAATGAGCAGGCTTCAGGTAATACTCATTCATGCTGAGATTCTCTTGCCATATAATTGCTTCCCAATGCGGGTATTTAATTATTTGGGCCATCATGCTGAAGTCATGAATTTAGTAGAACAATTCTTTATTGGATCGAGCCGGCTATATTAAATATTTTCCCCTATTATCTTGGAGCCTCGATATTTCAGGCATCCTGACTCATAGATGGCCCTTTCCTTGAATTTAACATCACATATTTGTTTTTCTTATTGATTGTCTTGTGATTTGGGATTCTTATTTAAACTATTGCAGGTTGCTGATCTGATCATTCCATTGAGAGAGCTTGCCCATACAGATGCAAATGTTGCTTATAATTTGTGGGTGTTGGTTTTTCCAATTGTCTGGATGACCTTAAGGAAGGAGGAACAAGTAGCACTTGCAAAGCCAATGATAACTCTTTTATCAAAAGACTACCATAAGAAGCAGCAGGGAAGCAGACCAAATGTTGTCCAGGCTCTTCTAGAGGGGCTCCTGTTAAGCGAACCTCAGCCACGTATGCCCAGTGAGCTCATCAAATATATTGGAAAGACTTACAACGCTTGGCACATTGCTTTAGCTCTTTTGGAAAGACATGCAATGTTGTTTTTAAATGATGCGAAATGCTCGGGATCTTTGGCTGAACTTTACCGTTTGCTTAATGAGGAGGATATGAGATATGGACTGTGGAAGAAACGGTCAATTACAGCTGAAACTAGAGCTGGGCTTTCACTCGTTCAGCATGGGTACTGGCAGCAGGCCCAAATTCTCTTTTACCAAGCAATGGTCAAGGCAACGCAGGGCACTTACAACAACACTGTACCAAAGGCTGAGATGTGTCTGTGGGAAGAGCAATGGCTCTATTGTTCTAGCCAGCTCAGTCAATGGGATGTGTTGGTTGACTTTGGAAAACTTGTCGAGAATTATGAAATCTTACTTGATAGCCTCTGGAAAAAGCCAGACTGGGCTTATTTGAAAGATCATGTAATTCCAAAAGCTCAAGTGGAAGAAACGCCAAAACTTCGTATCATCCAAGCATATTTTGCTCTTCGTGAAAAGAATATCAATGGGGTTGGAGATGCCGAAAACATAGTGGGAAAAGGTGTTGACCTTGCTTTGGAACAGTGGTGGCAGTTGCCTGAGACGTCTATTCATGCAAGAATTCCCCTTTTGCAGCAATTCCAACAGCTAGTTGAAGTGCAAGAATCAGCTAAAGTTATTGTAGATATTGCCAATGGGAACAAGCTTGCTGGAAGTGCTACTGTCGGTGTACATGGTGGTCTATATGCAGATCTTAAAGATATTCTCGAGACTTGGAGACTTAGGACTCCAAATGAGTGGGACAATTTGACTGTCTGGTATGACTTGCTTCAGTGGAGGAATGAAATTTATAATACTGTAATTGATGCATTTAAAGATTTTGGTACCACTAATTCTCAGCTTCATCACCTTGGTTACCGTGATAAGGCATGGAATGTTAACAAACTTGCCCACATGGCCCGTAAACAGGGCCTCCACGATGTTTGTGTATCCATTCTGGAAAAGATGTACGGGCACTCAACTATGGAGGTGCAGGTGTGGTTGCATTTTCACTTCCTTTTGTTTGATCTTTTCTTTTTGGGTGGGGGTTGGATGTAAGAATCTTAGGAGCTTTATTGTGATTGTTTGCAGGAGGCTTTTGTTAAGATAAGAGAACAGGCAAAGGCTTATCTTGATATGAAGGGAGAGCTTACCAGTGGCCTTAATTTGATTTACAGCACTAATTTGGAATATTTTCCTGTTAAACACAAAGCAGAAATTTTCCGTATTAAGGGCGACTTTTTGTTGAAGCTAAATGATAGTGAAGGTGCCAATCTCTCATACTCGAATGCTATGAGCCTTAACAAGAATCATCCTAAAGGGTGGATTAGCTGGGGAAATTACTGTGACATGGTATTTTTTCTGTTACCTAGGATATCATTGATTTAATTGACTACTTATCAGTCTTATCTAACTGTGGTAGCTTATATGTTAGGCTTATAAAGAAACACATGAAGAGATTTGGTTAGAGTATGCTGCGAGCTGCTTTCTGCAAGGAATCAAATTTGGCATTCCTAACTCCAGAAGCCATCTAGCCCGTGTTTTGTATCTTCTCAGCTTTGACACTCCCAATGAACCTGTGGGTAGAGCATTTGATAAGTACTTGGATCAAATACCACAGTGGTTGTGGCTTTCTTGGATTCCACAACTTCTACTTTCTTTGCAGAGGTCTGAAGCCCCGCATTGCAAACTTGTTCTGCTTAGAGTTGCCAATGTGTATCCACAGGTGACCGACTTGCCTCTTCCAGAAGTCACACACACACACATATATATATACACACACACAATCTAATCTCTTAAATAGTTCTAATATTCATTTGTTTCGATTGCTAGGCATTATATTATTGGCTTCGCACATATTTGCTTGAACGGCGTGATGTCGCTCATAAATCTGAGCATGGTAGAATGGCCCTGGTTCAGCAGAGAATGCTTCAAAATATATCTGGCGCTGGTCCGGGTTCTGTTGGCTTGGCTGGTCAGGGTGGGGGTTCTGTAGCCTCTGACAACCATATACATCAAGGTAACCAGTCTGGTGGTGCTGTTGGGTCCCATGATGGTGGAAGCACTCAGGTTAGAGTACCTGAAAGGTCTGCAGCTGTTGAAGGCAGCGTGCTTTCTGGGAACGACCAACCTTTGCAACAGAATTCTTCTACAATCAATGACAGTGGTCAGAGTTCATTAAGGCATAATGGTGCTCTGGGTTTGGTTGCTTCTGCTGCTAATGCTTTTGAAGCTGCAAAGGATATTATGGAGGCACTTAGAAGCAAACACACTAATTTGGCTAGTGAACTTGAGGTGTTGTCATTGCTTGATTCTATTTTTTGCTATTTCTTGTTGAGTGATGAACTAGCTGTCAACATCACGTGTGCTTGTGTGTGTTTAAATCATATTACTCCTATTGTAAATATAACAATAGATTCCCCTCTCTCTCTCTCTCGATATATATATATATATATATATATATATATATATATATATATATATATATATATATATATATATATATATATATATTAATGTGTCTTTTGCTGTAAAATCAAATGAACTTAGAGTATGAATGGTATTTCTGTTTCCATCTTTGCAGATTCTGCTCACTGAAATCGGTTCAAGGTTTGTTACTCTACCTGAAGAGAGACTACTGTCAGTGGTTAATGCTCTGCTGCATCGTTGTTACAAGTATCCTACTGCCACTACAGCAGAAGTTCCTCCGTCTCTCAGAAAGGAGCTGTCTGGTGTTTGTAGGGCCTGCTTTTCGTCAGATGCGGTTAATAAGCATGTTGAATTTGTGCGGGAATATAAGCAGGATTTCGAACGTGACCTTGATCCAGAGAGCACTACATTCCCAACCTCTCTTTCTGATCTTACTGAAAGATTAAAGAACTGGAAAAATGTTCTCCAGATCAGTGTTGAGGATCGGTTTCCGGCTGTTTTGAAACTAGAAGAAGAAAGCAGGGTGTTGCGAGATTTTCATGTCGTTGATGTGGAGGTTCCTGGCCAGTACTTTACTGATCAAGTAAGTTCTGACCAAATTAGTGTATTCAGGCTTAACGTCAGTATAATATCCAAAAACCTGAAACCCTTTATGTAGCAATGGCTACATTTTTCATGTGAACCCTAAAATCATGGATACATCATTCACTCGTCTAGATGTTAGACCATGATTAATGGTGAACGAAAAATTCGTTCACCACGTGAACGAAACTGGCCTGTGAACGAAATTTCGCTCACGCCAACTTACATTCTGTAGTAGTGGTGAACGAATTTTTCGTTCACAGAAATATTTTTTAATAGAAATTTGATATTATAAAATTAATAATATACATTAATAAATATTATTTTTTATTAACATCATTAACAATAAATATAATTTTTTTTATTATTTTACTTATTTGCACAATTTTAAAAAATTAAACACTCATTATTATTATTATTATTATTATTATTATTATTATTATTATTATTATTATTATTATTATTATGTTAAGATGAAGTCATTAATCGAGTCAAGAGAAAATTTAAATATATAAAAAATTAAAATTTTATCAAATATATACAATAATTTTTTTATCATTTTTAAATAGTAAAATATTAAAATTATGTCAAATATTATAAAAGTAGACTCTATTACTCTATTTATAGAGAAAAAGAAATTATAAGCATTTTTAATATTTTTATTTCAATAATATAATTTCAAAAATGTCAAAATTACAAAATACACATATAGTCATTATAGCCATGAACGAAATTTTCGCTCACAAATTCGTTCATGAAATGAATGAAACTCGGGAACGAAATTTCGTTCACCACTAAATTGCCATGAACGAAATTTCGTTCAGGGAATTGCTCTTGGTGAACGAAATTTCGTTCACCATTAATCATGCTCTTAGTGTCATACTGCTTCAAAGTTAACCAGCCTCTTGTAGTTTGCCCTGGATCATTTTGACTTCTCTAGCTGAAAATTTCAGGATTTGAATCCTCGTATGGGCAAAATATGGAACTAACTTTCCCATGCATTAAAACATAATTTTGCAAAACATTATTTATGAAAATTGTATCATCTGTACGAAGTTGTGGTTTATTTATTTAGTGTTTATGGACGAAGATACATGCTTTTAGGACCTCCCTAGTTTTTACTTCATTGATGAAATTTGTGGTTCCTTCCTTTCTATGTGCCAAAATGCTTTGGTGGCAGCCTCTTAGCCCGCTGCATTTTCTGATACTCAGATGCAACAGGAGTTATTTTTTAACGTTGCTTTAAAGGCATCTATTTTTTCTGGTAAGTGTTTTTCGAGGGAACCCCCTTCCATCAACTAGTGGACTTCTCGCTTCTTCCACTTTGTTTAGAACATAGGGGTGCATCTGGTTTAGTGTTTTTTTATTATTATTATTATTTCATTTTTTTCTCTGTAATGACGGGTGCTAACTTGAGATAGCGAAAGATGATGTGGTCAATGAACGGGAAAGTGAAATGCAAGAAAAAAGGACTAAAAATCCATGTACCACAACCACAATTACCGAAAAGGACACGCAACAGAATATGTCACCACATGGATATACTCCGTATAGTTTAACTTTTTACCTTAGCTATTTCAGTCACAAGTTGAAGAACAATTGATCTAATCCGTTATATACCTATGCCAGAGTGATTTATCAAGTGACATGTGTTTGTTTTTCTTTCGATTGTTTTCATGTTTTATGCTGTCCCCTGGCTAACAACCCTTTCGGCAGGAAGTTGCGCCTGATCATACAGTTAAGTTAGACAGGGTTGGAGCTGATATTCCAATTGTGAGACGGCACGGGACCAGTTACCGACGCCTAACTCTAATTGGATCTGACGGCTCTCAAAGGCATTTCATTGTCCAGACCTCTTTGACACCCAATGCTAAGAGTGATGAACGCATGTTACAGCTTTTCCGTGTTATGAATCAAATGTTTGATAAGCATAAGGAATCAAGGCGTCGCAACATAAGCATTCACACACCAATTATTATTCCCGTCTGGTCCCAGGTGATATATTCAGCCTTTACTACCTTTTATGTTTAATTTCCTTTTATTCTCGGTGGTTTTGTAAATATCCAAGACTGTTTATGATGAAAATTTAGACTTGTTTTGAATTTTTTTTACTCCAATCTAGGTTCGGATGGTGGAAGATGATTTGACCTACAGCACCTTCCTTGAGGTATACGAGAACAACTGTGCAAGGAACAATAAAGAGGCAGACCTACCCATAACATATTTCAAAGAGCAGCTGAACCAAGCAATATCTGGCCAGATATCGCCTGACACTGTAATAGATCTACGTCTACAAACTTATAATCACATTACAAAAGATTATGTCTTGGACAGTATATTCTCCCAGTACATGTACAAAACTCTGCTGAGTAGAAATCATATGTGGGCTTTCAAGAAGCAGTTTGCCACCCAGTTGGCCCTTTCAAGTTTCGTGTCGTTCATGCTTCAAATCGGGGGAAGATCCCCAAACAAGATCCTATTTGCCAAGAACACCGGGAAAATATTCCAGATCGATTTCCATCCATCATATGATGCCAATGGAATGATTGAGTTTCATGAACCTGTACCTTTCCGTTTGACAAGGAATATGCAGGCATTTTTCTCTCATATTGGTGTTGAAGGCCTTATTGTATCACCCATGTGTGCCGCAGCACAAGCTGTGGTTTCACCCAAAGTGAGTTCTCTATAGAAATATACTCCCTCCGTGCCATAATGATAGTCCCAATTGATTATTCTAAGATTTTAAGAACACTTTTTCATTTCTTATGTTAATCTCAATGAGTTCCACTTATTACTATTGACTAAATGTCACTAGTGAGTTTTTTCATTTTAATCCCTTCAAATTTAGAAAATGGGACTAACATTTGGGACGTAAGGAGTATTCCTAGGAACATTATCTTTCAGCATTTTGCTCTGTAAGCAGCTAATTTTTCTGTCTAATCTTCTGCGTTGCAGCAAAGTCAGCATTTGTGGCATCATTTAGCTATGTTTTTCCGTGATGAACTCCTATCTTGGTCGTGGAAAAGACCTCCTGGAATGTCCATTTCTCCTGTTGTTGGTGGGGGTAGCTTGAACCCCATTGAATTCAGACAGAAGATCACAACAAATGTTGAGCTTGTTATTGGCCGAATAAATAGCATAGCCCCACAGTACATATCTGAAGAGGTATACTTCTTCCTTTCTACAGCAATTTTTTTTCCATTTCTCATAGTTAGTTCCACATAAACCTGTCAATTTCAAATTCCTCCTTGGAGATTTTTTTTTTTTTTTTTTTTTGGGTGGGGGCTTAGAGAACTTGTACAACTCCTTTATCTGTGAATTTGTTTTTCAGGTTGTTTGTACATCTGTTATGAGCCAGGAGTTTCCTCTGTCCAATATTTTTGGGCTTATTAAAATAACCCCTCTACTTGTTCGTCAGTGTGGCAAAGCCACATAGTAATGATGGGATTTTTGGAAATTGTCATTTTAGTACCTCTAAATTTGAAAAGGACACTAAAAATATTATTCTTGTCTATTAAACCCCCTTTATTTTTTATAAAATTTGTGAAATGATATAATTTTGACGCCCTTTTATTCCAACATTCTATATGATGCCCAAGCAATCTTGACCTTGTCTATAAAAATTCTGGCTTCGCCACTTTGTTTGTGAGACTCTTTATTTACTTACTGCCATTGTTTCTAATTGCAACAAAATCTTATATGGAACTCAGACTTGCTGGAATATTATTTGTTTTTGTGACATATTACAGGAAGAGAATGGTGTGGACCCACCGCAGTCGGTGCAACATGGCGTAACCGAGTTAGTCGAAGCTGCCCTTACACCTAGGAACTTGTGCATGATGGATCCTACATGGCATCCTTGGTTTTAGCTGTGAATGCTTGTGTAGCTATAAGTTGAATTTTTTTTTAGTATTTTTTTGAACCAAAGTAGAACATTCTTTTACTGCAGTAAAAATTTTGTGGCAACTATAGTCAGAAATTATATGGTTTTACATGTATAAATACATACAATGTCAATGCAATTCATCGTTGTCCTGTCCCGTTCCATGGTTTAATTCAGACAGTTGATTCTTAACCAGTTTGATAACACACCCTCTGGCACTAACTGTTTGCCTCTGGATTCTCTTTTTTTATGTGTAACAACCCCGAATTTCCACAACAATAATAATACTTAATCGATAATAAAATAACCTCCAACAGCTACTAAAATCATAATTCAAACACTAACCACAATTTGAAATAACTTAAATGCGGATAACGGTAACAATTTCAACGGCTAGTACAATCCACTAGCTCAACAAAATCTTTAAAGTCTTACAATCTCTCAAATAACTGAAATAACTGACTAAAGAGTCTAAAATGAAATGAGCTAAAACGATCCTTGAACTCCTTATGAAGTGCTCCCGAACCGTTTCACATTCTTCCTATATGAAATCTGGAAGAAAAGAAGATGAAAGGGTGAGCGAACAATGCCCAGTAAGTTCATATACAACCCCTCCGGTTACTAAGGAGGAGTTTACCTGAAGGAATATCAAACGATACAATATTTCAAGTAACAATCGAAGACATAACAGAACACAAATTCGAAATAGTTATTCACCAAATCTCAAACCAAATCTCAAACCAAATGTCTTTCAAAATCTCAACGGTTTCACAAACTGAGTTGACAAATATTTTGGAGTTTCAAATGATGACGTAATCGATTCAAATTGACTCGAATGATTTACTTAATTAAAACCGTCCCATACCAGCTTTAATTAACTAAACCACTCACAGATTATAAGGAATTTCAAAGGACTGATAAGCTGAACAAAGTTGACTTGAATGATCTAGTTATCTACAACCGTCCCATACCAGCTGTAGATAATCAAATCATTCACAGACATCATGATCACATAAGTGGTCCACTGACCTTATCAAACCAAAATCCCATAAAGGGAACAAAATGACTCTGCAGAGTCCTAAATAGTGTATCCGAAACTATTTGAAGCGGTGTACTGCCCGAGGAAACCTTTGCACGCCTCCGTTACCTTTTGGGAGGCCTACGCCCCATAGAAACTCTTTGAATTTTGATGAAAAAGGTTTATAGAGTGGGCCAAGGAAGCCGATGGAGAAGCTGAAATTTTTTATGTCCGACTCTTCCACCCAACAGCTGTTTCTCTAAAGATCCCAGAGTAAATCTCATAGTCATGCTCCAGCCAAATATTCCATATTACTAATGGATTCGAGTCGCAGCCATCACAGAAGAAAGAGGTTTAATGTCCTAGTCTTCACCAACCCAATCCAGTTACTATCGAACCTAGGGAATGGCCAATCTTTGCATCCTTTAAGTGAGTTGGGAGGCATCGGGTTTTGGAGACCCACGTTCTACCAAGTCCTTTTCACCCGGGAGGATCAAGCCTTTTAGAAGTTTGACTTAGAATAAAAGCACCGAATTTTTCCGATTCGGCGGTTCGATCTATGATTTCTCATTCATGGACGTTGATAAGATCCATCCATTTAGCAGCGATTTTTTCTTTTTTTCTAGACATTTCCGCCCGAAGGCCAAATATCAAATATATCCCGCTGAAGCAGGTTGTCTAACTTAGTGATCATTGATGGAACAAAAATCATATCATATCACAATTCATTTTATACAAAATACGAACTTTCACAAGGACAATAAACTTTCCGTATTTACGAAACCAAAAGGACGATATAGCAAACGAACAACAAAAGATTAACAAATAACGGTAAACGAGGGAGTCAAAACAAATACTGACGCGAGGTTAGCTTTTACGTATCAAAGGAACGTACATCGCCAAGAAATATGTGGAAGCCTAAAATAAGGAAACGGAGCGGAAATCAATTAACTTAAAGATGCATAATCCCTTACCATAATGCTCTTGCTCTATCCTTGCAACAAGTCCTCGCACGAATCTACAACCATACAAAAGTTCTCTTTTAAATTTCTCTAAAGGTTAACCCTTAACCCTTTCGGTTACCAAAATACCCCTAGAGTTTCTAGGGTTTTCAATCTTATGAATCAAAATAAGAAGAAATGACCTTACCTTAGTTTGGACCTCGAACACACAACAATGGAGTTCTTCCTCCTTCTTCTTCCTCTAGCCGGCCTCCCTCTCTTTCTTCTCGGCTCTCTTTCTCTGTCGTTTCTCTCTATGCTGCTCTCTCCCTTTCTTCCTAATTCTCGTTTGCCGTTGAAATAGTGAAGAGCTTTCGTCCGTTAAAAAATAACAAGAGACTTTCATCCGTTTTAAAATATCAAGAGACTTTTATCTGTTATAAAATACCAAGAGGCTCTAGGATTAATGAAATATAATTATGCTTGGGTTTCCTAATCCTAAACCCACAAGGTAAGTAAGTCCAACCCAAAAAGTAAACCAAGCCCACTCAACCTAGTCCATCTAGAAAAAAAAAATTATTACTTAAAAAAAATTCGGGTTATTACATTCTTACCCCCTTAAAAGAAGTTTAGTCCTCTAAACTTAACGTACCTGTCGTTGTCCACTTTGCATCCTCGTCATCCCTAGCTTTCATAGAAATCTACACTAAATACTCCAAGAATAACACTGAGGTCAATCCTAAGGCTCAAATCAAACTTTTCCTCACACATCCTAAACTCCCAAAGATCTAAAACCAAAGCTATGATACCAACTGTAACGACCCCGAATTTCCACAACAATAATAATACTAAATCGATAATAAAATAACCTCCAACGGCTACTAAAATCATAATTCAAACACTAACCACAATTTGAAATAACTTAAATGCGGATAACGGTAACAATTTCAACGGCTAGTACAATCCACTAGCTCAACAAAATCTTTAAAGTCTTACAATCTCTCAAATAACTGATTAAAGAGTCTAAAATGAAATGAGCTAAAACGATCCTTGAACTCCTTATGAAGTGCTCCCGACCGTTTCACATTCTTCCTATATGAAATCTGGAAGAAAAGAAGATGAAAGGGTGAGCGAACAATGCCCAGTAAGTTCATATACAACCCCTCCGTTACTAAGGAGGAGTTGACCTGAAGGAATATCAAACGATACAATATTTCAAGTAACAATCGAAGACATAACAGAACACAAATTCGAAATAGTTATTCACCAAATCTCAAACCAAATCTAAAACCAAATCTAAAACCAAATGTCTTTCAAAATCTCAACGGTCTCACAAACTGAGTTGACAAATATTTTGGAGTTTCAAATGATGACGTAATCGATTCAAATTGACTCGAATGATTTACTTAATTAAAACCATCCCATACCAGCTTTAATTAACTAAACCACTCACAGATTATAAGGAATTTCAAAGGACTGATAAGCTGAACAAAGTTGACTCGAATGATCTAGTTATCTACAACCGTCCCATACCAGTTGTAGATAATCAAATCATTCGCAGACATCATGATCACATAAGTGGTCCACTGACCTTATCAAATCAAAATCCCATAAAGGGAACAAAATGACTCTACAGAGTCCTAAATAGTGTATCCGGAACACCCCACCACTAATTTGAAGCGGTGTACTAAGTTTGCCCGAAGGCCAAATATCAAATATACCCCGCCGAAGCAGGTTGTCTAACTTAGTGATCTTGATGGAACAAAAATCATATCATATCAAAATTCATTTTATACAAAATACGAACTTTCACAAGGACAATAAATTTTCCGTATTTACGAAACCAAAAGGACGATATAGCAAACGAACAGCAAAAGATTAGCAAATAACGGTAAACGAGGGAGTCAAAACAAATACTGACGCGAGGTTAGCTTTTACGTATCAAAGGAACGTACATCGCCAAGAAATATGTGGAAACCTAAAATAAGAAAACCGAGCGGAAATCAATTAACTTAAAGATGCATAATCCCTTACCATAATGCTCTTGCTCTATCCTTGCAACAAGTCCTCGCACGAATCTACAACCATGCAAAAGTTCTCTTTTAAATTTCTCTAAAGGTTAACCCTTAACCCTTTCAGTTACCAAAATACCCCTAGAGTTTCTAGGGTTTTCAATATTATGAATCAAAATAAGAAGAAATGACCTTACCTTAATTTGGACCTCGAACACACAACAATGGAGTTCTTCCTCCTCCTTCTTCCTCTAGCCGGTCTCCCTCTCTTTCTTCTCGGCTCTCTTTCTCTGCCGTTTCTCTCTATGCGGCTCTCTCCCTTTCTCCCTAATTCTCTTTTGCCGTTTAAATAGTGAAGAGCTTTCGTCCGTTAAAAAATACCAAGAGACTTTCATCCGTTTTAAAATATCAAGAGACTTTTATCCGTTATAAAATACCAAGAGACTTTCATCCGTTAAAAAATACCAAGAGACTTTTATCCATTATAAAATATCAAGAGACTACCAAGAGACTTTCATCCGTTATAAAATATCAAGAGACTTTTATCCGTTATAAAATACCAAGAGGCTCTAGGATTAATGAAATATAATTATGCTTGGGTTTCCTAATCCTAAACCCACAAGGTAAGTAAGTCCAACCCAAAAAGTAAACCAAGCCCACTCAACCTAGTCCATCTAGGAAAAAAAATAATAAAATTATTACTTGAAAAAAATTCGGGTTATTACATTATGCGACTGAATTTTTTCACACATATTTTACCTCGATTATGTTCCTTAAGAGGACCGTTTGGTAGACACGATCATTGGCAGGATAGGAGAAAAAGATAGTATCCAAGAGGATTTTTTTTTTTTTTTTGAGTTTATCTCCAAGAGGATTGTTTGGTATTAGTGTTAGAACAAAGTCTATTTAGAATATAGAAAATAAGCAACAATTGTTGGTGTAATGCCCTAGGCTATAGTTATGTTTGACTTTAACCGTTATGTATCTTCTTTATCATTTATTATAGAGCGCATTTATTCTGTTCATTATATGTTTGCATGTTTATTATATTGAACTGTGTCCCTAGTTGTTGTGAACAACTAGTATAAGTTGGTAATAGATAATCATAGAGATGATTATATGCATGGAGATGCACATTACACTTATGGATACTTGCTAGAGAACAAGTATTGGACTTGACCTACATATGAGATTTATGACATGGTCTGTTCTCATGATTAAATCTCATGATAATCATGTTATTGAATCCTTTATGCCTGAGATTATCATTGTCTTGGACATGAGGAAGATCGTGTTTGATATGGTCTAACACTATCTTTAATCGGATAGCAATAAGAGCTATGTTAGCACGATTGAATTCATGTAGGGAAGAATGATAAGTCAAGATGAGATTTGTCCCTCTTATGAAGAAAGATGTTTGCTTGGGCCCCTCGATGAATGATGTTGATGAAATGTGTGGTCACACTCAAGTGATTTGATAGAGATCAAAAGCATTTGGATTATCAACATATTCGGAATCGAGAAAGCGTTGAACAAGATGAGTTGACCTAGACCATGACTCATGTTCAATTGGACATCGTGGACAAAGGGATTGTGACATTGGATCTATCAAGGAATCAAGCTTTGATGTTATATTTAATTAGGTGGACATAATGATTTGCTAGAAGTCACTTATGTCTTGTGAGATTGATGTTTCAATTCACTACCAACATAAAATATAATTTCTAAAGGGTCACACACAAAAGAACGAATTTGATTCGAGCTAAATTTGGAAATTTTGGGGAAGGGCACGACTCGTGCCCATGGGCACGACTCGTGCCAGGAGCAGTAAACGACTGCGTTTTGGCGTTTCAAGGAAATTCGTTGACCAGTTGACTTTTGGGGTGAAGCACGACTCGTGACTATTGTCACGACTCGTGACAAAATCCAGCATGAGTGCAACTTTCTTTACAAAGCGTGACACGACTGAAAAATGGCTTGGAATCACTCGTATTGCCTAGCACGAGTCGTGCCCAAGAGCACGAGTCGTGCCCTGGGCGAATTTTGGTCAGTCCGCGTTTTCCTTGGACGGATTGGATTAGGCTTCCTAAGGACTTCTAACCTATTATGACTAGGGTTTATATATGATATAAATATAAGTCCTTTGTAGCCATAATTCTCTCTAAAAAAACACATTATAATTCTAGGTTTATGAAACTCTAGATCGATTTTGATTTTGAATCAAAGGTTCCCATATTATTTCATAGTTTTTGCTTTGATTATTGAATATTGATTCAATAATCAAGAGGATCATCTAGCAATCCAACAAGAAGGTGTTCTTGGATTCGTTCGCGTGTGGATTACCGATAGAGGGTGATAAGTTAATCACCAAGAGCTTGAAGCCATCGTTCGTTGATTCATCACAAGTTTTTTTTTAACAAGGTAGAAGAAGATCCGTTTCGATATCAAAATTCAAAGGCTTGAATTTTGTGATCTACTTTGTTAAACTTCATCGCATTCAAGGTATGTAAATTCTATCTCATATAAATTTCTAATCTCTTCATGCTAGATGGATCATATGGCTAGGATTTTGATGTTACTTGTAAATCTTCCGCTGCGTTTGTAACCCCAAAACCCAACAGTGGTATCAGAGCCCTGTCTTGCCATGATTAGGATTGAAATTGCATGCTAGATTTAATGTGATTATTTGCTACCATGTGATATGAAATAGATCTAGATTTCATGTGTTTTGTTTCTATGAAAAATAAGTATATGAGATATGTCATATTCATGATTAATGATAAATTAATTAGATTAGTTTATCACATAGGTTATTAATCTATTAATATGATTATTTAGATTTGTAATTTCTCAAAATTAAATCAAATTGTTTGTATAAAATTTTGTGAAGCCCTATGTTCATGATTATGTTCACATGAGATCTATGTTACAACCATGCGATGTTTGTTACATGTTGAAAACCTTCTAAATATTTAAGTCTTATGCCATTTCTTGATTAGAACACTTGTGATATTTTAGGGTATTTGATGTAGTTTTGACTCAGTTGGGTGCATCTTATATTTTAATTTGTGATCAATGTGAGATAATGGTTGATGTAGTTTTGACTCAGTTAGGTGCATCGTTCCATGTCTCACATATTTGAAAAAGGTTTTGACTTAATTGGTGCTTTCAAATGAGATTTGACCCAAGGCATAGATGAGATTTAAAACATGTTTTGACATATGATGTCTATTGAAATCTCATAAAAAATCTAAGAGTCATATAGTGATATGATTGATGTTTCTACCTAAATAGCTTGATTTCGGGCATTGACTCAGTTAAATCAAAATCAAGTGAAATATGAATCTTAGCCTACTATGATTATATGATACATGTGTTGTATTTGAAGGTGTATAATTTAGTGGGAGTATTTATGAAATACATTATTTGCTCGTAGATGATAAATGTGTTGATATTGATATATGTTTATATTGTTTGCATATTTTATTGTAGGCTACACACAATAATCAACCCCTGTCACTGCGATTTGTCCTTGAGAAGGACAAGCTTGAGGAGAACGGTACAAACTATTCTGATTGGATCAGAAGCCTTAAATGTTCTAAAGCAAGAGAAGAAACTGTACGTTCTCAATGAACCCATTCCACCTCAACCTGCTCCAAAAGCTTCTAGGGCTGATAGGGATGCACATAAGAAATATAATGATGATTCTACAGATGTTGCATGCCTTATGCAAGCCACTATGTCTAAGGCTCTTCAGAAGGACCTTGAGCACATAGATGTAGCATTTGATCTTGCTGAGCGCTTAAAGGAAATATTTCAAGTGCAAGCAAGAAACGAGAGGTATGATGTGGTTAAGTCCCTGACTGCATGCAAGATGCAAGAAGGGCAATCGATGGGAGCTCATGTCCTTAAGATGAAGGGTTACATTGAGCGTCTCGAAAGGCTTGGAAATCCGTTGAGTTTGGAACTCGCCACAGATTTGATATTGAATTCATTGCCTGAAAGTTATAGTCATTTCATTATGCACTATCACATGACTGGCATGGATAAGAATCTCTCGAAAATGCATGCAATGCTTAAGACCGCAGAGATGAATATCAAGAAGCCTAAAACTGATACTGTGTTAATGGTTAACAAAGGCAAAGGGTTCAAGAAGGATGGCAAAGGTAAAGCAAGTGTTGTTAAACCTAAGGCAAAGGTTGCCGATGCCAAAGAGGCTCCCAAGGCATCTCAAAAGGATGCGGTTTGCTACCATTGCCAAGAGGTTGGACATTGGAAGCGCAACTGCAAGGCTTACAAGGAAGGCTTAAAGGCGAAGAAGGGCAATACGATTGTTGCTGCTTCAGGTATCTATATGATAAATATTTTCCTTTCTATTTCTAGTTCATGGGTATTAGATATCAGATGTGGATCTCACATTTGTTTAAATGTGCAGGGACTGAGAAATAGGAAGCTACTCAAACAAGGTGAAGTTGACCTGCGTGTTGGGAATGGAGCAAGAGTTGCTGCATTAGCCGTAGGGACATATGATGTAACTTTACCTGATGGCTTAGTACTTGTTTTGAACAATTGTTACTATGTTCCGAATTTGAGTAGGAATATTATTTCTGTTTCTTGTTTGGATAATGAGGGGTATAATTTTCTTATTGCGAATAAGAAGTTTTATATTTATTTAAATGATATGCTTTATGGTATTGCAAATTCATTTAATGGCCTTTATGTTCTTGATGTTGATGAGAAACAAAATAGTGTTGAAAATTTTTATCATGTGGACAAGAAGTCTAAACCGTATGACGTGAACAACTCGTTCATGTGGCATTGCCGGCTTGGTCATATAAACGAGAAACGCATTTCTAAACTCCACAAAGATGGAATGTTAGACTCACATGATTATGAATCATATGAGGTATGCGAATCTTGTTTATTGGGTAAAATGACCAAACCACCATACGCTAAGAGTAGTGAAAGGGCTAGTGACTTATTGGGCTTAATACATACTGATGTATGCGGACCAATGAGCAACATTGCTAGGGGAGGATTTTGGTATTTCATTACATTCACTGATGACTTATCTAGATATGGCTATGTCTATCTAATGAAGTCAAAGATTGAATCATTTGAGATGTTTAGAATATTTCAAAATGAAGTACAAAATCAACTTGGCAAAACAATTAAAGCACTTCGATCTGATCGTGGTGGTGAGTATTTGAGCCAAGAGTTTGACAATCATCTCAAAAACTGTGGAATTGTTTCAGAGTTGACTCCACCCGGAACGCCACAATGGAATGGTGTTTCCGAGAGGAGGAATAGAACCCTATTAGATATGGTTCGTTCGATAATGAGTCAAGTAGACCTTCCTATATCCTTTTGGGGACATGCATTAGAGACTGCTGCGTTCACGTTGAACATAGTCCCTACTAAATCGGCTCCTAAAACCCCACATGAGATGTGGCATGGAAGAAAACCTAATTTGTCTTTCATGAAGATTTGGGATTGCGAAGCTTATGTGAAGAGACTTATCTCTGATAAGTTAGCACCTAAATCTGACAAGGTTATTTTCGTTGGTTACCCTAAGGAAACCAAAAGGTATTACTTTTACAACCGCGTTGAGAACAAAGTGTTTGTTGCTCAATATGGTACTTTTCTTGAGAAATAGTTTCTCAATAAAGCATCTAGTGGGAGTAAAATTGATCTTGAAGAAGTTCAAGAACCCAAAAATAACATGGAACCAATAGTAGAGACTGAACCAACTCCACAAGAAGTTGTGAAATCGGTTCAAGATCCACAAGTCCATCGTAGATCGGATAGGTTACGATCTGCACCCGAGAGATATGAATTTCTCGTGTCGGAAAGTAATTAAGTGGAAGTTATTGAGAATGACGAACCTACTTCCTATCAAGAGGCGGTGTCCGATCCCGATTCGGATAAATGGTTAGAAGCCATGAAGTCCGAATTGCAATCCATGTCGGATAATCAAGTTTGGAACTTGATTGAGCCACCCGAAGGTGTAAAAACCATAGGGTGCAAATGGGTCTTCAAGAAGAAGACTGACATGGATAGGAAGGTGCATACTTATAAGGCTAGGCTTGTAGCAAAGGGATATAGGCAAACTCATGGTGTAGACTATGATGAAACCTTCTCGCCTGTTGCCATGCTTAAGTCTGTTAGAATTTTGATTGCCATAGCCGCATATTATGACTATAAGATATGGAAAATGGATGTTAAAACCGCTTTCCTTAATGGAAAACTGCTTGAGGATGTGTATATGACATAACCCGAAGGTTTTGTAGATCCACAAAATTCTAGTAAGGTGTGCAAGTTGCAAAGATCCATTTATGGATTAAAGCAAGCTTCTAGGAGTTGGAATCTTCGGTTCGATGAGAAAATCAATGAGTTTGTTTTTATCAAGAACGAATATGAACCTTGTGTATACATGAAATTCAGTGGGAGCGTTGTGCTATTTCTCTTGTTGTATGTCGATGATATCTTACTTATTGGAAATGACATTCCTGCACTTGAGTACACTGTCAAGTCTTGGTTAGGGAAGTGTTTTTCAATGAAAGATATGGGCGAAGCCGCTTACATCCTTGGTATCAAGATCTATAGAGATAGATCAAAGAGGATAATTGGTTTGAGTCAAAGTACCTACATTGACAAGGTTCTTAGAAGATTCAAAATGGAAAATTCTAAGAGAGGAAACTTGCAAATGGGTTATGGTGTTGCTCTTAGTAAGACTCAGTGTCCTAAGACAACTGATGAGCGAAAGAGGATGAATGATATTCCATACGCTTCGGCTATTGGTTCTATCATGTACGCTATGATTTGTACTAGACCCGACGTCTCGTATGCTTTGAGCATGACAAGTCGTTACCAATCTGATCCGGGTGAGAACCATTGGATGGCAGTCAAGAAGACGATCCTAAAGTACTTAAGAAGGACTAAGGATGTGTTCTTGGTATTTGGAGGGATGGAAGAAGATCTTGTTGTAAGAGGTTACACAGATGCTAGCTTCCAAACCGACAAAAATGATTTCCGATCGCAGTCGGGATTTATGTTTATGCTTAACGGAGGTGCGATATGTTGGAAGAGTTTCAAGCAGAGTACTATTGTCGATTCTACTACTGAGGCCGAATATATAGCGGCATCTGATGCAGCTAAGAAGGCGATTTGGATCAAAAAGTTCATTAGTGACTTGAAAGTTGTTCCAAGTATCACTAATCCGGTGGAACTCTATTGTGACAACAATGGTGCCATTGCGCAAGCAAACGAACCAAGGTCACATCAGCGATCCAAACATATACTTAGACGTTTCCATCTCATTCGAGAGTTCATTAATCGGGGAGACGTTCAGATATGCAAAGTATCAACCGATGATAACATTGGGGATCCGCTTACAAAGCCCCTCGCACAAGCTAAGCATGATGGTCATGTGAGGTCCATGGGTATTAGATACATAGATGGATCCTAGTGCAAGTGGGAGATTGTTGGTGTAATGCCCTAGGCTATAGTTATGTTTGACTTGAACCGTTATGTATCATCTTTATCATTTATTATAGAGCGCATTTATTTTGTTCATTAAATGTTTGCACGTTTATTATATTGAACTGCGTCCCTAGTTGTTGTGAACAACTAGTATAAGTTGGTAATGGATAATCATAGAGATGATTATATGTATGGAGATGCACATTACACTTATGGATACTTGCTAGAGAACAAATATTGGACTTGACCTACATATGAGATTTATGACATGGTCTATTGTCATGATTAAATCTCATGATAATCATGTTATTGAATCCTTTATACCTGAGATTATCATCATCTTTCACATGAGGAAGATCGTGTTTGATATGGTCTAACACTATCTTTAATCGGATAGCAATAAGGGCTATGTTAGCACGATTGGATTCATGTAGGGAAGAATGATAAGTCAAGATGGGATTTGTCCCTCTTATGAAGGGAGATGTTTGCTTGGGCCCCTCGATGAATGATGTTGATGAAATGTGTGGCCACACTCAAGTGATTTGATAGAGATCAAAAGCATTTGGATTATCAACATATTCGAAATCGAGAAAGCATTGAACACGATGAGTTGACCTAGACCATGACTCATGTTCAATTGGACATCGTGGATAAAGGGATTGTGACATTAGATCTATCAAGGAATCAAGCTTTGATGTTATATTTAATTGGGTGGACATAATGATTTGCTAGAAGTCACTTATGTCTTGTGAGGTTGATGTTTCAATTCACTACCAACATAAAATATAATTCCTAAAGGGTCACACACAAAAGAACGAATTTGATTTGAGCTAAATTTGGAAATTTTGGGGAAGGGCACGACTCGTGCCAGGAGCAGTAAACGATTGCGTTTTGGCGTTTCAAGGAAATTCGTTGACCAGTTAACTTTTGGGGTGAAACACGACTTGTGACTATTGTCACGACTCGTGACAAAATCCAGCACGAGTGCAACTTTCTTCATGAAGCGTGACACGACTGAAAAATGGCTTGGAATCACTCGTATTGCCTAGCACGACTCGTGGCACGACTCGTGCCCAGGAGCACGAGTCGTGCCCTGGGCAAATTTTGGTCAGTCCGCGTTTTCCTTGAACGGATTGGATTAGGCTTCCTAAGGATTTCTAACCTATTATGACTAGGGTTTATATATAATACAAATATAAGTCCTTTGCAGCCATAATTCTCTCTAAAAAAACACATTATAATTCTAGGTTTATGAAACTCTAGATTGATTTTGATTTTGAATCAAAGGTTCCCAAACTATTCCATAGTTTTGGCATTGATTATTGAATATTGATTCAATAATCAAGAGGATCATCTAGCAATCCAACAAGAAGGTGTTCTTGGATTCGTTCGCGTGTGGATTACTGATAGAGGGTGATAAGTTAATCACCAAGAGCTTGAAGCCATCGTTCGTTGATTCATCACAAGTTTTTTTAACAAGGTAGAAGAAGATCCGTTTCGATATCAAAATTCCAAGGCTTGAATTTTGTGATCTACTTTGTTAAACTTCATCGCATTCAAGGTATGTAAATTCTATCTCATATAAATTTCTAATCTCTTCATGCTAGATGGATCATAGGGCTAGGGTTTTGATGTTATTTGTAAATCTTTCGCTGCGTTTGTAACCCCAAAACCCAACAACAATCACACAACACACGGATATACGTGGTTTACCAACTTGGCTACGTACACGACTACATGGGTAGAGGGAAAGAATATTATCATCAACCGGAAATCACATAATACAATCTCTAATTTACTGAACGAATTCTTAGGCACAAGAATTCCTGTATGTGCAAACCCTAGATTTAGAAAATAGATAAGCAACTGAACTACAAATATGGTTGGGGTAGGCTCAATTTATATGCCTACTCCAAACCCTGCAGGGTTTTACAACTACGAGCCAAAGCGCATTGAGAAAGCCTTTTCCGGACTAGGGCGAGATCGCCCCTTCCTACAGCGTGATCGCCCCATCTCCCAAATCAAGCACCGCGCGATCGCCCCAATAATAATGGGCACGATCGCTCCCTCCAGGCAGTAACTTGGCGAGGTCGCACACCCCATGTCGCGCGGTCACTCCCCTCAGCTGTGTCACAAGAATTTCGAATTTGCTTGTTCAATTCCTTAATTTAGGCGTCCCCAACTTATATGGCGCCAAAACCAATAAATCTCCACCTTGACATTTAACCTCCATATTATAACAAAAACTCCCCCTCTGCCTCAGATGCTATCTAATAGCTGCGAACATTCAGCAAGTTCAATCAATGTTGAAACTTGCTAGTTGGAAAGGAGTACGTGAACATATCAGCAGGATTGTCCACAGTACCAACTTTCTTCACCTTGACCCGCTTCTCACTTCTTAGAAAATGATACCTTACATCTATGTGCTTGATACTCTCATGATGAACTTGATCATTGGCCAAACAAATTGCACTCAAATTGTCACAAAATATTGTAGCATGATCCTCATGTAACCCAAGGTCGCTAATCATACCCTTTAGCCATATTCCCTCTTTAGCAGCTTCTATCAATGGCATGTACTACGCCTCCGTAGTAGACAATGTCACCGTAAATTGTAGAGTATCCTTCCAAGTGACAACTGACCCACCTAAAGTGAACACATACCCGGTCATAGATCTCCTCGTGTCGACATCCCCAGAATAATCTGAATCACAATAACCTTCAACTGCACATTTTTTACCATCTCCATAAATGAGCCCAACATTTGATGTACCCTTAAGGTACCTGAAGATCCTATTTACTGCTTGCCAATGTTACTTACCAGGATTCCCCATAAACCTACTAACAACACTAACAGCATGAGCAAGATCTGACCTATTGCAAACCATATCATACATCAAACTAGCAACTGCACTAGCATAAGGTACTCGAGTCATATACTCTTTCTCTTCATCTGATTTAGGTGCAAAAGCAACAGAAAAATGTGCATTCGCTGCACTTGAAGAATCTAAAGGCTTTGTTTTATACATGACAAACCTCTCTAAAACTTTCTTTATGTAACCTTTCTGGGATAATAACATTTTTCGTTGGCTTCTATCTCTATAGATCCTCATACCCAGAATATTCTTTGATGCACCCAAATTCTTCATCTCGAACTCTGTAAATAGTAGACACTTCAACTTCTGAATATTCGACTTCTAGACAGCCGCTATCAACATATTGTCAACATAAAGAACCAAATAGATGATCAAACCATCCACCAACCTATTGTGATACACACAACAGTCATACGGGCTCCTCGTGTGACCAATCTCTGTCATATAGCTGTCAAACCGTTTATACCACTGTCTAGGCGATTGCTTGAGCACATACAATGACTTTTTCAACTTACACACAGTCTTTTTTCCCCGAAACCTGAAACCCATGTGGTTGTGTCATATAAATCTCCTCCTTCTATTCTCCATGTAGAAAAGTTGTTTTCACATCTAGTTGCTCGAGCTCCAAATCCTGATGTGCCACCATTGCTAATAGCACTCTGATAGAAGTGTGTCTAACCAATGGTGAGAAGTTCTCATTGTAGTCAATGCCATCCATTTGTGTGAAACCCCTAGTAACCACACGAGCTTTATACTTAAGCCCCTCTGATGGTGACATACCTTCCTTCTTCTTGAAGACCCACTTGCAAGTCACAATCTTTTTGCCTTCTGGCCTCTTAGTTAACTCCCATGTCGAATTCTTGTGAAGTGACTCCATCTCATCTCTCATATCTGCATGCCACTGGGCAGACTCTGAACATGTAACTGATTCCTTAAAAGTAGTTGGATCCGAAGATCGAGCTCCACCTCCTCAGCAACTTGGAGTGCACCATGTCTTCAAAACCATAACTCACTGGAGGCTTCCCGAAATTAGCCCGTCTATACCTCTCTTGAGCTAACCCATGTTTCTCGAAAACCGGTGATTAACTTTTCTGGTGCTTCTGTTTATGATGGTAGATCGTGATAAACATCTGACTGTGAAATGCTCAACTCTGAAATATCTTATAGCATGCTTATCAATACTATCGACACCAGATACAACCAAAGATCTCATAATAGGGTTAAGCACAGAGTTTTCATCAAAAACAACATTCCTGCTTATTATTACCCTATCCTCTGATGGAGACAAAATCCCGTATTCCTTGACACCATCCCCCTAACCCATGAATACTCATTTTCTAGCCCTCGGCTTTAACTTCCCATCATCTACATGATAATAAGTAGTACAACCAAAAGCCTTTAAATTAGAATAATCAATTGGTTTACCTGACCATAACTCATTAACATTGCTCTAGCCAACAATGTCTGATTCATGCGCTCTGCGACACCATTATGATGTGGTGTACCCCTGATAGTGAGATGCATAGAAATCCCAACTTCCTTGAAGAACTCATCGAACTCAGCAATATAGAACTCCAACCCATTATCTGTCCGGAGTCGTTTGATCTTCTTCCCTGTCTGATTCTCCACTAATATCTTCCAATGTCTGAAATTGGTGAGAGCCTCACTCTTGTGCTTTATAATAATCACCCAATTCTTTCTCGAGTAATCATTAATCATAGACAAAAAATACCTGTGACCCCTCAATGATTCCTGACGTGAAGGTACCCAACAATTCGAGTGAATGTAATCCAGACTTTCCTTCGTTCCATGAACCCCCTCAGGAAACTTGTTTCGCTGCATATTCGTTAAGGTCCTTGACCTTATGGCCAGACAGAAGATCATGATTTGCCAATATCTGCATCCCTCTAATGCTCATGTGCTCAAGCCTAATATGCCACAGCTTGGTCATATCCTCATTGACCACTTCAGATGATACAACTAATACTGACCCAGAAAGCGTCATTCATTAGAGGAAATACAAGGAGCCCCGCTTAAATCCTCTCAAAATCACTTCACAACTTTTGCAAACATGCACTGCTCTACCATTACCTTTGAAACTGTACTATTTATTGTCGAGCTGATTAAGAGATATCAGGTTCTTCGTAATCTTTGGAACATGCCTCGCATCATTCAAAGTGCAGAACTTACCATCATGAGTCTGCAGCTTGATAGAACCAATACCAACCACCCTGCAAGTAAAATTGTTGGCCATATGAATATTACCACCATCTACCTGCTAATAGGTTGTAACCCACTCTCTACTTGGACTGATATGATAAGAATCCCAAGAATCAAGAATCCACGCATACGACTGTTTTGCAGATTCTTCTATCATTAGAGCATAATCCCCATCAGAGCTGCTCATATCAACTACAACATCATTAGCTTCATTGCGATTTGGAGGATTGCCTCACTTTTTCATAGGACAATCTGTATTCCCTTCCCCTTACAATAATTACAAATATCATCAGGTTTCGGACCCTTCTTGTCATAAGACTTTTTCTTCTTCTGTTTACTGCTAGAACTCCTGCTGGCTTCCGCAACCAAACCTGCTGTCTGATTATCTGTACCACTATTACCGCTTTCCTTACGACTAACTCTCTAGTGTTGAGCGATGATTTCAACTTCTCTAAAGTCACCGCCTCCTTACCACTGATACTAGAGTCAACATAGTGCTCATCTGATTAAGACAAAGAAACAAGAAGCATTAATGCAGCATCCTAATCATCAACCTTATCATCTATATTACGCATTTCAAGTAATAAAAATGTAAATCTATCTAGGTGATCCCTAATGGGCGTACCTTCCTGCATTCGGAAAGAATATAGCCTCTGCTTCAGATATATGGCCAATGATCGTGTCAAATACATATCTTTTAACGCAAGCCACAAAGCACCTCCAGAATCGATATCTGATATATCCGCTAGAACATTATTATCTAGACACCTTATGATTTTAGAGTGGACACTCTCATCTATCGCGATCAGATCTGACTTTTCCTTATCCGCTACCTTCCTCCCTTTTTTCGAACTTTCTACTGTTGCAGCCGCGACAACAACGGTGGGAACGACTTCTACTTTGCCCTTTAAATCCCGACGATTTCTGATTACATCAGCCACTAGAGCCCACAAACCCTTGCCCCTCAACAAGGCTTTCACCTTGATTTGCCAAAGAAAAAAACTATTCTTCCCATTAAACTTGTCGACCGGCAATTCAATTCCTGATCCCATCTTTTTCTTCAACGGAAAATCATATACCTTCCTCAACCTAACCGGCTCTGATACCAGTTTGTTAGAACAGAGTCTATGTAGAAGATAGAAAACAAGCAACAATCACACAACACACAGATATACGTGGTTCACCAACTTGGCTACGTACACGGGAAGAGGGAGAGAATATTATTATCAACTGAAAATCACAGAATACAATCTCTAATCAAGGGCACAAATTTTTAGGCACAAGAATTTATGTCTGTGCAAACCCTATATCTAGAAAACATAAAAGCAAGATAACTACAAATATGGTTGGAGGTAAACTATATTTATGTGCCTACTCCAAAATCTACGTGGTTTTACAACCATTAGCCAAAACTGTCGCTAAAAAGGTCTTTTCCGGATTAGGGCGCGATCGCCCCATCTCCCAAATCAAGCACCGCGCGTCACCTCAATAATGGGGCGCGATCACTCCCTTCGAGTAGTAATTTGGCGCGGTCGCGCGTCCGATGCCGCGCGATCGCTCCCTTCAACTGTGTCACAGGAATTTCGAATTTGCTTTTTTAATTCCCTAATTTAGGCGTACCCAAATTAAATAACAGTAGGCAGATAATTGTATAATGGGTGTATATCATTGGCATATTGCAAGATCCTTTGGCTACGAGTACTACCTCTGTCCAAATGAATGAAAAAAAAAATCTCAGCAAATTTAAAAGAAAAAAAATCGTTATTTATTTTAGGACAGAAAGAGTATGTATGCACGAGCCAACAAGTTGGTATGATAATGTTATGATTATAACATTATAATTGTGCTATCATGAGTTATTTAGTAATGAGATTAATATTCATACTTATCTTAATTATTATCAGGGAGTTCGAAAAGTAAACATGAAAATAGTCAAAATTGTCATAAAATGGTCAAAAGTTGAATGTAGTACTGACAATCAAAAATGATCCCAAAGTGGAATATTTGCTACTACCATAATAATAGCCAAGGTCATACCAAGAACCCATAATCACAAACATTAGGATTTCCCATATAAACAGAACAAAATTTTCATTCCATTAAACATTATTATTGAAAAACAGTTCCAAAACCACAATACTTTTTAACTCTTCACTTCACCAACCAAATGAACAAAAGCTGAAAATCAATCAGGCCATCCAAAAACCTAATCGTCGAGGGCGTAAAAGATCGAAGGATTCCTCTTTGGATAATAGGTACTCTTCATTCTTCTTCTTCATCAGGAAATCGAAGGTGCTTCCCTTTCGGTGTAGGCAATCCTTTTAATCGTAAAATGCCAGAAGCGGACATTTCATCAGCAATCTCTCCTATTTCTCCTTCAAATTCATCATCGCTATTGTACACAAACCGCGTATGCTTCCCAGTAAGCTCAACACCATTCACACTAGTCTTACTTATCCCTTCACACAGTTCATCAACTAGCAAATCTCCGTCCTCGTAATTTTCTTCTTCCGCTTCTTCATATTCAAAGTCAGAATCTTCTTCTTCTTCTTCATATACTTCTTCTTCTTCATCATCTCGGGTGCTTGCATTGACTTGAATTGACCAAATCGATGCTGAGTCATCATCATCTGCACAAGTTTTGTTCTCTTTGCTTCCTTCGCTCATGCAGTCCCCTCGGTATGTCAACGCGGAGGAGCAATCGTCTGATGAAACAGAGTCCTCTGTTTTCTCTGAGAAATCCAATAGCAGTGATCTTGTTATCAAATTCTTCTCAGATTCAACACTATCTTGCCTCTTTCCCTCACTTATATCATTAATCATCTGATAATATAACAAAGCGAAAACCCGTTATATATCATGACTTAAGAAATAACAAATCAAGAAATTTAACAGAACTTAATGGAGAGATATCAGACCTGTGAGAACTTGAACTGTTCTTCAACAGGGAAGGAAGTAACCGAGGACAAAACATCGTTAACCAAACTCCCATTTCCAGAAAGATCAGAAACTTGAGGCGTATTAGCAGGAGTTGGAGCAAGAAGAGCCGTTGGTGAACATACAACGCCATGGTGATTGAGGATTTGCCTGTACTCAATATAAATCTTAGAAAGAACAGCTTCTTCTTCAACTTTTTGCAAAAGGGCCTTCACTTGACCCCTCAAAAGTGCCTCTCCAGACCCAGGTGTATTCATGTGATTGGATGAAAGACTAAACCTTTTCTTGGAAAAGTTTGATGATGGGGTGTTATCCAAATTACCCATTGCAAGTCCAACAATGGGTGAATCATTTGTCATATCAAACAGCGCAGATCGATCTTGTTGTTTCTCAGTTCTTTGTCTCGATTTCGACAGACCCTTTTCAGATTCTTCGAATTTCCATGTTCATAACCATATGAAATCTTCATCAGTAGAAAAAAAAAACAATCTTATTGAAAGAAAGAACTCATAAAAGATAGATTTTGGAGGGGGATTCTAATTTCTTACTTGACATTGGAAGGTTGTTGTTTGCAGAAGCCAAAGCCTGTGATCTTGTGATCCTTCTTGTTGATGATGGGGTTTCCATTGGAATTCTTGGATCAAGAAAAAGTCAATTCGGGAGAAAAGTCAAAATCAAATTCTAGAGAGTAAGGGGGGAAGAGAGAGAGTGAGAGAGAGAGAGATTGGAAGGAAATGAATTGAGGAAGAGGGCGAGGATTTAAAAGGGATTCTTGGGGTGGTGGGAATTAGGGTTCAAAGGAAGAAATGAACATGAGACCGTTAATTATAGAATCTACAGGCGGCGTGATTTTACGCTATTTCGAAACTAGCCGTTAGGAGCGGTTCTGTTCTCTCCGGTTTCCGGTTTACAGTGGAGCGCCTTTACAAGGCCGTTTTCACTTTCTTTTGAACGTTCGGCCCAAGTTTAATATGGACTGGGCCCAGCTAATAATATTATTACAAGGCCCAAAATTACTTTAAATAAAAAGATGAGATACATTGCAATGCATATGCTCTTTATTCTTCCAATGCATCAGTTATATGAAAATAATTAATGTTTATTTGGGAGTACACATTAAATATTGTTGTGGAAAATTTCACGAAAATTACAAAACAAGGTAAAATTTAAAATTACTAAGTTAACCTTCATCATTTATGGGATAAATAGTTAGGGGAGTAAGAACTAGGGCGGTTACACGAAACGAGTCGGCTCGAGCTCGGCTCGAAAAAAGCTCGAGTCGAGTGGGCTCGAGTTGAACTCGAGCTCGAGCTCGAACCGATTTTTAAGCTCGTCATTTTTTCGAGCTCGGCTCGTATGTTCGACGAGCTCTGTTCGAGATCGGCTCGTTTGAGCTCTGTTCGAGATCGGCTCGTTTGAGCTCGACTCGGGCTCGGCTCGTTAAAAGCTCGAATGAATTTTAGTATATATATATATATATATATATATATATATATATATATATATATATATATATATATATATATATATATATATATATATATATATATATATATAAGCTCGTTTAGGCTCGAGTTCGATTACAACTCGAATTAGGGCTCGATAAAGCTCGTTTGATTTCAGATTTTTTTCAAAAAATAAGTTGAAGCTCGAGCTCGGCTCGTTATTACTCGGCCTCCTGGTCTTGTGGTATGCTAACCGGCCTCCCTTCTGGGAGGTCATAGGTTCGATTTCCCCTGAAAATCTCATATGTGAAAATATATACCATGAGTTTCAGGATCTTTAAGAGTCTCCCGGGGCACAGCCGAGCGGTTAAGAAAGCAGCATTGTTGGACTTGCAACCTCAGCGTGAGGAGTTCGAATCGTGGCAGAAGCAGCCAATTAATTGGTGATGTAAGAGTGATGTAAATGCCTTGTAGGAGGGCTCCCTTGGGGCCAGGAGTATAAGGGGTGCTGCCACCCTGACTACCTCGGACACATCCCACGATTTACCTCCGTCAGTCACTAAGGGACCTGTAGCTGATGGTTCAGGATTAGTTCGGCGAAGCTGGGAACCTGGGTATCAAAAAAAAAAGAATTTAGGTAGATAATACAAAGGGGCTGCATTGTAAGTATTACAAGTGAATCCCACGAATAAATAAATATTAAAAATTTTACATATGGGAAGTGTGTATTTTTAAATGAACACCCAAAAATAAAAATTTGTATTTTTTCGAATGGGACGAAAGAGTAAAAAAAAAAGGTAATTTGTTTCTTAACAACTCCCCATCAATAGCCAAAAACAAAAAGAAAAATTAACATTTTCTTAACAATTTCGTAGTCAACCCCAACCCCTTCCCCCTGCCCCAACACCTAACCCCACCTCAAACCCTAACAATATACACCCACATCCACCCACCAACCATACCCTCACCTCCACCCTGCATCCACCCTACCCCACCTCTAATTTTACCTTCCCCACCCCACCCCACCCTCCCTCTATGTTATCCCACCCCACTCCGGCGAGGTAAGGGTAAGGTAAAAGTAGGAAGAATGTAGGGTGGGGATGACGAGAATGGGTGTGTGTAGGGGCTAGGGTGGGGTTGTGTAGGGGTAAGGTCGAGAGTAAGGGGTGGGTTATGGGTGTATAATGGGGTAAGATAGGGATATAGGTGAGTTAGGGGTAGGGGTGGGGGTGGGTATGGTATGGTAGTGGGGTAGAAGGGGTGGGTAGGGTATGGTAAAGGGTAGGGTGAATGTAGGGCGGGGTTGGGGATGAGGTGGGTGGTGGTCCTGGTAAGGGGTATGGTAGGGGGGGTTAATAGGGTCAGGGGTGAAGGGTAGGGATTAGGAGATGGGGTAAGGGTGGGCTTAGATTTATCAACCCTATGAAGAAAAAAAATATTTTTATTTGATTTATTAATTAAACAATCGGAAACAAGTTTACGTCATTTTTCAAAGAACTTTTTCTTTTTTTCAAAGAACATTTTCTTTTTTCAGAATACATTTATGAAAAATCAATTTTCGAAAATCTTTTACGCAAACAAATGGAGTCTAAGTTGGTACCGATTGATCGAATACTTGGTTAATGTGTAGTTGGGTTTACAATCACAACATCCAATTAAACAATGTCAAATTAATTTATGATCAAAATTTTGCGAGTTTTTTTCAACTTTAGTATTGCTCTCTTTTCT
Organism: Adenophora triphylla var. japonica; assembly: GCA_022495995.1. Lineage (NCBI taxonomy): Eukaryota > Viridiplantae > Streptophyta > Magnoliopsida > Asterales > Campanulaceae > Adenophora > Adenophora triphylla. Next base: position 51,259 of record JAFEMH010002121.1, on the reverse strand, counting down.
TTTTTAAGAGGCCTCATAAATAATTTCATATTTAAAAACGTAATTACTCATCCATTCCAAAATGTTAATATAACTTTATATTTGTTAATTTAATTAAAGTTTGACCGAAAATATAGAAAGGAAAAAATCACCTTCATAAATTTTAAATTTTTTTTAATTGATATATTATTAAAAATACTATTAACAACAATTTTAGACATTTATTAAGATTTAATCAGATTTTAATAAATTGATCAGTGTTAGAATAGGTATATTTGTATATTTGATAGGTTATATTTTTGGCATATTTATTATATATGTATCCCACCATCTTAGGAATCTTAGGAATGTATATTCCGTAAATATGGTAGGTTACTTGGCTAAGGAAACTCTTGTATATATTGCTAAAGGAATAATGAGAATACAACGGAGTATATTTCTTTCATGGTATCAGACTAGGTATGATCTATACGCTTCCGCCCTATTTTTTTCTTTTCTTTCTGGCCGCTTCTTTCATCAAAGCCGCCGCTATGTCTTCATCCAAAACAAATTTCCACCCCGCTTTTGCAGTCTCTAATGTTCGGAATGATTTTCATGTGGTTCTTGAAATCGAGAATGTGCAGTACTCGACGTGGGCAGAACTATTTCGCAACCATGCCCAATCGTGTAAGGTGTTACATCATATCATTCCTAATGAGAAAATAAAGGCTCCTGCTACGGAAAAAGAGCATGATATGTGGGATACTTTGGATGCTATCGTGAAAAAGTGGATCTATTCGACTATCTCGAATGATCTGCTTCAAACGATGCTACGGCAATGGAAACTTGGGATAGACTACGAGATATTTTTTAGGACAACAAAAATTCTCGGGCAGTCTCTCTCGAACAAGAATTCTCATCCACGACTATGGAAGAATTCCCAAATGCCTTGGCTTATTGTCAACGCTTGAAGTCCTTGGGTGATCAACTCAAGAATGTGGGGGCTCCGGTTAAAGATAATCGGATGGTGCTTCAGATGGTCGCGGGACTCACCGAAGCCTATAATGGGGTTGGCACTCTCATTCGGCAACGCGATCCTCTCCCAACTTTTTCTCAGGCACGATCTATGTTGATTCTTGAAGAATCTGGCCTTGCTGAGAAGGTTGCGACTTCGGTTCACTCTGCCATGCTCTGATCTCAGTCGAAGCATTCCGACAGTTCTTCTTTCTCAGATTTTGGTATCTCTAGCCGTGGGTCTAACGGCGGGAAAAACAACAAAGGGAAGGGAAATAAGAAGAATGGGGGTGGCGAAAAAGGGAACAAGGAAGAACAGTTTGGGTCTAAGTCGCAAGGCAGTGGGGGAAACTCCGGTGGAGGTGGCCGGAATAATCAGGGCAGCGCCCGTTCTCAACAGCCCCAAGCGCCTGAGTATTTTGGTTGGCAGCAGCCGGCTTAGGATAGGTCCTAGCCATGGGCTATGCCCCCTTGTCCCTATCCTACTGCAAATTGGGCTAGGCCCACATTTCAGCCACAGGGGCCCATTTCTCAGTTTCAGCCCGGAGTGCTTGGGCCACGTCTCTCTCAATCTGGCAGGTCTCCTCAAGTGTATGCAGCTTCCTCCGCTTCCGTTCCTATGGACCTCGACTCGGCTATGCATACCATGTCTCTCACTCCTCCCGACCCCGAGCTGGTACATGGACACCGGAGCCACAAACCATATAACTTCGGAGCAAGGTACACTTAAGTCGTATTTTAATTCGAGCATTAAAAATAAGGGCATCCTTGTGGGTAATGGTAGTAGGATTCCGATTTCGGGGGTTGGTCATACTCATTTACCGTCCCCATCCCCACCTCTTCTTTTAAAAAATGTCCTTCATGCACCTCTTTTTATCAAAAAATCTCATTTATGTTCGCAAAGGCGGCCTCTATCCTCTTACGTCGACTTTTTCATCGTTAATTACTTCTTCTTCTTCGTTTTCGACGATTAGTTCTACGTTATGGCATGACCGTTTAGGTCACCTTGGTACTCCTGTTTTTGATTCTCTTAGAAATAAGAATTTTATTGGATGTAATAAAAATGTTTCCAATGTTTGTCGCTCTTGTGTTCTTGGAAAACAAATAAAATTACCTTTTAGTGATTCTACATCCTTTACTGTTATGCCTTTCGATATTGTGCATTGTGATTTATGGACATCTCCTATCCTAAGTTCTTTGGGGTATCAGTATTATCATGTATTACTTGATGATTTTTCCAATTTTGTGTGGACGTTTCCTTTATCTCATAAATCTCAAGTATATACCACTATTATTAATTTTCGAATGTTCGTTCGAACTCACTTTGAACGAGATATAAAGACCATACAATGTGATAATGGGAGAGAATTCGATAATAAAGTGTTTTGGGAGTTTTGTGCAAAAAATGGGTTATCTTTTCGGTTAGCATGCCCATATACTTCTCCACAAAATGGCAAAGTCGAGAGAAAAATCTGGTCCACAAATAATATTGTCCGTACTCGCCTTGTTCATGCCTCCTTACCACCAAATTTTTGGCATTATGCTCTCCAAATGTCAACATATCTTCTTAACATCTTACCCGTAAAACACTTAGCATATGATTCTCCGTTGCAAGTTTTATATAATCGGGTTCCATCATATACTCATCTTAGGGTGTTCGGGTGTCTTTGTTATCCTCTCCGTCCTTCTACCAAAATACACAAATTGCAACCCCGTTCCACTCCTTGTATATTTTTGGGATATCCTAAACATCACCGAGGGTATATGTGTTATGATTTGGTAACAAAGAAAATGATTATAAGCCGACATGTTATTTTTTACGAGTCGCATCTTCCTTTCTCTTCATTTTTTAACTCTCCGTCTCACTCTTATGATTTTTTTAAATTCTGGACTCACTCCAATTATAATCAATCATTTGCAAGTAATCAGGGCCTCCGGACTGCTCATTCTGGGCCTCCCCCTACCAGCCCTGATCCAGCCCAAACAGTGCCCCAACCTGCGCCTAACCTTTTTGAGGTGGGCCGACTTCCTTCTGGCCCAACACCTGGTCTGCCTGGCTTGGTTACCAATTCCTCTCAAAGCCAGCCCGTCCCCTCCTTCAATGGGCAACCACATTCTGAGACCTCTGCTCCTAATGTTTCAGCTCCGTCCTAAATTAACCATCGTCCTACTACTCGTAGCCAGTCGGGTATTTACAAACCCAATCCCAAATATTGTTTTCTCTCGAGTGTCTCAAAATCTCCTCTCCCCTCTAATCCCATTTTGGCACTTCGTGACCCAAATTGGAAATTAGCAATGGATGATGAATTTAACTCTCTTATTAAAAATAATACTTGGGTGTTGGTACCTCGTCCTCCGAATGTTAATATTATTCGATCTATGTGGATATTTTCTCATAAATCTCGTTCTGATGGTTCTTTTGAGAGGCACAAAGTCCGTCTTGTAAGTGATGGAAAGACACAACGAGTTGGAGTAGATTGTGGCGAAACATTTAGCCCGGTGGTTAAACCGTCCACTATCCGTCTTGTCCTTAGCTTGGCTCTTTCTAAAAATTGAACATTGCATCAGCTTGATGTAAAAAATGCCTTTTCAATCAGGACTATCTTTTGGTTCAAAAAATTATAGACAAGTAACACATCATTTGCACAAGCAATGCCTTATCAGATGATATCGGCTTCTATTTAATACACAACAAGATCATTTAAAATAAATTGTTGCATAAATTATGAACTAGTTGAAGAGGTTGAAGCAGTAATATGCATGACTAAGGCTCCGTTTGTTTCGACGTAAAACATTTTTCGAAAAACGTTTTCCGAAAAATGTTTTCCTGTAAAATGTTTTACGGAAGTAGGGCGTAAAATGTTTTACGGGGGAAGGGTGTAAAATATTTTCGGTTGTTTGGTAAGGAAAATGTTTTCCGGAAGGGCGTAAAATGTTTTATTTTTTTTTATTATTTTTTATTATTATTATTTTATTATTATTTATTATTTTATTATTATTATTATTATTATATTATTATTATTATTATTATTATTAATTTTTATTATTATTATTTTATTATTATTATTATCATTTATTTTTTTTGTTTTATTATTATTATTATTAGTATGATATTATTATTATTATTTATTTATTTGTTTATTATTATTATTATTATTATTATATTATTTTTATTTTTTATTTTATTATTATTATTATTTATTTTTATTATTATTATTTTATTATTATTATTATTTATTATTATTTTTTGTTATTATTATTATTATTATTATTATTATTATTATTATTATTATTATTATTATTATTTTATTAATATTACTATTATTTTATTATTATTATTATTATTATTATTATTATTTATTATTTATTATTATTATTATATTATTATTATTATTATTATTAAATTATTATTATTATTATTATTATTATTATTATTATTATTATTATTATTATTATTATTATTATTATTATTATTATTATTATTATTATTATTATTATTATTAGAATGAGGAAGTAGAATGTTGTACCTTGTGAAATATGAATTGTACATGAAGGGCATCATTTTTCGTAAAATGTTTTACTTAGGACAAGGTCAGTAAGTCGTTTTACTTAGGAAAGGTGTAAAATGTTTTCCGGAAAACGTTTTCTCCATTTTCCGAAAAACAACAAAACAACGAAAAACGAATTATTTTTCGGAATACACTTTTCGGGGGCTCAACCAAACAACGGAAAACGAGTTATTTTACGAAAACAAGTTATTTTACGGTGAAACAAACGTGGCCTAAGACCCCGTTTTTTTCACCGTAAAACATTTTTCGAAAAATGTTTTCCGTAAAATAACTCGTTTCCCGTTGTTTGGTTGTTTTTCGGAAAACCGTAAAATATTTTCCGTTGTTTGATTGATTTTTGGAAAATGTTTTCCGTAATAATAAAAAAATAATAATAATAATAATAAAAAAAATTAAAAAATTAAATAATAATAATAATAATAGTAATAATAATAATAAAATAATAATAATAATAATAATCATAATAATAATAATAATCATAATAATCATAATAATAATAATAATCATAAGTAAAATATTTTCCTAAGTAAAACATTTTACGCCGTAAAACATTTTACAAGAAAACATTTACAGAAAAATATTTTTCGAGAAACGTTTTTCGAAAAATGTTTTACGTCGAAACAAACGGAGCCTAAGCAGAAGTTAAGACATTTTTTTAACGAAGTAGACTTTTTTTTTTTTGTAAACTGTATCCAACATAAGGAGGGGATATGGTTAAATACTGGGAACGAAATATACAGGGAACGAAATATTCCAACGCTGCCCTTGCCCGTCTCGTGTAAGTATACACGAGACATATCTCGTGTGAACTCACACGAGACTCATCTCGTGTGAACTCACACGAGACACATCTCGTGTGAGTTCATACGAGATGAGTCTCGTGTGAGTTCACATGAGACACATCTCGTGTGAACTCATACGAGACTCATCTCGTATGAACTCACACGAGATGTGTCTAGTGTGAGTTCACACGAGACATATCAGTATTTACCTTTTCCCGTCAACTCTTTCAATTTCAGACTGTGTGACATCCAATTAGGGTTCCATTCCATTCCATTTTCCCCAAGAACAGTAAAAGATAGAAATTAAATCGGCGATTTACCATATCGAAAAAAAGGGTACAATCCAAAATATAATTTATAGAGAGCGAAAGCCAATTTAGGGGCTTTCAATCAGACCAAACAATTTTAATGGCGAAAAAGAGGAAGTTGGATGCGACTCGGCTAGACGAGGAGTTTGATCTGTGCGTTGGTGGGGAATGGTGACGACGGCGGCGATCGGAGAAAGGAGGGAAGAGCGAGAGAGAAGAAGGGAGGGGAAGGAGGGAAAAAAATTAGGTATATAAAAGATTATTTTGATAATTTACTTACTTCCCATTATTTTTAGTTTCCTGTATTTAGTATTCACCATAAGGAGGCGAGAATTAGATCGAACTCTATCGCTCATTAAAGATAGAGGCTTTGACCAAATAGCCCCCAATCCAAATGAAAACTATCTTTAAGGACTAATATTATCTTGCCAAATGTTTAACAACCCTAAACCTTATAATCAATCTGTATTTTATTTTATTTTATTTTTGAAAGAATCTATAGTATAAATGGCAAATAGGGATGAACAGTACAATGAACAGTTTCATAAGCCAAATTTCCCATTTTGCCCTCACTAAGTTGTCCCTTTCCCATTTTGCCCTTTATTTTTTTTTTAATTAAAAAAAAAATGTGTCCTCGGACACGGGCTTAATTAAAAAAAAAAAAAAACCGTGTCCTCGGACACGGGCTTTTACTAGTCATATTAGAAACTAAGATTAATGAGTATTCTAGTAGGAGAATATAACGATCCTATTCCTACCTAAACCTGAAAACCCGGTCTACCAAAAATTTATGAATATTATTGATGTCTAGTCTAGTAGTAGTATTTTGTACTCCCTCCGTTCCATCCGAATTTGGACAAAGTTACTTTACACGGAGATTAAGAAATAACAATAAGATAATAAAAATGTGTGGTAGAAAATGAAGAGAGAGAATGAGTGGAGTTAATAGTGGTTGGTTGAATAAATTGTATGGTGGAGAATGAGTGGAGTTAATGAGTGAGTGGGGTATGCCCATTTTTTTATTATTATAAACTTTCCTTTTTGGGTTGTCCAAATTCGGATGGGACGCCCAAAAAGGAAATTTGTCCAAATTCGGGTGGGACGGAGGGAGTATACTTTATCACAATCAAAATCTACATCTTTCTAATAATATGGGATTAGAGAATATTATAATTGTTCTTATAATTTAAAAACACATTAAATAAAATGGGCATACGTACAAATATACAATGTTATTGATACATAAATTGTTACTGATTTATTAATTATAGTCCAACATTCCGAAAAATAGTTTTATTATATTAACGAAAAACTTGAGATCAAATTTTTAGCATAATAGAAATGGCAAAAAGGTAATTTTTTTGCAGTAATTTTTTTTATCAATAACAATACGTAAAATTTCATTAAAATAACAAAATTATACAAATATATACTCCCTCCGTCCCACTTCACTTGGCACTAATTTCCATTTTGGGTCGTCCCACTTCACTTGGCACTTCCCAAAATGGAAAAGAATATTCACTATTCCCTCCACTCATTCTCTCTCCTACTTCACTTTTACACTCACAACATTCTCTCTCCTAACTATTCCTCCCACTCATTCTCTCTCCTATTTAATTCTTCATACTCACAACATTTAACTTTTTCTCTTTCTTACATCACTTTTCCTTAATTCCTACACCCAAAAAGTTGGTGCCAAGTAAAGTGGGACGGAGGGAGTATATGTGTGTATAGGATCATAAAATTGATCATGAAAATCAAAATTATAGTAACATTATTTTTTCGAGATGAATGGAATATAATTAAGCAACTTGAATTATTCTTGTATCACGTATCTTTTCTTCGGCTGTTGTGTTGTTGGAGGCGATCGTTGCTCTGATTAAATCCAAATTTGACACTGATTAAGATTAAATTTAATAAATATAATAAATCCACTAGGAATTAAACATTTATAAACATAAATTGTGGTAAATGAAAACTCAACTCTTCATCTGACTTTTAGAAGGCTTAATTTGTTTGAAAAAACATACTCCCTCCGTCCCAATAGTAGCTTCCCATTTTGCCATTTTGGGTGTCCCGTTAATAGCTTTCACTTTTCTTTTTTGGCAAAGGAATCTTTACTATTCCCTCCACTCATTCTCTCTCCTACATTATTTTAATACTCACAACACCATTATAATTTACTATTCTCTCCACTCATTCTCTCTCCTATTTTCAAATTACACTCACAACATTTTTTCTTCCCTCCATTTTCTTAATTTGCGTGCTTGGCAAAAAATGCCCCATTTTCTTAATTTACGTGCTTGGCAAAAAATGGAAAGCAATTGTTGGGACGGAGGGAGTATATTGGAACTTTTACAAGTCTTGGGGTCGTCCTCTGATTAAATCCCTCAGGACCGCCGTTTAGAAAAATATATTAGTGTTAACTTTTGAATGTTTATCATCTCTCATTATATTTTTAAGAATTGCCTTTTTCAAATGTTGGTCATAAAAATCATCTTCATTCATGCTTTACTTAGTCTAGTCTCTCGCACAGTTAACAGTCGAATTTCAAATCTAATCTTTTACAAATGAGTAATCGGATATTTAATGAATAATCATACAACAAAGTTTATACGAAAAAACCCTTATAATAATGTATAGTTCAACTGCACATGCCCCAAATCTTTCCAACATAACTACTGTGAAAAGCAAATTATGTAGCTACCTATTGTTAACTAGAGTTTAGTTAACTCAACCTAAAAAAATCTATAATATTATAAAACACTTCATGCGTCTGAAAGAGTAAGTTTTGGGAGAGATCAGTTTCTCCATAAATTATAAAAAGTCCAATTTTTTTCAACTTGCAAATATTTGACGAATATAAGAGCAGTTTAAAAAAACAGGACTTTTTATAACTTAAGGAGAAACTAGTTTCCCCCAAAATATTGTGCGTCTGAAAACGATAATCATGTTTATTATTTTTATTTGCCACAATTTGTTTTTTTTTTTTTTTCTAAATTTGAGGCTACAAATTATAATTTAGAGACCACTGCTTACATAATAATATTAGGGCATGTTTGGTAACCTAGTTAATACGTAGCTTACTAGGAGCATTTAAGAGATTATGAAAATATTACATTACTTAAAGACAAAAACTTGGGTGAAAACAGCATGACCCGTCTCATCCATAAGACGGGTCGGTTCCATACCCATCACCCGCCCAACAAAGCCAACCCACGCCTCCGCTCAAGCTTTTTGCATATGGGTGGTCGCCCAAGCTGGAATCAGCGGCCGCCCAAGCTGGAATCAGCCCACATTTGCCTTGGCCCAATCCTTCAGCCAACATAAAGTAATAGTTTGTATACATTAAAGTAATAGTTTGTATACATTAAAGTAATACATATATACAGAAAAGTAATAATGTTTTTTCCTATGTTTTCTTCGTTTGACAAAAGTAATACTTATTATAACTAAAATGTAACAAACGTGTTATTTATATATAATAGTATTTGTACATAATTGTAACACATATGTATATGTATTTATATGTTTTCATGTAAAAGTATTACATTATCTATAGAAATATGTTACAATTTCATCTATCAAAGTGGTACATTTACTTGTATAAACTATTACATTCATATACATAAGTTATTACATTTCAAAAATAATACATATAGTTTGTATTACATTTGAAAAAAATGGGTAAAAACGAGCTTTTATTTTTTTTAAAACAGGTATTACGTTTACTTATGACCAATGTTACTTTATATGTATACAGTCATTACATTAAGAGATGGTAACTATTACTTTTGCTCTGAAAAAAATAATATAAAAAAAAATTAAAAAAAAAAAAAAAAATTGACCTATAAAAGGCTGCCACGTGGCGGGTCATGCCCCATGGATCATGGGTCGACCCATCTCATGCATGAAACGAATCTCATATTCTCACAGAAGACCGGCTCTTACTTAAAAGAGTTGTCTATCACTTAACTTGTAAGAGGAAGCAAAAAAATAAGAAAAAGAAAGAGAATTGAAAATTGTATTTTCAATTTTAAATTATGTTTAGAATATTTATTTAAAGCGTGGAGTGACGCAAGTAGATATGGAGTATTAATAATGGTACATCATAGTCTCATTCTCCACAAATAAGTAAAAGTAGGTTCAATCAGGATTAGGAATTTAGACATGGGCAATCGGTTATTGGTTTCGATTTCGGTTTTGAATCGCCGATTTCGATTTCGAGAAAGAGAGAATCGAGATGGAATCGCAAAATATCGGTTTTTGGTTCCGGTTTTGACTTCGGTTCCACGGTTTATCCGGTTTTATTTTGTTCCTTTTTTTTTTTTTGGAAGGATTGATGTTTTTTTTTTTTTTATTTATAAATGACTGAAAAAAGGTCAAAAAAAAAAGGGCAAATTTTTATCAAAAACTGTTAAAAGCTGTGAAAAAGCTATTTTTTTTTAATTTTCCGTTAGAACCGCCGGTTCCGAACCACCGGTTCCGAACCACCGGTTCTCCGGTTCCGGTTTCGGTTCTAAACCGGCGGTTCACAGTTTTCATGAATGGCGAATCGGGATCGAACCGCGAACCGGACGGTTTCGGTTCACCTTGGTTCCGGTTCCTTTCGGTTCGGTTCTTCCCGATTTCGATTCTGATTTGCCCATGTCTAATTTTTAAAATAGCGATCCTTGAAGTATTTCTCAAAATGATCAAATTTTCCAAATTCACAACTAATAATAGCGTGTTTTTTTTTCCCGCATAAAATCGCTATTAGTGGTAACTAGTTTATACTTTTTTATAAAAATATTCTTTATACGTGAAAAAATAGTTTTTTTCTCAAATAATACTGTTTTACTTTTTTATTTTTCTAAATGACTTACTGTTCAAAGTTTTTGTCCAAACTGTCCCATTTTTTGAAACTCGCTATACCGTGTAGCGAGTTTGACTTTGACAGGTCAAACTCGCTACATCGTGTAGCGAGTTCTATATAATTAAGATTGACAGTTTGGTATTTAATTAGGACAATTAATTAAACAAAACTCGCTACACCGTGTAGCGAGTTTGACCTGTCAAAGGCAAACTCGCTACTCCGTGTAGCGAGTTATTAAAAATTCAAAAATTCTTTCAGTTTACAGTCTTCATCAAAAGAGAACAAAAAACAACCCTAAGTTTCTTACAGCCGCCCAAGGAAGAAGAAAAGCAAGGAAGAAGAAGAAGAAGAAGAAGAGACAAGAGCCAACCACCTTGATTTTGCCATTCAAATTCAAAATTTTATAATTGTAAGTTTATATTCTTGTATTTTACTTTATTTTGTGCTGAATTTAGCTTTGACTTTATTATTTATTTACTTGCAATTTAGGATTTTTTTTTATTTTTTTTATGACATTGTAAAAATATATTAGTTTAGTCTCAAATATGTGACTAATTTGTGTCTCAATTTGAAATTTTGAGATAATAATTAATGTTTATTAGTTTACTTGCAATTTAGGATTTTTTTTTTTATTCTTTTGATGACATTAGTTATTAATTCCTATAATAAATATATACGATGCATTTTATATTTTGCATATAAATAATTAAATTGTTTTAGCATGATTGGAGAAAAAATAGAAGAAAATTAAATCTTACAAAAATAAATAAATAATAATAATAATAGTAATTATAGTTGTATTGGATAGAGATTATTTTTTAGTTTATATGCATGAATTTATGAAAACTTAAATTAAAATTTTGAAAATATGTTTATACACATAAATTTTTAGAAATATTAATTGATACACAATAAAAATGCTATCATTAACAAATTATAAAATGTAATGACATTAGTTTTTAGAATATTAATTAAAATCCATCATATTATCATAGTTTAATCAAAGTGAATATAATTAATGTTTTATTGCTGATTGTAAATCATTTTCACCAAAATAAAAGGAAAAATCATAATAATAATAATTCCTTGTGGTTCATTCAAGTACTTTACTCTGTATAATATAAATATTAATGTATATATTTATGGTGGTAGGGTGTAACATATTGTTGCACCTACCACATTTTATATTGTATATTTTCAATTAATGTACTCCATTTGTTCGATTAGAAAAATAATACTTGATCACACACGTATAATAATAATAATAATAATAATAATAATAATAATAATAATAATAATAATAATAATAATAATAATAATAATAATAATAATAATAATAATAATAATAATAATAATAATAATAATAATAATAATAATAATAATAATAATATATTTCTAAATTATCTTTCAAATTTTTTGAACTCAAATCTTATAAGACAATAAACGTTAATTAATTCAATATGTATTTAAAAAATATTTATCTATAGTATAAAATACAATTGTTCGTGAACAGTTGTGTGAACAGTTCTAAATGTCAAATTTTTCATTTTGCCCTCACTAAATTGTTCCTTTCCCATTTTGCCCTTTAAAATAAAAAAAATTAAATTAAAAAAAAAACACGTATCCTCGAATACGGACTTTTACTAGTATTTAAATAAATGAGGGAATTAGAAAGAGAACAAACGTCTATTTTACTTGGTCAACCATATTAATATAAATTCAATGTAACTGTAAATAAGTTTGAATTAGATGGAGGGAGTGACTTTGACCACTCTCTGAAGTCCCACACTGAACAGCTTCTAAAGACCAAGTCTACAAACACTTTTTTCCAGTTTTATTTTTCTTATTTAGAAATGCAATAATTATTTTGATATAAAAAATATTTTTTTTTAGAGACAAAGAAAGTTACAAGCTTCAAGAAATATATATCCATCATGCTACCTCTGTCTCACAATAAATTTTAAATTATTTATTAATTTTTTATTTATTTATACGATATTTATATTATAATCAAATTGTACTAAAACTATTTTTATATTGAAATACGACCCTTTAGATAGTGGCAGCTAAGCCAAAATTTCATAGAGTAGTAAGTATTATTTTTTTGTAATTTTATAAAAAGATGAGAGTAAAAATGTTCAAAATACTATTTATTATTTGTCATTTTGAAAATAAAATAAAATAGAACTCTTAATTTAAAACGTACCAGAATGTAAAACAGGACTCTTGATCTAAAACGTACTACTAGAATGGAAAACAGGACTATTGATCTGGAAAAATAGAAAATAGAATATTTATTTAGGGGTATAACGTATAAACTATCTTTTACACACTATTTATACTCTAACTTTCAATTGAGGTATATTCTAAAGACAAAAACTTATATGAGAACACCATAACCCGTCTCATGGATGAGACGGATCAGAATGATCCGAAGCCTGGACCCGTTTCAGGGATACCCGACATAATCCCTCTCAATTTCCATCTCAACCGATCGACGACCAACCCCCTCTGTAACCACGAACCACAAACCCAGTTTCTCCAATTCCAATCACCGGCGACCCAAACACCAATTCCCTCTCCATTCGCCGTTGCAACCTCACCAACCAACTCCGATCAACTCCACCGGTGGTATCATCCCTCAACGAAACAGATCCAACTCACGATCGCCGGTTGAATTTGGAGGATCGCCGGTTGAAGGGGAGAGGATCGCCGGTTGAATTTAGAGGGAGAGTGAAGGTTTTGGCCGGAGAACTGGGCGAGGAACGGTTGGGGAAGACGAGCGGCCATGGGCGTTTAGAGAGAGAAGGGCTAGGGTAGAGAGAGAAATGGGTTGTGTGAGAATGAGCTGTGTGCACTGTGTTGTGTGTGAGAGCCTCTCATAGGAAAAAAAAAATTAAATTTTTATATTTTGTTTTTTTTTTTTTGATTTGTGAAAAATAATAGTTACTATAACATAATGTAATAATTGTATGCATATAAAGTAATAGTTTGTATACATTAAAGTAATACATATATACAGAAAAAGTAATAGTATATTTTCTCTATATTTTCTTCGTTTGGCAAAAGTAATACTTCTCATTTGTTTAAGTAATAGTTGGTATTGCTATAAGTAATAGTACTACACTTGTGAAGTAATAGTGTTTTTTTTTTTTAACTAATAATAGTTTTAGGAACTGTTTTCATTTTGAGTAATACTTCTCATTTGTTTAAGTAATAGTTGGTATTGCTATAAGTAATAGTACTACACTTGTGAAGTAATATTGTTATTTTTTTTTTTTTAACTAATAATAGTTTTAGGAACTGTTTTCATTTTGAGTAATACTTCTCATTTGTTTAAGTAATAGTTGGTATTGCTATAAGTAATAGTACTACTCTTGTGAAGTAATATTGTTATTTTTTTTTTAACTAATAATAGTTTTAGGAACTGTTTTCATTTTGAGTAATACTTCTCATTTGGTTAAGTAATAGTTGATATTGCAAAGCAGGTATTACGTTTACTTATGAACAATATTACTTTATATGTATACAGTCATTACATTAAGAGATGGTAACTATTACTTTTTCTAAACCACTGAAAAGCCGAAAAAATAATATAAAAACTAAAAAAAAAAAAAAGCAAAAAGCAAAAAAAAAAAAAATTAAAAAAAAAATATTCTAACCCAACACAACAGTCATTACATTAAGAGATGTTAACTATTACTTTTTCTAAACCACTGAACAGCCGAAAAAATAATATAAAAACTAAAAAAAAAAAGCAAAAATAAAAAATAAAAAATAAAAAATAAGAAATTATGGGTCTTCATTAAGACTGAAGTTGGCTCAAAAGATGAAGGCAAGTTATGGGTCATAGTAATTTTGTTGGCCCAAAATGACGTGCTGCTCTTTTTGGGTTTGACTAGGCGCATGGATCATGGGTCATGGGGCTGGATCCGACCCGTCTCATGGATGAGACGGGTCATGGTGTTCTCACAGGAGACTTGCTCTATTCTAAATTATGCTTTCATTGTTTTTTTTTATTATTATTATTTGTGCTTAATCCATCTCAAGACTTTGAGTTGCTATTATAAAAAACGCATTTTTTTTATATTAATGAAAAATCATTTTTACACTGGTACTTTTTTTATACTAACACTGATACTTTTTTACCCTACACTGATACTTGTTTTATTGGCACTTAATAATACATGTACTGACACTCTTCACACTGGCATTTGTTTACACTAACATTGACATTTTTTAACACTAACACTGACACTTTTTTATATTTATACTTAATAATACATGCAATGACACTCTTAACACTGACATTTTTTTACACTAACATTGACACTTTTTTACACTAACACTTGCACTTTTTACACTAAACTGACACTTTTTACACTGATACTTAATAATACATGCACTGTCACTCTTTACACTGGCACTTTATTACACTAAGACTGACAATTTTTTACATTGTTACTTAATAATAAATGCACTGTCACTCTTTATACTGACATTTTGTTACACTAATACTAACACTACTCTAGCGTGCAAAACAAAACAAGTTTTTTCTAAATTTAATGAAAAAAGCTTTTTTTTTTTTTTTTTTTTTTTTTTTTTTAAGATTTTGGCCGAGACTTCGCTATAAAAACAAGATTTTGTAGTAAAGGAGGACTGTCTTTAAAGTAAACTATTACTAGAACAACGTGTTACCATGCCTTAAAAGTCAACAAGTCTTGGTCTTTAATTTACCCACTTTCTCACTATATTGCATCAAAAACACAATCCCACTCATAAAAAATGGATTATTATTTATTTCTAATCTAATTGCTTCAACTAAAATATTTTTTAGTTTTTTTTTATTATATTTCAAAATAAATATTGTGTTACTAACAATAATTATATTGTAACTTTACAATGGTATAAACAAGGTGTAAATAAATAAAATATAATCTTTAAAATATTTAAGAAGTCAAATAAATACCTTTGTTAAAAAACAACAGTCAAATACCTTGTTTATATTGAAGTGTTATAACAGAGTCTATGTCGAAGACAGAAAATAAACCAATCAGACAACACAACGATACACGTGGTTCACCAACTTGGCTACGTTCACGGACAGAGGGTAAGAATATTATTATCAACTTGCAATCACCGAATACAAATCTCTAATCTAATGCACGAATTCTTGTAAGAAATTCACAACTGTGCAAACTCTATATCTAGCGAACCAACAGAAAAACAAGAAAACGTAGAAATACCTACATTTATTGACATGCCTATTACACTAAAAATTACAACCACTTATAAATTAAAAAGAATATTATGTATTTATAATGTGAGACGTAGAATATTATTCCTAACTAAAAAAGGAATAGTACTCCCGAATCCAAAAGGTCACCCACGTGACTACAAACTCCAAAACCAATTCCCCTTAGTCAACGTCAACGTCCTAAGCCTTTTCTCCTTTGGGTGGGATCGCCTTGAGGGATTGAGGTTGCGATCGCCCCTTTTTCCAGCATCTTCGTGTAATCGTGTATCTGGCACAGTGCGGTCGCCTCCTTTTTTTTGCCACAGGAATTTATCGATTTGTTCCTTGTTCAATCATCTAAGTTTTCCACTTTAGATGTTATTAAACCCAACAAATCTCCACCTTGACATCTAAGATCCCGCTTACAAAATCAGAACTCCCCTCTGTCTAAAATGTGTTATGCCAAACATCCAAACGTGTTACGCTGAACACCAAAAAATACTTGCTGCAACAGTTGATCAGACCCGTTCAACAAATAAACAAATGTGTTTACCAGACACCCAAATATATCCCCCTGGACACTCAAATTGTGTTGCGCCGAGCACACCAATGTGTTTTCAAGACACCCAAATGAGCCACTGCAGTAGCACTCAAAATTGCCCCAACTGACAATTGGGCAAATTCAGTCGACATTGGATCTTGCCAACCCAAACAAATGAAGCGGCCATATCCGTGAAATTCCCAATAGTACGTACCTTTTCCTCGATTCCCTCTTCACTTTCCAAATCTGTGCGTTGAGTTACTAACCGTGACTTGCCCAATTCAACTCCACCTTGAGTAGCTTCCTGCTCCACCTGTGTGTCAACCACTCCACATGATGCCATGCAACATGCTTCCTTCAGATGTGTCTCTACCATACTCTATGTACGATGCTTGACACCCAAACCAAAAAACGTAGAACCTTGGAGGACGTACAAGGAACCTTGTTTTATCCCTTTCAGAATTACATTTGAACCCTTGCAGACATTTACTGCTCCACCTTTACCTTTGAAACTGTATCCCATCTTGTCTAGCCGACTAAGCGATATTAGATTCTTCGTTACTTCAGGAAAATGCCTAACCTTGTTCAATGTACAAACTTACCACCCAAAGTTCGCACTCTAATGGAACCCATGCCAACTACCTTGCAGACAGAACCATTAGCAATATAAATATCACCCCCATCCGTCTCCTCGTACGTTGCAAACCATTCCCTGCGAGAACACATGTGATAAGAAGCCCCAGAATCAAGAATCCATTTATCTTTCATACCTTTGTCTTCTTCGGTTACTAGACCAAAGTCCTCCCCATCGTCTTCTGCCATAGCCGCAGTAGACCCAGATTGCTCGCTCTTATTCAACTTGGGACATTCACGTTTCCAATGCCCCAATTCCTTGCAGTAAGCACAGACATCTCTAAGTCTTGGACCCCTTTTAGAAAAATCCTTGTTTCTCCTACCTCGCCCCTATTGCCCTCGGCAACAATACCAGAAACTGTGTCTTTAGCAACGAAATTACCAGCGGCGGAATCATTTCGTTGCTATATAGCGACGGAAATTATGCTATAGCGACGGAATAAATTTGGCGTCAATTTTACCGACGAAATTAAATTCCGTCGCTGAGTTCCGTCGCTAAAAACGAATATTCGTCGAATATTCGTTTCATTACCGCCACTAAATTGGCGCATAAATTACCGACGGAATATTCCGTAGCTAATTCTTTCTCAGCGGCGGAATTATTCCGTCGGTGGAAATTAATTTTTTTTTAAATAAACCAGCGACGGAATATTTCCGTTGGTGATATATTAATTTTGTTTTTTTATTTTTTTTAATTAATCAGCGACGAAAATATTCCGTCGGTGATTACAACATTTAATTTTTTATTTTTTTTTAATTAATCAGTGACGGAATTATTCCGTCGATGGAAATTATATATTTTTTAATTTTTTTTGAAATAAACCAGCGACGGAATATTTTCGTCGGTGATATATTAATTTTGTTTTTTATTTTTTTAATTAATCAGCGACGGAAATATTCCTTCGATGATTATAACATTTAGTTTTAATTATTTTTTAATAAAACAGCGACGGAATAATTCCGTCGGTGGAAATTAAATATTTTTTAATTTTTTTTTAAATAAATCAGCGACAGAATATTTCCGTCGGTGATATATTGATTTTTTTTTATTTTTTTTAATTAACCAGCGACGAAAATATTCCGTCGGTGATTATAACATTTGATTTTTAATTATTTTTAATTAAACAGCGACGGATATATTCCGTCAGTGATTATAACATTTAATTTTTAATTATTTTTAGAACTAATTAACAAAATAACTAACTGAAAATGTTATCAAATTATCTGGAATTTCAAAAACTAACTGAAATTTTTGAAAAACTAACTGAAAACGTTAAAAAAACTAACTGAAAATGTTAAAAAACTAACTGAAAACGTTAAAAACTGACTGAAATTCTAAAAATCTAACTGAAAATGTTAAAAAAGTGGCTAAAATTCTAAAAAAACTAACTGAAAACGTTAAAAAGCTGACTGAAATTCTAAAAAATTAACTGAAAACGTTAAGAAACTGACTGGAATTTCAAACGGTTATAACCGGTTAAATAACCGACTGTTAAGGGTATAAAGTATATGATTTAGGGTTAGGGGTTGGGGTATAAGTATATGATATTTGAAATTTTGGGTTTAGGGGTTAGAGTTTAGGGTTTAGGGGTATAAGTATATGATTAAGGGTTTAGGGGTTAGGGTATAAGTATATGAGATTTGAGATTTAGGGTTTAGGGTTTAGGCTTAGGGTTAGAGTTTAGGGTTTAGGGATATAAGTATATGATTAAGGGTTTAGGGGTTGGGTATAAGTATATGAGATTTGAGATTTAGGGTTTAGGGTATAAGTATATGAGATTTGAGATTTAGGGTTTAGGATTTAGGCTTAGGGTTAGAGTTTAGAGGTTAGGGGTATAAGTATATGATTAAGGGTTTAGGGGTTGGGATATAAATATATGAGATTTGAGATTTAGGATTTAGGGTTTAGGGTTTAGGGGTTAGGGTTAGAGTTTAGGGTTTAGGGGTATAAGTATATGATTTAGGGTTTAGGGGTTGGGGTATAAGTATATGAGATTAAATGTTTAGGGGTTGGGGTATAAGTATATGATTAAATATTTTCACGCCCGATACTCGGTATGCTTCGAGGATCGACACTCTGGAGGCTGAGGTGGCTGAGGAGAGACGCGTGGCTGCAGAGGCTAGGGCACAACTTTTGTAGGCTTTGGAGGCTCAGACGCAGCGTCAGGCGGGGAATGATCGGAAATTTGCGATGTTGATGGCCCAGATGCAGAATCTGCAGCAGCAGGGTAATAATTTCCAGCCTCCCCAATCCCCCCGAGTTGATTTCATACTATTTTATATTTTTTTGTAATAAAAATATTAAATAATTATAACAGTAATAGTAATTAGTAATAAAATAATATTATCTCATAATAATAATTGAAAAAAATAAAAATATTAAATAATTATAACAGTAATAGTAATTAGTAATAAAATAAGTAAATACTCCCTCCGTCCACTTAGTAGGTTCACACTTACTGTTTACACGTTAATTAAGGAGGGAGTATTATATTGAAAGTGTTGTGAGTGTGAAAATAAAATAGGAGAGAGAATGAGTGGAGGGAATAGTAAATTATAATGGTGTTGTGAGTATTAAAATAATGTAGGAGAGAGAATGAGTGGAGAGAATAGTGATTTAAGGTTTCCTTTTTAGGAAAGAAACAAAGTGTGAACCATATAAATGGACGCACAAAATAGAAAGTGTGAACCATGTAAGTGGACGGAGGGAGTATCTAGAAAAAGTAAATATCTAGAAAAAGTACCATATACCCTATACCCTATACTCTATACCCTATATACTATACCCTATGCCCTATACCCTATACCCTATACTCTATACCCTATATACTATACCCTATACCTATACCCTATACCCTATATCATATACCCTATATACTATACCCTATACCCTATATCCTATACCATATACCCTATATCCTATACCTTATACCCTATATACTATACCCTATATACTATATCCTATACCCTATATACTATACCCTATACCCTATACCATATACCCTATACCCTATATCATATACCGTAGGGTAGGGTATATGGTATAATGTATAGGGTATAGGGTATAGGGTATAGTATATAGGGTATAGGGTATAGTATATAGGGTATAGAGTATAGGATATAGGGTATATGGTATAGGATATAGGGTATATGATATAGTATATAGGGTATAAGGTATAGGGTATAGAGTATAGAGTATAGGGTATAGAGTATAGGGTATATGGTATATGGTATAGGGTATATGGTATAGTATATAGGGTATAGGGTATAGTATATAGGGTATAAGGTATAGGATATAGGGTATAGGGTATATGGTATAGTATATAGAGTATAGTGTATAGTGTATAGGGTATAGGGTATATGATATAGGTTATAGGGTATAGGGTATATGGTATAGAGTATAGGGTATAAGGTATAGGGTATATGGTATAGTATATAGGGTATTTGGTATAGGGTATATGGTATAGAGTATAGGGTATAGAGTATAGGGTATAAAATATAGGGTATAGGGTATAGGATATAATATATAGGGTATAGGGTATAGTATATACGGTATATGGTATAGGATATAGGGTATAGGGTATAGTATATAAGGTATAGGGTATAAGGTATAGGGTATAGTGTATAGGATATAGTGTATAGGGTATAGTGTATAGTGTATAGGGTATAGGTGTAAGTGCTCCAATTTGAGTTGGTAGCTTTTTCGTTAGGAAGTTAACGAAAGTTTTAACATTTCTAACATTTCTAACAAACCCTAACCTTTCTAACAAAGCAAGGGTAAAGTGGGCATTGCCATTTAAAGATAAACAAGGAAAGGAATCCTAAAAAGCAAAAGAAATGGAAAAAACCCGAATTGGTAAGTTGAAAAACAGTTTCAGTTTGAATTTTAAAAAGATTATTCCTCCTCGTCCAAAAGCCGGCCTTTGTAGCAGATGAACAGTGCACGCCGACGAACATATCCGCGCGGACATCTTTGTAAATTTCAGAGGATTATAAATTGAACCCTCCTCTCTCAGTTTACATAACACAATTTGATCACAGCAACGAAACTCTGGCGAAATATAGAGAGAAAACAGTGGGAATCCATAGATTGCCACCATTTTCTCTCCAATCTTTCCCAAATCTCACTCACTCACAAACACTTCAAATCACTCTCATACATACTCTCATACATACACCAATCCAAGCTCAAATCACCCTATAGGAGGAGGATTAGAGAGAAAACATAGAGGACTTCATTGTTATCTACTTGTTTTCTCTTTAACCAACTCAAATCATCAACCCTAAACACCCTCAAACACTCTCATATTCAAGCCTTAAACACTCTCACATTCAAGCCTTCAAACACAAAACACAAGGAAGATAGGTATAACCTCCCTCTCCTTACCCTAAAATTCATCCATGCATGCATTTTCAAGCTACAAAATGTAGTTTATTCATCTTCTTGCTTTAGATCCAAGAAGATCACCATGGAAGTTCATCTCCATGGATGATCTTCTACAAGGATCTACATTATTTTCAAAGTGTTCTTACTTTCTTGCAAAGAAAACACATTTTCAAAACCCTAAAAATCATTTTCATACATCAAATCTCATTTTCAAAGGATAAAATTCCCCTTCCCAAGCAAATGAAGTGCTTAGTCCTAATGTACCCCAAGGATGGTTTGATATAGTTGATTCACCACTAAAATGTCAAGTGATCACTAATCAAAACCTAGGGAAATGGGGACAAGCATGGATGCAAAACCCCTTTTAAAATCATATTTTCTTTCTTGAGAAGTTGCTGTCCAGTAGCAATTTTCTAAGACCCCAGTCCATGGTCTAATTTTTGTACACAGATAAACTTAGAATTTGGTGTTGACTACAAAATACTTTTTGTAGCCAACATCCAGATCTTTCCATAAATATTTTTACTTTATTTTTTGTGTGAGTAAAACTCCTTTTTTCAAATTTTCTTTTAAAGGTCAGTTCATCAGTCTCTGGAAATCCAGATTTCAGATCTGAGATTTCCAGAAGGTTTTGACCCCTCAAATCATCTCCAAAATGAAAAGTTCTTTTATAGAAACCTTTTTTAAGGTGTTTTGAACATTTTTCATTCCCGGACTTTTCCCAGATTCTGGAGTTTTCAAGCCCTAAAGTCCATTTCAAAGTCAAGGGTCAACTGCTTTTTTCATTCTGGCAGAAATGGTTTTCAACTTCCAAAAATCTTTTGAGTTCCAAATCTCAACCCAAAAATCACCCAAAAATCATGGGATCAGTTTAAAGCCTTAAAAAGAGTTCCCAATTTTTACTTACCTCAGTTTCAACTTATTTTGGCCAAAACAGACACACACACACACACAACAAAGGATTTTGAATGTTTGGAAGACTCGTTTTTACGAGGCGTTCCGGGTGCACACTAACGTCCTTCCCGACGCGTAACATGACCTCCGAACCTAAATCTCTTGATCTCGGGCTTTTTCAAAGTTTTGGCCCTTAAAATAAAAATGGCGTGGCGACTCCGTTTTGATTTTTTCAAAAAAAATGGGAAAATTTTCGGGTACATCATCACAGTGGCGACTCCGCTGGGGACATAAGCTTTTTCTAAAAAAAAAATGATATTTGGTATATTGGTGGAAACCATTAAACTTCCCGTTATCGCCTCCTAACACGAGTCGGGGATAAATTGTGGTCTAACAATCCCACGTACCGGTATCATTATTTTCAAAAAAAAAAAAAGCTTTTGAGGGTCAAGCTTCCGTCTCAACATTTGAAAATCCTTTGCTTTGTGTGTGTTGATTTTTGCACAGTTTTCGTGTTTGTTTTTGGCCGCCTCGGAAAAGTCAAAATTTTGACTGTCGGAATAATGTCCCTAACTGTCGGAATTTTTGTGCTTATGTGCTTATGTGTTCATAAAATTTTCAAAAAAAAATTTCAAAAAAAAAATCAAAATCATGCATCATGCCTTTTTAAGACACATAAAAAATTTCTATTTTTCTCGTAAAAGAAGATAGATCGCTTGCACACTACGCGCACGTGACCTTACACCGCACACTACGTCCCTAACCCGGGAAATCCTTGTCGCGGTCCGTTTGGTCTTATTACGCCTCTCGGATGAGCACAGGACTACCCAAACATCCCATGGAGCCTCGTGGCCGACTCATTACGCACTTGTCCGTGACACACTTTGTCCGAGACCCGGTTGGTTTTTAGTCCGGGTCTGTGTCATGCCCCGTCTCGTGTATAGACCTTTCCTTTCAAGCCTTTGTCGGCATACCGACTCAATATCTTTCGGGACCCTAATCGCCGAAGTTCTCGCCGGTTTTCCGCCGCAGACTTTGACCAAGATATTGACCGGCGCCTTGACTTCGGCTCGACCGGCACAAATTATACATCGACTCCCAAAGATTGACACCGAGTCATCAAGGATTAATGATTATTCCATGCCTAATTACGGCTTAACCGACGACAAGTCAAGATCAATTGTGGACGCTTATCGCCCAAATCATGCCGACTTTTCGTCGAGCCCCTGACATGATCTTGACTTTTGACGTCGCCTTGTCCGTAATTTACATCGAATGCTCGTTAAGACTCGATTACCCGCCGTACTTTTAGGATCGTTTTTCTTTCGGTCGGTGGGACCCGCTTGCCCTATAGGACCTCGCCCGGGCCGTCCACCCCGGGAGGTCGAAATACAGTGGAATACGAGGGGCTTATAGACGTAGTGACGGGGCCCACCGATCCAGAATCAGAGTAGTTCGCGAAAAAGAAGAGCAATCTTTTCCAACCGATTAGGTTAATAAAACATGTTTTAAGTAAACAAGAACAAATAACCGCATGCCGCATGAGCCCTAAGCCCAAACACCAACCTCGTTTCGCTTTCCCGAGTCCGAACCACACCCTTTTGTGCCTTCCACAAGAAGCAAAGTTTGGATCGAGACCCCGGGTCATCGTTTGTTCAGCTCGTCATTCCGAAGTCGATACTTCATCGGTTTCCTCCTTCGCTTCAGCTCAAAGTTTCGTAATGACCAACTCAGAGGAGAACGGTGGGGGACGTACAACTCCACACCCCGAAAATCCGCAAAATGCCGAACAAAGGGAATCGTATGTTGGAATGTATAAGACAAAATCAAGAGGCTCAGATCGCCGCTATTGGAAAGTATCGTAACCTGTGGGCTAGCAATTGTTCACCACCCTAATGGAACCTTTACGTTGATGCGAAGATTGGAGCTAATTACCCTCCCGGCATGCCAACTACCATCAAATGCCCCGTCCCTTTCGTGTGGAACTACTAATGGGCCAAGCATCCCCAAGCCTATCACTCACCCGCCTCTCGGCCTCATCGTATCGATCTTGGTCAACTTCCCCAAGCACCTCCGCCACCTGGGGTTTCACCGCTTGGAATGGGCCGCCGCTACTCCAAAACCTCGCCCGGCCCGGTCATCAATCTGGAATTGGTCGCTCAAGACATCTCGCCCTATCGCTCGATACTCCTCGACAGCCCGATCTAGGTCAACCCGCCCTGGTGCCTCTCAGTCTCACCACCAGATTGAGTCGTTGGCTTTCGCCCGCAGCCTTGGAAGGGCCGCTTACTACTTCACAACATCACCCGTTCGGGTCATCGCCTTGGAAGGGGTCAGTTACTACTTCACCGCATCGCTCCGGCTCGGGTCACCATCTCGGAATGGGACGCTTCGTTTCTCGTGCTCCATGGTTCGAGGGGGCCGCCTTGCTTCCTCCAATTCTCAAAGCACACCGGCCCCTATGATACCGCAAGATCACGTGGGCCACTGTGCTTTTATCACCACTTCATCGCTCTACCCCCGCCCTCCGGTTGGGAAGTCCGACAAGGTCAAATGCTCCTCATCAAATTCTCCACCCGGCCGTTACGCAAGCCGCTCCGCTCATCAAGTACAAGATACACATTTCCCTTGCAGCCATGTTCCTCAGCGGTCAAGACACATTCAATCCTACCGTTACGATGCCTCAAACCTCATGTTTTCAAAGCAGCCTTTCCGGATCCGCACTCACCGCTCCCCGGTATCCACCCATTACGAGCCATATATCTTCATCTTCGGCAGAATCGCTGTGCCTTATGAGGAAGATTACGGTCACGCTTTTAATGCTCAGACTGTCATTCCTCCCACCAGAGTACTTCCTACTGTGGTTTCGTTTGCTAATGCCAATCTTGTGGCAGGGTCATGCAATCCTAATGTTCCTATTGACTCGCCCAATGGATTATTGGTAGAACAAATTAAGAAGGTACAAGAAAAGCCTAGCAACGAGAGTATCGACGATCGCTCGACTCGGGCCATCTCACCATATCAATCTTGTGTATCTGACACGAATGAAGTTTACAAAAGGTTGAATCTCGACGATTACATTGATGATTACATCAAAAGGGTTCGTGCACGGGAAAAGACTCCGAGTCTGAACATGTCTCGCCGCTATAAACCTTACCCTTCCAACACGGCTCCGACATCCGGTAAAGGAAAGAAGGCATTGTGTACAATTGACGGCCCCCAAAAGCAACCAAGAAATGGTGGTCCTTTAAGGCAACGAGAACGTTTTGATGATCATAGGATGCCCATGGGCTTAATTTTCAAGGGCTTAGTAAGGGTAGGCCTTTTGGAGCCTCTCAAGGACTACCATCCAAGGAGCTCAAATGCACCTCTCGACATGAGTAAGCACTGCGCTTTCCATGATCATTATGGCCACACGACCGACAACCGCATAGTCTTGAAGAGAGCGGTTCAAAGGTTAATCGAAACGGGCAAGCTTCGAGCGCCCCAATGGACCAAAACCGGCAAACCCCGTTCGTAATGGTGACCAAGTCAATGACCAAATCTCGAATCCCGAGGATTTGGGTGTTCCTTAAGCAAAGTTTTAAATAGCTTGCTAGAGCAGTGGTCTCCTCGAACCCACGAGAAACTATCGCCCCAAGGATCCCAAAATCCCTTTTGACACCACTAAGCATTGTGCTTTCCATCAGCACTCACGGTCATACGACCGACAACCGTACATGCCTTGAGAAAGGCGATTCGTGGATTAATTAAGAAGGGCAAACTCGAGCGCCTCGCTGATCTCAACCCCGCCAATGATCATTTCCCAAACAACGCGAATGTAAACATGATTGAATTTTATGATTCAAACTCGTGAATTCAATGTACTCGACAAGCCGATGATTTAGTCGCAACAAATGTCGAGAATGGATGGTTTGACCGCAACAAGCATGTGGCCATGGCAAAGCCGGATTTGGTGAAATGCTTTGAACTCTCGCCTCCGATAAGTTCACGATCGACGCCAAGGTTAAATGGGATGATAATGATCTCGATGGCAGATTTGGCGTAAAGTGCGTAAGTGATACAAGAAATCCGATGATTAGGAAGGAAGAGTTAGTCCCGGCTTTGGAAAACGCCCATAAGATTCATGAAGAACAAATTCGACCCCGCTCATCAATGCTCTCCGCCGCCATGGAGTTCAGTGTAATGCTGAGGCGAATGGTTCCTCGGTCATGGTCGAAGATGAGACTTCGTAAATGCTGATTTCAGGCCCCTTCATCCTATAACTCTCCATCCCACGGCCAACACCTCCTCCATCCACATATGATCCCTTGCCAAGGACAATTCCTCTTCACTCTTTCCAAAGACTCGTGCCATTAGGGCTCCATCGCCCTCGCCCTCGTAACGAGTTGGGCTCCATCACACCTGCTCCTCAATTTCGCAATACCGCCAGCTTTATGCTCCAGCCTTCACATAATCGCTTTGAGCTATGTGGCTATGTTCAAGCCTCTACACCCACTCCGAATGCGATCATGAGTTGCTAAAAGAAAATCCGGATGCCACAAGTTTTCCGTTGTCATCTACCGGACTTAGTGAATTCACCCGTCGCCACCCGCCCGCGGCCCGTGTTTCCCTCTCGCCGATAAGAGTCTTGTTGCGAGTTCCAAGAACTCGAATGTTCCCGTTGATCCCCATGTGGCAATATTGATAGAGCAAGTGAAACAAATGCAGGAGAAGCTTGATCTTATGATAAGTACTAGCACTCCTTTGACCCAAGATGTCGAACTGTGCAAAGAAATGATTCGTCGCGCAAAATTCAAGTGCCCGAAGTGAGAGAATCCGATAGGACAACCCGCCCTGCAGCACACTTGTCTAATGCCGCTTCCAAGCTTGAGAAAGGCCCGAAGACACACCGCCTAGTATCACCCCTTTCACTAAAAACAACCAGCGCATCGCCGAATCCTCCCAAACAGAGCCCAATACCCCTCAAGGTCCTCTCAGTTCACTTCCTTCCATCAATATGCTCGCCGACAAAGTTCGTCCCCGTGACTTTTCCGACCCGTTTCTTTGGACAACTTGTGCTCGCCCCACCGCTCCATGGCCTCAAACTCCTCCACTCCCACCAGCATTACGGGCACGTAATCGATCACCGCCTGGTCCGCAGTAATGGAATCGAAGTTACCGTAAAGATGGAAAGCTCAAGCGTCTTGGCGCCCAACAACAAAGAGTAGCTAGACTAGGGGCTACCCATCCTTTAATATTAAAACAATTTTTTAGTCAACCTTCGTAGGTTCTAGTACTTTCTTCGTTCAATCAAGTCCTCCTTGGACATTGTAGTTAATCTTAAGTTTTCTATAAAAGAGTCTTTTTCTTTTCTCGCTAGTCTTGAGACATTATTTGCACACCTACATTACATTTAATGAAATGGTTTTATTTTAAATGATCACTCGCATCGCTTCAACAAATAATCTCTCGGAAATGATTAAGATTTTAATTAATTGGTGCGAGAAAGTCAACTAATGCCCTCCCTATACACTTTCCTCACCTCACAAAGGCCTCCATCAAGCCATACACTTTCCAAAACATATCCCCATCATCACCTTGATCAAGTCAACGAAGGCGGCAACATCAAGGGACAACAAAAGGTCACTCAAAGATCGGGAGATCGACCCCATATCGAAAAACAGGGGCTTGCCTCCGCCCCATGCATCAAGAAAGTTCAAGTAGAAGCTTGCCTTCGTCCTCAAGTGCTCAAAAAAAACAAAAGCTTCAAAAAAAAAAAAACAAAAGCTTCAAAAAAAAAAACAAAAGCTTCAAAAAAAAAAACAAAAGCTTCAAAAAAAATACAAAAGCTTCAAAAAAAAACAAAAGCTTCAAAAAAAAACAAAAGCTTCAAAAAAAAAAGCTTCAAAAAAAAAAATGAGGCCAAGGACCTAGCACCGCCGATCAGAAGGTTTGACATATGGGCAAAATTAAAGCCCGAAGAACGGAAGTTGTCGACAACAAGGGAGCAAGCTTAAAGCAACGGCAAAACATATCATAAGCCCTTAAGCTGCATCCAAAATCTTTCTCCCCCGATGAAGGACGACGATCAAGAAGCAACGGAATCGCTCAAAATGACTTGTCAAGGAATCACCTCAAGGCCCGCACCTTATCATCCAAACTTCCTATCCGAGCCTTTTCACCAAAAGTACCACAAATGTTCATACCCCTTTTCTAAAGCCAAACACAGCTTCGTACCCGAACTACGGCGACTCCGAGCTCCTCACAATGAGGGGAACGTAGGCAACCGTAAATGGTCCTGGCCATAAACACATTCAAATCCCGTAAAATCCGGCCTCACCAATAGCCTCTCCTATACACGATCCTCTTCACCATTCGCCAACTTCGACTCTTGGTATCGCTGACTTTCTCCTCATGATTAATCAAAATGTTTGTTCATATCGAGATTAGGGGTTGAATAACCCGAACATTAATAAAGGGTTTTAAGCAATCTTGTGATCATTTTGAATAAAACATATTTTCGATGTCTCGACAAGTCTTCTTTTTCTACATTATAGGAAAAATAGAGCTAAACACTAATTTTCTCGTCGCCAGGGGCTTCCATACACTTTTACAAACCTTTCTAAACTTATGCTCTCTCAAAAGAGTCAAACCCAAAGCGAGTTCTTTTGTGCCTTCACAAATGAGGCCATCAAATAATACAAATCGGGATTCATCCCCACTTTTCGAAAAAATATATGCCCCCGCAGTATACATTCCTAAAATTGTCTTGCTTTTACATTTTCTTCCTATTGACTAATTGAATAAAGAAAATAATAAAGTAAATATGGAAGGATGGGTTGCCTCTTTTGCTACATGATAATTCAAGAACGCTGGTTCTTCACTCGCTACAAGATGGGTTGGGTCTCTGTTCGCATCGCCTACAAGTGCCTACCAGTTGAAGCCTCTCTAATTGTGTCGATTCACAAATATGAGACCGAGGCTTTGCCAAGTTACTTCTTCCAAATCAAGACTTCGCAAATACATCTCTTCGCACCAAGGCTCCACCAAGCAAGATGAGATTTGATCGCCATGTTGGTCATGGGCTAGTCAAGTGCAGCTTCTTGATGTCCAAGGACGAGGACGGAATTTTAACCAAGACCGTAAATTCATCATATTTCTATGGCTAATATTGGAACCCGAGTCCATAAAACTCCTTGTGCCAATCGTAATGAGGTTTCGATGTTCATCCTTGGAAGATGTCGAATTTTGGTTTGACGATTGCCCTCAACCCCGATGGAACTTTCACGGTAGAAGAGGAAAAGGATCCCCATCCCTATCTTGGCCGTACGTACTACCACCACCTTCCTCACACTCTTCTCAACTTGCGACCGCCCATCCTTTCAAATTTCTCGGTCCGATATACATTCACAGCTCACCTGGGACACTGCTTGGGGAAACAAATTGACTTCACCCGATTTGGGCCGCATGGTATGCCTCAAAGCAATGGGGTCAGCGGTATGTCACAACAGCTTTGGTATGCCTCAGCCAGCTGGGCATGCATCGCCAGGAGCTTCTCGCTTACATCGCTTGAAATGCCTTGACAAAGAACTCCAGCTTCAAGATGTCCAATCCCCGCACCGCACAAGCCTCACAAGATTCCTTCATGACCGTCTCAACAGACAAAGAAACCCCAAATACGTACTCACTGGACCCATGCAGCCTAACGTAACCGATCGGGCCACAGCCTCGCCGGGGGCAAAATCGGTACGGAATGTCTCCTCATGGTTGGGGATACCTCGAATGCCACAAAGATTGGAATCCCACCTCGCTTTGGAACCAATCTATCGTGGCCTTCGCAAAGAACAGCTTGGAATGCTTCCACAGCCTGTCCAGTGGCAACAAATAAGCCCTTCCTCAGATGATGCTAGCTCGCCCGCTCCTCACACAAACTTTCACAAATCCATTCCTCACTGTGCTTCGATGGGTTACCAAGCCTCCATCCCAGCCATCAGAATCACCAGACCGCAGCACCCCCCGGTCATGCACCTTCGCCTATGCACTTCAACAATCGTGACAACAGCCCGCACTTAAGCCTACTTATGGGCCTCACTCCGGAAATTCGAGTTACCCAGCCTACATCAAGATCGCCTTTGCCCTCTTTGCCGGTTGAAAATCAACAACAAGCCGCAAGGTTCTATCCCTTCGCCCAGTGGTCCTACTCAAGCTCCCCGGTGATTCGGGCCAAGGACAGATTTCACCTATGTCCCCGCATCGGCCGTTCCTCCACCTCGTATGCCGCCGTGGTAGCTCCTCTCTAGCTCGCCGCCGGTTTGAATGCCATGGTTCCACCACAAGACCCTCATTTGGCTTGATTCGTGGAACGACACAAGGAAATGAAAGCACAGATTGCCGAATTGACCGCTAAGAAGTCCGCTTCCGACCAACGAACCCGACTCCTTTGTTCCCCACAAATTCGTGATGCCTAATTTGGATCTCTTTGATGGCACCGCATGCCCGAAAACCCATCTCGGACACGTATACCTTGGCAATGAAGGTCAAAAGGGGCGCCAATCAGCCAGCATGGCCGACTATTTCGCCTCTTTGAAGTCCAAAGGCTCTAAAATGGTTCTTCCGCTTAAAATCCGAGGCCGTGGCTACATGGGACCGTACTACTAGCCAACTTGGAGTGGGAAGCAAATAGATTTGACTCGCAGACAACAATGCAAATGGCCCCGACGAGAACATCGTGGACTTTACAAGCAAGATGGCAACTCCTCCTTTTGAAGAGGAACAACTAGACATCTTTCGCTCACGCCCGAAACCACATCTCGAGGATCTCACTTAGCAATTTCCCTATCCGGATCTACGGGCAATGATCAATTCCGGCTAAATTTGAGAGGGCTTACAATCGCCAGCCGAGTTGTCGCACTCCGCTTACGGATACCGGGTTTCTTCCACCTCCAACACGACTCCCGAAAAGGGCAAAGGTGAGAACCGATCGAAAAGGGGACCCCAAGGACCCAATACAATCAACAATCCATTCACTAAAAAAAAAAGTAGGGTGAATATGATTGAAGCCACGAACAAGCCAAGTGCCACTATGGCTAACAGCTCCCATATGGAAGACACTCTTCGAAGAGAGGATTCTAGTTTCATAGCTCGGTATCAAAGATGGGTTTCTCCCTTCATGACAACTTCACTCAAGGCTCTCACGTTGATCGATTGGCTCGGTACTTCATCGCATGTCGGGCCAAACCTTTAACTCGGACCTCTCGTAGTGACGCTTTGTCAAACTCCGGGGCTTCATCAAATCATTCGTAGAAAGATTCCGTGGTTTTCGCCATGTCTTTTCCATGGAATGGGGCTTTATCAAGTCACACCTATCTTCGTAAGAAAGGTCTCGGTCACCTCAACAACCTGTCTTGGAGTTTCACTTTAGAACTTGGCATATGGCAACTCCCCGCATCATCAAAAGTTGAGAATTGGGAATCTCCTCATATCGCATTTCGTCAAATCACAACTAACCCAAGCAAAAGAGGGTTCATTCATGTCAACATGCTTTGATTCTAGAGCCCGTCGTCGTCGCCTTCAAATGTCCGAGACTCGAAAAGAAATTTCAATCGAGACCCGGGTTCAAATCCAACTTCATCCCAAGATCAAAATTGACCTCATCAATAACATGCAATTCAGTCCGCGACTAAAGGATATCACCCCACCAAACTCAAAGCTTGTCCCAAACAAATAACAACACATATATCCCCTCTCATCACCATGCATCCCCACAAAAATCTCCCTGTGGCTCATGTAGCATGCACAAAACTTGAATCAATAGGAAAAATCCTAAGTGATTGAAAATCATAAATCGTAATTTCCCTGCCAAAAGCTTAGGCCAAGTGCATCTTCGAAAGCAAATAAACGCATCATCTCATAATCATTTTTGGTTCTATGCATGCATCCGCCATCATGAATGCCATATATGCATCCTCCTCTTCACTAACAAATGCAGGAATTCAAACGTAATCCCCTTTTTCGGCAAGGATGATCTTCACCAAAGACGACCTCAAATGGATGAAAACAGTCCCCAACATCCACAAACATATGAAGACCACCTCCGCTGTCTACAAATCGGTCCGTGACGCCAAGCTCTCCAATACACCCGGCCGTGGACGCCAAGTTCTCCAATACAATTCGGCCGAGACGCCAAGTTCTCCAATACAACGGCCAGACGCCAAGTTCTCCAATACAATCCGGCCGAGACGCCAAGTTCTCCAATACAATCCGGCCGAGACGCCAAGCTCTCCAATACAATCGTCAAGGACGCCAAGGCCGTGACGCCAAGTTCTCCAATACATCCGGTCGAGACGCCAAGCTCTCCAATACAATCGGCCGTGGACGCCAAGTTCTCCAATACAATTCGGCCGTAGACGCCAAGTTCTCCAATACAATCGGCCGAGACGCCAAGTTCTCCAATACAATCCGACGCCAAGGACGCCAAGTCAAATCGGTCAAGGACGCCAAGCTTCCAATACAAATCCGGTCGGACGCCAAGCTCTCCAATACAAGACGGCCTGAGACGCCAAGTTCTCAAAATGCAAATCGGTCAAAGATACCAAGGTCTCAAATACGCACGGCCGAGACGCCAAGTTCTCCAATACAAATCGGCCGAGACGCCAAGTTCTCCAATACAAATCGGCCGTGGACGCCAAGTTCTCAAATACAAATCGGTCGTGACGCCAAGTTCTCAAATACAATGCGATTAGAGACACCAAGTTCTCAAAAGCAAGAAGTCCCAATGTGAAGACAAGCTCAAAACCTCTACAAGTTTGACGATCACCAAAGAAGATGCGCACTCAACCAAACTCCTCCTTCAGGTCAAAATGCCTCCAAAGACAAAGAAATCGTCGCCAGAAACCGTCCCACGAACGGCAACCTAACAACTCTTCATCAACATCGCCCGTAGCCTCGCCTACTGTGTAAGCACAAAGACATGTATGAAAGCATATCTTAATCAACTACTTTTCTAAAAGAACATTATCATCAAATCTTAGGGCGACTTCCCAAAAAATAGTCAAACCTCAAATACCGTCAAACCATCAAAGACCATCCTCACTATTTTCGAACTACGACCGGCTTGATTCCCTCTTAAGGATACGTAGGTAGCCTATCATTAGGTCCAGCCACTCGACCAAAGACGGTCATCCTTTCCTTCGGCAGCA
Organism: Adenophora triphylla var. japonica; assembly: GCA_022495995.1. NCBI lineage: Eukaryota > Viridiplantae > Streptophyta > Magnoliopsida > Asterales > Campanulaceae > Adenophora > Adenophora triphylla. The sequence continues at coordinate 17,902 of JAFEMH010002121.1, read as the reverse complement.
GACGTAAAACCGATTCCTTCAAATGAAGTCCACTAGAGGACCATCTATACCAAACCATCAAGGGAAATCATTTCAAATCAAGGTTTGAGGCACCTAAGACGCCATCATCAAGGTTCGAGGCACCTAAGACGCCATCATCAAGGTTCGAGGCACCTAAGACGCCATCATCAAGGTTCGAGGCACCTAAGACGCCATCATCGAGGTTCGAGGCACCTAAGACGCCATCATCGAGGTTCGAGGAACCTAAGACGCCATCATTAAGGTTCGAGGCACCTAGGGCGATCAAAATAGTTCCGAGGCACCTAAAATAGTATCACACACAACACGAGTGGGCGACTTCAAAATAGTCAAAGTAGGCGATTCCCAAAATAGTCAAACCATGTAGGCGACTTCCCAAAAATAGTCAAAACCATAGGGCGACTTCCCAAAATAGTCAAACCATAGGGCGACTTCCCAAAAATAGTCAAACCATAGGGCGACTTCCCAAAATAGTCAAACCATAGGGCGACTTCCCAAAAATAGTCAAAACCGTAGGGCGACTTCCCAAAATAGTCAAGTCATAGGGCGACTTCCCAAAAATAGTCAAACCATAGGGCGACTTCCCAAAAATAGTCAAAACCGTAGGGCGACTTCCCAAAATGGTCAAGTAATAGGGCGACTTCCCAAAAATAGTCAAACCATAGGGCGACTTCCCAAAAATAGTCAAAACCTTAGGGTGACTTCCCAAAAATAGTCGATCATAGGGCGACTTCCCAAAAATAGTCGACCATAGGGTGACTTCCCAAAAATAGTCAAATCTTAGGATGACTTTCCTAAAACAAGAGGGTCGACGACTAAAGATAGTCGAAAGACCCGAACTACGGCCGGCTTGATTCCTCTTAAGGATACGTAGGTAGCCTATCATTAGGTTCACCCACTGCACCAAAATGGTCATTCCTATCCCCAGCAGAGCGGATATACAACCCTAGCCATCGACCAAAGAGGGTCATTTCTTATCCCCACAGAGTTTCTTTCAAAGAATCGATCGTAGAACTCGCTCGCCAAAGTTGACATCCTAAAACAAATACTCTGTGGTCGACAACTAAAGATAGTCGAAAGACCCGAACTACGATCGGCTTGATTCCTCTTAAGGATACGTAGGTAGCCTATTAAATAGGTTCAGCCACTCGATCACTTGATCATCCCGCCAAAATATGGAGCCTCATTTTATCGACGACCCCGCTTCCTTCGAAAGCGCCGTCGCCGAGGGCTACTGTAAGTGCTCCAATTTGATTTGTTAGCATTTTCGTTAGAAAATTAACAAAAGTTATAACATTACTAACATTCCTAACATTCCTAACTTTTCTAACAAAGTAAGGGTAAAATGGGCATTGCCATTTAAAGTTAAACCAATAAAAGAATCTCAAAAAGCAAAAGAAATAAGAAAAATCCGAATTGGGCAAGTTGAAAAACATAAACTGCTGGATTTTTGAATTTTATTCTTCCTGTCCAAAGCCTGAAGCCGTAATTAATGAACAAAGGCACGCCGTCAATCATATCCGCGCGGACATGTTTGTCAATTTCAGAGGGCTATAAATTGAACCCTCCTCTCTCGCTTACACAACACAATTTGATCACAAAGAACGAAACTCAAGGCGAATATAGAGAGAAAAAGTGGGAATCCTTAGATTGCCACCATTTTCTCTCCAATCTTTCCCAAATCTCACTCACTCACAAACACTTCAAATCACTCTCATACATACTCTCATACATACACCAATCCAAGCTCAAATCACCCTATAGGAGGAGGATTAGAGAGAAAACATAGAGGACTTCATTGTTATCTACTTGTTTTCTCTTTAACCAACTCAAATCATCAACCCTAAACACCCTCAAACACTCTCATATTCAAGCCTTAAACACTCTCACATTCAAGCCTTCAAACACAAAACACAAGGAAGATAGGTATAACCTCCCTCTCCTTACCCTAAAATTCATCCATGCATGCATTTTCAAGCTACAAAATGTAGTTTATTCATCTTCTTGCTTTAGATCCAAGAAGATCACCATGGAAGACCATCTCCATGGATGATCTTCTACAAGGATCAACATTATTTTCAAAGTGTTCTTACTTTATTGCAAAGAAAACTCATTTTCAAAACCCTAAAAACCATTTTCATACATCAAATCTCATTTTCAAAGGATAAAATTCCCCTTTCCAAGCAAATGAAGTGCTTAGTCCTAATGTACCCCAAGGATGGTTTGATATAGTTGATTCACCACTAAAATGTCAAGTGATCACTAATCAAAACCTAGGGAAATGGGGACAAGCATGGATGCAAAACCCCATTTAAAATCATATTTTCTTTCTTGAGAAGTTGCTCTCCAGTAGCAATTTTCTCAGACCTTAGTCCATGGTCTAATTTTTTGGACATAGATAAACTTGGAATTGGGTGTTGACTACAAAATACTTTTTGTAGCCAAAATCCAGATCTTTCCATAAATATTTTTACTTTATTTTTTGTGTGAGTAAAACTCCTTTATTCAAATTTTCTTTTAAAGGTCAGTTCATCAGTCTCTGGAAATCCAGATTTCAGATCTGAGATTTCCAGAAGGTTTTGACCCCTCAAATAATCTCCAAAATGAAAAGTTCTTTTACAGAAACCTTTTTTAAGGTGTTTTGAACATTTTTCATTCCCGGACTTTTTCCATATTCTGGAGTTTTCAAGCCCTAAAGTCCATTTCAAAGTCAAGGGTCAACTGCCTTTTTCATTCTGGCAGAAATAGTTTTCAACTTCCAAAAATCTTTTGAGTTCCAAATCTCAAACCAAAAATTCTCCAAAAAATCATGGGATCAGTTTAAAGTCTTAAAAAGATATCCCAATTTTTACTTTTCTGAGTTTCAAGTTATTTTGGCCAAAACACACACACACACACACACACACATACAACAAAGGATTTCAAATGTTTGGAAGACTCGTTTACGAGGCACGCCGGTGCACACTAACGTCCTTCCCGACGCGTAACATGACCTCCGAACCTAAATCTCTGATCTCGGGCTTTTTCAAAGTTTTGGCCCTCAAAATAAAAATGGCGTGGCGACTCCGTTTCGTTGTTTTTTTCAAATAAAAATCGGGTACATCACACTAGCCTCAGTAACAATCTCCACCAGCTGGGAATCGACCAAGCCGTCCCTACACGTAAACAAACATCTCCGAAAAGAGAAAGAGCCGAAAGTTCCGCTATGAACATGAAAAGCATCATCATCAGAATCACGCTGAAGCGCCCCGGAAAAGAAGAGCAATCAACCCACTTGCGGTGAACCAACTCATAGCAAGTATCAAGGGGGATCCCTAACAATTCGCTCAAAGCCTCCGAATGATTCCTATGATACTTAGGAACAAAGCAATCTCGCTACCAAAGGCATATCCAAGATAATGGCGAATTCCTCCACGGTAGGCACCATCTCATTCAAAGAAAAATTGAAAAGATGAATAGAGGGATCCCAAAATCGAGCAAAGACTCCCGCAATAACTTCCAATCCGGTTGGAGGTTCTTCAAAGTGAAAAGAATTCTAAATCCGAATTCTGCGATAAACTTATTGCGAGACCGGTTGCGAAACGACCTTACAAAATCCCTTGATGCTTGCTTGAAAGATGCAATCACTTCAGAGGACAAAGAAAAATCATCAACAATCATGGACGTTGGGACAATCTCCTTGGAAGCCATGGATCACAGTGGTTGAAGAAGAAGACAAGAGTTTCACCCTAACAGATATCTCTAGAGTTTGAAAAGCTAGAATGAGTTATCCGGCCGGACTACAGTGGTGATTTTATAGGGAAAACCGTCAAAATCTCGTTCGAAAAGGAAGAGATTTCTCGCTCGGGTAGCGTGTCTCGTGCGAGACACCTTATCTCGCGCGAGATATACCCTACGGCAAAACAAAGAACAGCTCTACTCAAACAAGAATCTAGCCCCGACTTGACAAAGCAAGTCTCGAAAAACCTGCGTGTACAGTTCATAACATGCAATAAAACACCATACTCAGGCTCAAAATTGCGGCCTATCGGCCATTCCCATTCCCGAAAAGCACATGGAAAGTCGAGAAAGTTAATTAAACTAATTAGACCTAGGATTAGGTGCTAAAGAAAAAAAAACCATTGTTTTCAGTGCTACCTATGTGTTCCTAAGGTAATTCAGTAAAAGAAAGAGAAAAATTGTCCGGGCCCGCACGGCCAATATATACGTATAATCGATAAAGAAAAAGGGAGGGGATCACGCCATCAAGTCGCTCGAGCCGCCAAAGACCTCCGCCATCACCTCCACGGGGGCTACCATCCCTCCTCGACCTCTTGGCTCCGCAAGTAGGGGTCATCGCCGAGGCCACCGTTGAGGCCGCCGAAGAAGCTCGAACAGCCTCCTGGACAGTCCGACACCAAAGCCATCAACCCAGCCTATCTTGGTCGCTCCACGGTTGTAATCGGCCGCGGATATGGTGACTCGAAAATCAAGGAAAAGAAGATGCTCGATGGAGTCGGACATATACACTTATATGCACGAACAAGACAAATGTAAACATACCGAAGAGACATCACCGGGAGGCGGTAACCCTGAATCCGATCAGAGACGGGATGTGCCCCATCATTGGCATGCTCCCCATCATATACGTGTAGCTCAAAGGGCCGTAGTCCGGGGCAAAAGGCAGAGAACCGGTAGCCCGAGAGGAAGTGCTAGGGGTCAAGAACCCGAAGCGTAAGGCAGGTGGAGCCACGAGCATGTGATCGCCTATCCCCCACTGTGAGGGGACCCATCAACCGAGGCGTAAACTCCGCATAAGAAGCCCCGGGATGACACAAGCTGTCGCCACATCCCCTACCAGAAGACTAGCATAATCATCCTCTGGAATAGAGTGGGTGGGATACATCGTCCTCGGCGGATCCGCCGGCACCCTGTATGATAGTCTACCCCGGCCATGCTGTGGGAAGACCCGCTCACCAAGGTATATGGTGTCCCCCTCCAAAGATGCCATCATCCTCTGCATCCCGGTAGCATCCCAAGCTCGATGCACCTCCAGCTCCAATAGGGTCCAGGGATATAGGCCCAACCTCTCATACTCGAAGGTATCCAACATGGCCCGCGCCTCCACCACCGTCAAGGTCCAATCCTGGTCCTCCTCCTCATCAACGGTCCGGTTCGGGTGGCTCCACCTCCTGATATCCAGAAACAAAGGGGCCCGGCTCTCCAACTCAAACTTGTACAGCCCAAGAACAGCATAGCCCCATATCTGCACAAAGAAAACAGATCAAATTCAGTATGAAACACGCATGAGCATACGTACGTAAAATGTAAATGTAATCAAAGAGCATACCTCCTGTGCATAAGAATACCCCGACAGAGAGTCCTTGGTATTCCTACAAGCCTCATCCATGGCATGGTAGCAGTAGGCTAGCCCCGCTGAGCCCCAATCATAGCCGCTCACTTCATCCAGATCAACCAACAAGCGTAACAAAGAAAGACGGGCCGTAGAAGAATGGTTCACAAAAATAGTCTCAGAAAGGATATACAGTAGGGCACCCTCACCAACCGATCAATATTCACATTCGGCTTCTCCGAATAGTCCTCAATCCGACGGAGGGGTGTCAACTCAAGAAGATACCCTTAACCTTGTTAGGGGGAAACCAATCAACCGCCTCCACGCCGCCGGGACTCGCAGGCTTATAATTCGGAAACTTAGGCAGGGGATCGCCAATGAACTCTAACCCCGTGATAGCAAGAAAATCAGTCGGAGTCATAGTCGCTTCCCCGAAGCGCAAGTGAACGGTGTGGGTAGTGTCCCACCACCTCTCCCGAATAGCCTGGAGAACTTGGGGAGTCCGCCTTATCCCCCGAAGATTGTCAACAAAAGTCAACAAACCCGTTTGGGCCACCCTAGCTCGGACGCCGTCAAGATCCTTGATCTTGTCCCAAACCGCCTTAGCCATTTTCGGACTCCCACGACAGTTCTTAATTGGCTTGTACGACTGCAAAACAGAAGAAAAACAGAGAGGGCAACATTAGAAATCATTCCATGTCAAGAAATCAATGAAATAGAAGAAATTTTTCATTGAGACATTTCATCGAACACTTGGCGTGCGTACAAGAAAAGCTTGCCCAAGGATGTCAATCATAATCCGAATCAACCTCTCCTACAATCCATGATGTGTAGGAGGCTCATACGCACACAATGCAACAACAAGCATCCGAAGGAATGCACAAAATTAAAGCATGCAAGGGGAACCTAGCTCTAAGCACAAACATGAACAAAAGGCCATTGATGAAATTTGAATTAAAGGGAAAGGGGATTCAAATCAATGCAATACAAGAAACAAGAGGTGAAGATAGAGTTCTTACCAAGCCCTCCCGGACAGCGGTAGAGATGTGGGCGTGCCTATCGAATGTGAGATCATCGCGGGGATAATCCTTCCCTAGTAAATAACTCCCCAAGATAGGATTTATTTGTTCTTGAGCCATCGATTATGGAAGGAGGAGGGATCGAGAATGGATTAGGGGGAGAATCACCAATCAAATCCACGAAAAAATTGCAAAGAAAGCGACCTTGGCTTGAGCTAGGGAGGGAATTTTGGAAAAGATGTTTTCAAAATAAACAAGAGTTGCTGTTTATATGCCCCGACAGTAGATATCTCGCGCGGTATATCATATCTCGCGGCGAGATAAACCTTCTGGAAAAGGACAAAATTATCCTCGACAATAAGCGTCTACGCAACGTCAAAGTTCAAAATTTTGACACATTTACCCTTGGAAATGATAAACTAGCAGGGAAACGTGGAAAAACCGATACCGCAAGTCACGGAACGCGCCAAACGTGACGCCCGCACATCGCCCTGGCAGACGGCACCGCCGCCCGAGATCCGAGTGGTCCAAAGATCAACTCAATCCACATGATTCAGAGCCTGCAGGTGGATCGTCATCAAAAAGCTCGGTCCAACGCCCAAACAAGTGGATCGTCATCAGAAAAAGCCCGGTCCAACGGCCCAACGCCTGCATGTGGATCGTCAAACCAAAAGCCCGGTCCAACGCCCAGACAGGTGGATCGTCAAACCAAAAGCCCGGTCCAACGCCCAAACAGGTGGATCGTCATCAGAAAAAAGCCCGGTCCAACGCCCAGACAGGTGGATCGTCGAACCAAAAGCCCGATTCAACGCCCAAACAGGTGAATCGTCATCCCCAACAACAAAAAGCCCGATTCGGAGCCCAGAAAGGCGAATCGTCACAAAACCGACAGGACTCAGAGGGCCGGACAGGTAAGCCTTTGTGTTCTAACATAATTCCCCAAGCAGTTCGGAGCCTGCAGACAGGTGAATCTTGAGACAAAGTGGTATATTCTGAATTGGGTCTTGATTTGATTCCTCAGTATGAATTTACCTTTTCGAAAATAAAATCTCCGCGATTTTCAAATAATTTTCAAAATACCTAAAGCAGCCTTTTCGTGTTTTGGAGTCGAACTACGTTTTGGTCTGATTCTCCGATAGAGATACGTAGGCAGCCGTGCGGCACGACCATCCCGATGTTCGTAATGATGTCTTTTCTATCGACGACACTTCTTCTTTCATAAGACTTGTCGCCGAGGGCTCTGTAGACACCCCATTCTGAACACATCTAACATACTTATACCACTCTAAGTCTCGCTTTGAGTCAAGAAGTAGAAATCCACCATTTCGTCATGTTTCGTTAAGTTTTGACTAACTACCGTTAGTTTGGGACTAAATCGCATACGAGATAATGAGGAAAGGATAAAACCGTCCACAGAGCAATATCTCGCCGCGAGATGGCGTGTCTCGCGCGAGATATCCCTCCTCACTAGACATTGCATTTACGTTCCTCGTCGATTTCAACCTCTTTTCGAGATAAAACTTTATCTCTCCGGCCAACCAATGGGAGAAGAGGTCTAGAACCATCCGATAGGGTTTTAACTCTCCACTTCTTCATATCCAAACTCTATAAATACTTGGTGACTTCCAAGGTTCAAGGGATCGGAGGTCGGAGGTCGAAAATCCCAAACCGCGAATTTACACAACACACACATTTTGTTGGTTTCTCTCCTTGAAAGAATCCTACAAAATCACCCTCAAAACTCACCTCATAGTTTGTTTGTCAACCTTGTTGATAAACAAGCATCAATCTCCAAACCAAGGACCGAGGCAAAGCTCTGTCCATGTGAAGAGTCGACTCTAAACTTGAGTCGAAACTCTGCCCAAATCACCTCACGCAAGGTAATCCCTAAACTTCCTTCTAATTGATTGTTAGAGTGGTATAAGTCCATAGAATCTAGGATCGGCCTAGAGCCTCTCCAAATCATGGAGACGGTCTCGAAGCAATCGATTCTACATTCCGTTTGACCTCGTCAAATGGACCTTTATTTGTAGTATTTAGATTCGTTTTTTTACTTCTTCTTTTAAAAACCTCTCTTTTCTTTAGCAAGACCGATCTCCGGATTGGGTGAAATGGATGCCTTCTAAACCTACCCATTTCATAACCTAAGCCCCGAACTCAAATCTCTTTCAAATGGTTTTTCTATGTTTCCAATCAAATAATATAGGTGGCGACTCATAAAAAATAAAAGGAATAAGAATTTCTTTCTCACAACGCTACAGATCCGAGAGTCCATTTAAAACAAAATAGGTGATGGTATCAATCAAATCAAGTAATAGAAAGGGTTTATAATAAGCATACCCAACATTCCCAAACCGGGCCAAGGCATGACGATCAAATAGAAACACAAAAAATTGTTTGATGCTTGTTCATTTCAAGGAACACAAAGAAAAATCAATCATGGTGCTGTTGCTACTTCGCATCCTCAAAGACTTGGTCCTGGGTGATCTCACTTTCTTCGTCGGCTTCATAAGCCTCAATAAGCTCTTGGATAATCGAGTTAAAATTCCTCAGCTCAATAGAGGGAGTGACCAAGGGCTCAAGACCGTCTTCTGCATCTTGTTTGGTGATGATATCTAAGTCGTTGGCATTGTAGGCGACTAAAGAGTGGCCGCTACATGTCGTGTCATCATAGCGGTCCTCGAAAGCCTATTAGGCCAACTTGTCAACGCCTATGTCGATAGAGGGATCCACAATGGCCCGACGAGCCATTTGCTGGTGCCCAACATCATAGAAGTCTCTAGCTCGAGACACTATGATATTGTAACACTCATCACTGGATTTGAACTGCTTAACAACAGCCTTGTCCATAGCCTTGGCCTCCACCTACCACTTAAGCTTGGTTAGAGCGACCTCCCCCTCTAAATCCACCTTGGTCGAAGCCCATGAATCCACCTGCTCTTGGAGAGGAGCGAGCTGCTCCTTGGTAGCCTTTAGAGCGGCATATGCTTCATCTCGCTCCTTTTCTGCATTGAAAGAGCAGTTTGGAGGGCCTGACATTGAGAGTCAACCTTCTTTAGCTTTTGCCTTAGCTCAGCCGCCTCCCTCGCTTTCTTCGAGTATTTCACAGAGGCGATCTGCTCTTTCTCCAAAGTAGCCCTCCAACTGCACTTTGCTTGCTCGGTCAAAGCCATGGACTGCAAGACAAAAACAAAGCGATCAAGATAATGGCTAGCAAAACAAATAGAAAAGTCAAGAAAAGATTCTATATTTTACCTCGGACGAAAAGGAGACCAGAGCAGTCGCTATACTCCTCTTGGGTGAGCCCCTCCTCCCTAAAGACAGTGATCAAGTCCCTATCAGCAGCCCGCCTCATTATAACCTATCCCAGTCTCATTTCGGGATACGGGCGACTTGAAGAGTTGACCCTGATGCAAACGGAGGCTAGAGATTAGAATGACCGAAACGATAAACAATAAACAATAAATGAAAGCTTCAAGCTTTTCTTTTCTATTTCATAAAATCAAAGTCTCCCCTTCTCAAATCCTAACACAACTATAAATACTAATTAAGAAAACCCTAATGAAAACCCTAGAACACTTTTTAAATGAAAAGACTAAAATAACCTACACTCATAATTCATTAAAACTCTAAAACTTAAAGCCCAACAACCAGCAAACACTGAAGCCCGTTTCTGATATCTGTTTCTGCCGCTTCTGTTTCTGTTTCTTCCATTCGTCTGGCTGAGGCTGGCGCCTCGCTTCCAGTTGCCTGCCTCTGTTTCTGTCGTTGCTGCCTTTTGCCCCGTATCAACCTATACATCCTCCCCTCCTTAGAAAAGACTCATCCTCGAGTCAATACCCTCAATAGGAACACTACAATAACCCGGAAAATCCGCACTTCATCTGCAAAAGGAACGCTATGTCCTTGATGAACTCTAAACTTCATTGCCTTCGTGACAACATCCATCCAATCAGCCCAATGCATTGATACGAAAAACTCAATAATCAATTTCTGAATAATGCATCGAACAGAAGAACGGGGGGAATACGTGTCAAATGGATCATTGTACCGACGATCAATGGTAACCGCTTCAAACGTCCACACCAAGGTTGCCCCTTGCTTAGAAAATACTTCCCCGGTCTCCTTATCTGAGTCAGCAGATGATTTATTGTCATAAACAAGATCGGTTGTCGTCAATTGACAAACGTCACAATGACACATATCAAACGTAGGTGGTTTGGACCAATCAACAAGATTTTCTTGACTTGAAGATTCGAACAAAGAGCCCTCTTTAAAACCAACAGTATCAATCCACGAATCAATCAAATCTCCATGTTTTGAATCGAACAGAGGGGGTTTTGACCAATCAACAAGATTTTCTTGACTTGAAGATTCGACAAAAAAACCCTCTTTAAACCCAACAATATCAATCCAAGAAATATGAAAATCATCAGGATTTGCTTTACCTTCGTTTTCCGGAATTTCGATCCTCACATCGACATCCCAAGAAGGGCCAGCCGCACACCTGTCATGATATTCATGATTTTGGGCGAAAGAATCCATCCCCTCCTGATACTCCATATCCTCGGATGGAACAACCGGATCTGAACCCTTATTCGCTGGAAGCACCACGCGATCCATGCGGTTCTGGAGTATTTGAATCTGTCTTCATATCTCATCTATCTCGATATTGCGACGGCTTCGTTTGCGATGATGGTCATCTTCTTGGGGCTCCGCTGCACAACTGCTCCATCGACTACCTCGTACACCACGACCAACGCGTCCTCGTTCAGCCATTGATACACGGGCCAGGCGCTCTGATATCAAATAATGCCAACGGAGGCTAGAGATTAGAATGACCGAACGATAAACAAGAAACAATAAATGAAAGCTTCAAGCTTTTCTTTTCTATTTCATAAAATCAAAGTCTCCCCTTCTCAAATCCTAACACAACTATAAATACTAATTAAGAAAACCCTAATGAAAACCCTAGAACACTTTTTAAATGAAAAGACTAAAATAACTTACACTCATAATTCATTAAAACTCTAAAACTTAAAGCCCAACAACCAGCAAACACTGAAGCCCGTTTCTGATATCTGTTTATGCCGCTTCTGTTTTTGTTTCTTCCGTTCGTCTGGCTGAGGCTGGCACCTCGCTTCCAGTTACTTTGTCTCGTTTATCGTTCTTTGCCATCGCCCGTATCAGCACACGCATCAGACCCTAGTGAGGGGAGGAACATCACTCAACTTCTCTACCAAGGTTTGTACCTCATCGGTACTCCTGGTAGGAGGAGCTTGGGCAGAAGGAAAGCTGGAGGCTGAACCCGGTGTCCTAGATGGGCTTTCATATTCAGAAACTACTTCGACCCGAGACCTTTTTATAGTCCAGTTAAGAGGAGCTTGGGAAAAAGGAAAGCTGGTGGCAGTACATTTCTTATATACGCACTCCGGAATAGTCATAAACCCTAGACAGTAAGGAATTCCCGAAATAAGAATTTTGACCCAGCCCAACCTTGCACGGCCGTGTCAGCAATCAAGCATGCACGACCGTGTTATTTTTCTTTTTCACGGCCGAGTCACCAAGATTGCACAACCGTGTTGGCGGCACGACCATTACACACTTGTCGTGTTAACCCATTTTTTGTTTCTATTTTTAATCATTAATCAGTCTAGTACGTTGGTTGGACTCTATCCCAACATATACATACAATAGTGAGAAATTAAAGATCCAAATAGGTATGTGGATAAACCACTAAACCCTTGAATTCACAAAATAAGCTAGGGGGTTCTGAATGCAATAGTGAGTGGAGGGAAAGATGAACAACTTAATTAGCTTAGCTTAGCTTAGCAGAAGAAGGCAAACTGAAGAAAGAGAAAATATGAACAAGACAATTCAAGCTCTTAGCTCTCTCTCCGTATGATGCATCTTCTCAACTGTGTACTTCCTCCCACCTCTATTCAAACTTGCGAAACTACATTATGTCCAACGGAACAATCCCCCATCTAATCGAAACAATACTTCCTCCGTCCCAAATGGGTTAATGAATTAACTGTTCAAAAACATTTTTCATAATTTAATCAGATAAAAAATTAATCAAAAAATTAGTCAGACAAGTACTGTTTTATTAGTAATTCTTTAACTTTACGAAGACAAAATTGTTCAAAATATTATTCTTTATAGTAAAAGGAAAATTTTAAATTAGAACATAAAGAAAAGTATAAACTTGAGCCAAAAAGTAAAAGTATAAACTTGAGACGTAGAAAGTACTCCTTCCGTCCCTCTACAACCTTCTAAGTTACTGTTTGCAAAAAAATAAAGAGAAAGTATAGTGTAATATGTGTTGTTAGTATAAAAAGTGAGATATGAGATAAAAAGTAAGGTAGAAAATAATAATTGAATTGTTGTTGTAAGTATGACATGTGGGTCTTATTAGTATAAAAGTAATAAAATATTTTTATTTTATAAAGTGTGTAGTTTATAATGAGATACCAAATAATAAAATTATGTAGTTTGTAACAGAAAGGAGGGAGAATTATTTTAGTAGTGCAAATATTTTCTTAAAGAAGAGTTTTAGTGCAATGTGAAGTGCTGCACGTTACACTGTAGAACTATTGCTCAAAAGTCAAAAATAAAATTTCATGCAAAAAAACATCATAATAAGTTGATAATGACCAATCATTCTTGTAACTGACTTCTATAATTTTCTAATCATATCTCTCTCTCTCTAAATGAATTTTAATCTTTTAATTCCAGGACTTTTTTAGCATGTTTGTTTTAAATGACTTAGCAGAAAATTATTATGCATAAATATATTTAGCATCAATTTTATTTCTTTTTATTACTTCCTCCGTCCCGGTTTAAGATTTTTATTTTGATTTGACACGAAAATTAAGAAAAAGTAAATGTTTTAAGTATGAAAAGTAAAGTAAGAGAAAGAAAGTGGGTAGAGAGTTTTTGTTTTGAAAATGACAAGTGTGTCTCATTGTCTCTGTTTTAGTTATTAAAACAAATAAGAACCTTAAAATGGGACAGATAAAAAAAGAAAGTAAAAACATTAAACCGAAATGGGGGGAGTATTTTTGTTTTGTAAGTATACATTTATAGTATATGATAATATTAAATGTAAATTTTATTTGTGGAAAAATAAATAGAAAATTAATTATGAAGAAAAATACTCAAGATGAACACTGAATTAAGGACGACTTGAGTACAATTTAGAATACAAAGTATTATGATTAATTATAAGTATTTTAACATTTACCACGACTTCATCCTCTCAACTTTTTGGTTAGAATTTAGTACCCATGTCTTTGAATACATATACATGTTCAATTTTTATGTCTTAATTATAAAAAGGGTTATTCATCTTGAAATAAAGATACTGATACTTACCCATTCATTTCATGAAAATATCATATTTTCCATTTTGATTTATCTCAAAATATTATCACATTCTTAACTAAGAAAACAATTTTGATATAAGTTTACAATTAAACAATCAATAAATAAAAAAAGAAAGAAAAAAAATGTAAACCATTCCTAACTCTTTAAAAAGTACAACAAGTCAACTGATATATTTATTTGGGATTGAGAAAATATTTATTTATTTTCACTCTTGCACTTTAACCATTTCCAACTCCTCTCCACCACTTACCTATTTATACCATATTTCAGTTTCCATAGAAAGCACAACCCAATCAAACAATCAAGAGTTAGAAAAAAATAATGTCACCATCAAGTAGGTGGAGTCCAACACCAGAACAACTCATGATGTTGGAAGAAACCTATAGAGGAGGGATAAAGACACCCAATGCTACACAAATCCAGAAAATCACTGCCCAACTCTCTTTCTATGGCAAGATTGAAGGCAAAAATGTGTTCTATTGGTTTCAGAATCACAAAGCTAGAGACAGGCAGAAACTTAGAAGGAATTTACTACTCACTCAACAATTAATCCACCAACAACGACAACTACTATATCATCCTCCCAACTATCATCACCATTTTCTTCATCATGTCCCTTCTTCTCAGGCACCGCGTCGCTATAGTCTGCAGGTAAGTCTCACCTGTGACGATACTCGAACTTTTTGGTTTAGCCTGTCGTATCCATATCGGATACTTATATTTAACTAGCGTACGTTGACACAAGTACGGCGGGGGTGAAACAAAGAGTACGAGCATCGTAAGGTCTTATAGTAATATGTTTCACTTTTTCTAATGAAAATGCTCCGTTACATTAGGGTATTTACTACTCCAACATAGTGATTTCATTAGAAAATATACTTTTAAAAAAATAACTGGGTTTTTTTTTATTAGTAATAGATAAAATGTCACTTAGACTATATCAGTTAACCTATAAATATAAATAGGTTAGCACATGTCCTTAATAAGATTCGAACTCTCTACCTCCATTATGAAAGCTAATACCGGATACCATAAGAACTATAGCTTTTTGGTTCATTAGAAAATATACAATGGTCTTGGATATGTTCATATCTGAACAAATATAATTAAGATATGAACAGATTCAAGACCATTATTTCTTGAAATCTAGATCAAGCATAACATTAAGAGTTTCACATGCATACATTTAGTTCCCACCTTATATAGATTGATATTTCATTTTGATATGAAATTACAATTAATATTGTTCCTGTTGCACCATGTGGTGGTTAATTAGGTTGGTGGACGACGAATTAACGTTGAAGATACATCAACAAGAGGTAAGAACTGCAAATGGAAGGGTGATATTTTTGAGAAGAGCAAGATTCAAAATGATTCCTCGTCGTTGACGATCAACAAAACACAGAACGATGATTGGAAGATGATTATGATGGATGTGTGTGAATCTCCAGCTCCGCATCTTCCTCTTCGGGATAGGCCTCTTAAAACATTGCAACTCTTTCCAATCACATCCACCTGTCCATCTCCTTCTCCTCCTCCTCCTCCTCCTGCAAGCCCTATTAGCTCTGTCTTTCATTTAGATCTCTAGTTAGGGTTTGAAAAGTGGGTTAATTTAATAATTTTCTTTATTATTATGACAATAACAATTAGATCTTGGCTGTGTTTGAAAAGATCTGCATTGCATGTCTAATAGGTATTGATCACTAGCATTGCTACAAGATAGGTAGGGGTTGTAAAAAGTAATTGCTGTTTCAAGTTTGGATGCTTGCATGAACTATTGGACATGTTGAAATTCAGAATTTACCATTTTCTGTTATTTATTTTTTCTTAAAGGTTGATGTGCACAAATAAAATGATATCCAAGTGTCAAGCCGCATACAATTAAAATGGATGACTCAGTAATAAAGTGATGGCCCACGGAATAATCTGTGATGGGCCGAACCCAATACTTCACTACGAGCCAAGGGGGCCCAACGGGTCCACCAAAGGACCAACTACAAAGAATCATATCAAGATCGGGGTAAGGGCCCGTCCAACAACGGATGTCGGTCGTCGCCACTGAGCGACCAAGCCCATCCAAACGACGAGTCAATACACCTTTGAGCAAAGGTTTGGACCTTAGCCCGTCGATACGCCAGGAAGAGGCCGTCGCCAATGAGAGGCCGTCGCCAATGAGCCACGACCCACCTAACGACGAGCCTTCCAGTCGCACCAAACTTATCTCCTCCGACAGTGAGCGTCATCATTGAACGACCTCCTCTCAATGCCGCACGCTCGTCGAATCATCTCTCAAGGAGACGGTCTAATTGGGCGTACAGCTCCAAGTCGTCTCTTCCATTAAGCTTCTTCAGTAAGCTTGATTAGTTAGCTGATTTGGGATAATGTCAGACCTACCATAGCGCCTTGTTACACGTGCAATCATGTAACCAGTAATAACAACAAAGGGCGTGCGGAGTGTGTGATGATGTGTCGCCATTTCGCGGGAAATAATTCGATTTTTCGCGTTTCTTTGAAAAAAACCAAATAAAACCCGGGAAAAAGAACGGAGTCGCCACGCCATTTTTGTTTTAAGGGCCAAAACTTTGAAAAATGCCCGGGATCAGAAATTTGGGTTCGGAGGTCATGTTACACGCCGGGAAGGACGTTAGTGTGCACCCGGAATGCCTCGTAAAACGAGTCTTCCAAGCTGAAAATTATTTGTGTGTGTGTGTGTGTGTTTTGGCCAAAATAATTTGAAACTCAGAAAAGTAAAAATTGGGATATCTTTTTAAGACTTTAAACTGATCCCATGATTTTTTGGAAGATTTTTGGATTGAGATTTGGTACTCAAAAGACCTTTTGAAGTTGAGAGCCACTTCTGCCAGAATGAAAAAGGCAGTGGACCTTTGATTTTGAAATGGATTCAAGGGTCTTAAAACTTCATAATCTGGATAAACTCAGAGAATGAAAGTTGTTCCAGACACCTTAAATAAGATTTGTGAGAAGGAATTTTCCATTTTGGAGAAGATTTGAGGGGTCAAAACCTTCTGGAAACCTCAGATATGAGATCTGGATTCCCAGAAGCTGATGAACTGGCCTCTGAAAGAAAATTTGAAAAGAGGAGTTTTACTCACCCAAAAAATAAAGTAAAAATATGTATGGAAATATCTGGATGTTGGCTACAAAAAGTGTTTTGTAGTCGACACCAAATTCCACATTTATCTGTGTCCAAAAAATTAGACCATGGACTGAGGTCTGAGAAAATTGCTACTGGACAGCAACTTCCCATGAAAGAAAATATGATTTTAAAGGGGGTTTTGCATCCATGCTTGTCCCCATTTCCCTAGGTTTTGGTTAGTGATCACTTGACATTTTAGTGGTGAATCAACTATACCAAACCATCCTTGGGGTACATTAGGACTAAGCACTTCATTTGCTTGGGAAGGGGATTTTTATCCTTTGAAAATGAGATTTAATGCTTGAAAATGTTTTTTAGGGTTTTGAAAATGTGTTTTCTTTGCAAGAAAGTAAGAGAACTTGAAAATAATGTTGATCCTTGTAGAAGATCATCCATGGAGATGAACTTCCATGGTGATCTTCTTGGATCTAAGACAAGAAGATGAATGAACTACATTTTGTAGTTTGAAGATGCATGCATGGATGAGAGATTTAGGGTAAGAAGAGGGAGGTTATACCTATCTTCCTTGAGTTTGTGTTTGAATAGGTTCAAGGCTTGAATGTGTTTAGGGTTTGAATTTGAAAGTGAGTGTGAGTTGGGAAAGATTCAAGAGAAAATGGTGACAATTCAAGTGAATTCTCACTGTTTTCTCTCTATATTTCGCCAGAGGTTCAGTGCAAATTGTGTTGTGGCTCCTTTTTTTTGTGACTGGAGGGCTCAATTTATAGCCCTCCTTAAATGACAAAGGTATCCGCGCTGGACAAGGTTGGTAGCGTGCACCTGTTCATTAAATGCGGCTCCAGGCTTTGGACAGGAAGAATAATCTTTTGAAAATTCAAATTAAACAGCCAGTTTATGTTCCAGCCACTTCTATTTTTGGTTTTTCTTATTTCTTTTGCTTTTTGATTCCTTTCCTTGGTTTATCTTTTTTTGGTAATCCCTTATTTTGCCCTCACTTTGTTAGAAAAGTTAGGGAAATGTTAGGAA